>JANAVB010010799.1:9116027-9453527 GCA_029216955.1 Iris pallida
AAATGGCGGGGGCCGGCCGCGCTGGCGTCGTGCGGTCCTCGGGGTGGGTATATTAGGATTTTACAGGAAACCCCCTAGCTTTAGGTAATTACAGATAGGCCCTACAGTTGCTAAATGCAAATTAGAATTGCATTCCCCAATTTAAAACAATTCATTTATTACAAACTGATATTGTAACAATTCTAATATTACCAAAACCATATTAAAACAATTCTAATTATACAAAATGATATTAAAACATTTTAGAAAATTGTAAATTGATATTTTTGTATTTAAAACTCATTAAAATTATTTAAAAATTTCTAAAAATCCTAATAATTATTTTAAGGCTAAATATGACATTAAAATTAATTAACATTAATTAAATAAATTTGAAAAATAGGGGCTTACAAGAAGGAAAGGGGAGGGGAATAAATTCTAAGATTAGGGCCTATTTTTTTTTCACTATGAGTGGTGTGACACTTGAGATTTGGCTATTAGAACATTTAGTTAATGCTTTATAGAAAAATGTTTATTTTTCACTAATTAGTGGTTGTATTTTTTTTTTACAATATCTAGTTATACATCAATTTACATTTGTATCTTTATTATAATATATCTTAAAATAAAATATTTCACTAGTGATATTTTTGTTATAACTACAACTTTGAACTAAATTTACATCAAAATAATTTTATTGAAATTAAGTGCAATGTCACATTTTTAGATTATATCCACAAATCAAAGTAATTAAACACACATCATAACAAGTATTATCCTCACAACCAACTATAACAGTAAAAACAATAAAGCCATACTAATCTCAAAATTGTGTCTATAGTTTCACCACAATTGATCATATAATTCGTGCATAAATTGCTAGTCTTCTTTGTGTATTTTTTATTTATAGATTTATATCACTAGTATCAAGGACATAAGGGAGAAATATAAATTTTTGTTGTTGTTACAATGTTTTTTACATGCAATATGAGGTTATTGCAAAGAAAGTTGTAAGGTATTAGTTTCTTTTGAACCCTCTAACAAGTCGTACCACTCTAATGTATCTAACAGTTGCAATTTTTTTATTTATTTATGGTTCACTATAATTAGTGATTCACCTCTAATCAGAGGTAAAACAAACAATCCTTAATATATGCGCGTAATTGTTATCTTATTATTTTTTTTTCCTTTCTAAAATAAGATTATATTATATCAAAAACTAAATTATGTTAGCTTAGCATTAACCGTAAGTGGTGAAGGTGGAGTGTGATGGTAAAAAAATATTTAAAAAAAGAGAGCATGGAAAGGAGATCTAAGTTATGATGTTAAAATTTTCCGAGCTATAGTAAATACGTTTTATACATTTTTTGTTGAAATTGGAAAGTAGTAGATTAGTGATGAATTAGTAAAAAAAAAAACAAGAATTGACAAATGATAAGATCGCAAATAATAATAATAATAATAATAATAATAATAAAATATAATTATATATATTAAAGAATATATAATATATATTATATATATATATATATATATATATATATATAAGAAGGTACTGTGGCGAAAGCTCCTACCGGAATCGATCTCCTGACCAATCGGACCGCATGTATCTCTCTTAACCACTAGGCTAGAGGTCATATAATATATATATATATATAGATATATATATATATATATATATATTTTATATATATATAATATATATAGATATATATATATATATATATATTATATATTTATATATATATATTTTGCTTTATTTTCTTTCTTTTTCTTTGTTACCATGAGGTCGGATGTACTCATTATCCTCTTTTATCAATAAAGATAACAGTTCTTCCAAAAAATAAAAATAAATAAATAAAATTATATATATATATATAATATATATATATAATATTATCTATTATAATATATATATATATATATATATATATATATATCTATATATATATATATATATATATATATAGTAGTGTATATAGTAGTGTATATACTATATATATATAATATACCACACTACTAATATATAAAAAAAAATACACTACTATATATATATATATAATATTATAGAGATATATATATATATATATATATATATATATATATATATATATATATATATTATATATATATCTATATATATATATATAATATACACAAAAAAAAATATATATATATATATATAATATATATTTTTGTGTGTATATATATATATATATATATACACACACACACACATGAAAAAAAAATATATATAGATAATATAATACACACATGAAAAAATAACTATATATTTTATGATATATATTCTTATGTATAGATTATTAATGAAACAAAATCTTCGTAATTATAATTTATAGTCTTTTAATTAATTTTTTTTCAATA
This sequence comes from Iris pallida, assembly GCA_029216955.1. Classification (NCBI taxonomy): domain Eukaryota; kingdom Viridiplantae; phylum Streptophyta; class Magnoliopsida; order Asparagales; family Iridaceae; genus Iris; species Iris pallida. The sequence continues at coordinate 9,118,392 of JANAVB010010799.1, forward strand.
TAATGTAAAATAGAACTTTTAGCATCAAAGGTCAAACAAAAATCAAAAGAGGAGATTGGTAAGTAAAGTTATACGTAGAGAGAATTTTTTTTTTAAGCTTCATAAAATTAGGCAAAGTTAAAGGCCACCCCCAAATTACTAAGGCCACCAACTTAAATTTTTTTAAAAAATTACAAGTTTGCCATTTTCAAAACACTAAGGTACTGTTTGGGAAGGGTGAAATGGGGGAAGGAAAAAAATGAGGGAAAAGTAAGAGGAAAATTTTAAATGATGGTGTTTGGAAAGGGGAGAGAACATGGGGGAGGAAAATTTGAGAGGAAAAAGTAGGTGGGTCCCACCAAAAAATTTCCTCCAAATGTGGGAGGAAATGGAGAGAGATGAGGAATTTGAGTGAATTTACCCCACTACCCCCTCAAAAAGTTAATATTAAATCATCATTTGAGAATACCAAGGAGGAAATAGTAATTAACCTATATCCATAAACAAATAAAAAATTGTTTTTAAACTTTTCCTTCCCCTACTTTTGTTCATCCAAACAAGAAGAGGTAAAGTTAATTTTCCTCTCCCTCAATTTTCCTTCCTCTCAATTTTTCCTCTCCCTCCCCTCCTATGTTCCCAACATAGTGTAAGGGCCACCATCTTCTCCTTTGTCTTCTTCCTTTGTGTCTTTCCTCTTTTCTCAATCCCTAAACCACTTCTCTCAATCCCCACCTCCATTGTGTCCCCACCTCCTCCATAGTTGTCCCCACCCCACCATTGGTCCCCCCATCCTCCATTGTTGTTGTCCCCCCTCTTTGTTGTGTAACATGAAATATTTGTGAATTTCTGGTTTGTGGGGATTAGATAGACACATTGTTTCGGCTAGGTTCTGAGTGTCAATAATTTGAAGCACTGTGAATTATGTGATCAGAGGAGATGGTAAAGTGTCTAAGAATCTAAACCTATTTTCTGAGATAGGTATGGCTAATGTTTTCTTTCTTAGTTCTCAACTTGGCATATGTTAATGAATGAACAAGTAGAACATGAATCTCAGGAAATCATTCCAGAGGAGACACAACTATAAGAGGTTCAAGTAACTAAACCTACTTGAATTATTCCAGAGGAGACACAACTATAAGAGGTTCAAGTAACTATATTGAATGAACAAGTAAACTTGAATTAATTCCAAAGATGACTACAGTGACTGCAGGACAAGCCTGCAGTCCCAAGTATATTGAGGACTGCAGGCTAGGCCTACAGTCATCCTAATAAACCAAAGTGCACAGCTTGCAAAGGTTCGTGATAGCCTGACGAAAACCGTTGCAACCAAATTATTTAAGGTGGTATAGTATTATTATGTGTAATAATAATTTGACCAACATGTCACATGAACGTCTATTAATAAATCAAGAAGTGCCAACACGGCAACACCTAATACTCCTGATATTTTGATGAAATGTAATCAAATGATCTTTAATGAAATGTAATCAAATGTAATCAAATGGTCCTTTCCAATGGTCCTTACTGATATTTTGAAATGTAATCAAATGGTCCTTTCTAAGAGCAGACATTGATCTTTCATTTGATATTTCCTCACAAGCCTACAGTGGCTGCAGGCTTGGCCTGCAGTCCTAAGTGCATTGAGGACTGCAGGCCTAGCCTGCAGCCCTAAGTTGACAGAAGCTCAGGGAGGATTTTCGAGTATCTCGAGGCTGTCGGAGGAGGACGGGAGTGGAGGAGGGGACTTCGTGGAGGAGGGGGAGGGGACTTCGTGGAGGAGGGGGGAAGGGGGGGCTATCGGAGGGGGAGGAGACTTCGAGGAGGTGGGGGGAATGTTTTTGGCGATCGGAGGGGGAATGACCAGGAGGGGGGAAGGGGGGGGCTGTTGGGTTGGATTTTGTTTTTGTTTTGTTTTGTTTTTTGTTTTGTTTTGGTAGCCCTTAGTAAAATGATTCATTTTAGATTGTCCTTAGTAAAAATATAAGTGTATGATGGTTGCCCTTAGTAGGTTGGTGGCCCTTAGTAATTTGGGAATGGTCTTTAACATTTGCCTAAAATTATGACCTGAAAACTTTATAATATTATAATATTATTTTCCTTGATTGTGGCGTGGATTCAAACTTCTCAACCTCCCCCAATTAGCTACGATAATACTACATATTTATATATGTGTATTCGACCAACAATATTGCATTACATTTCTGCCCCTTGGACAGAGTTCCAGCAACCACATACAATTTAATACATCCAAGGGCATTATCGCCATTTTTCCTAAATTACCAAAAAAACCCTGACAGCAACCGGCTACACCCGGTCACATCAGCACCCCAATATAAAGTATCAGCCCGGATAGATATGTCCACCAGCTCCGCCCCCAAAATTCTCTCTCCTCAATCCAAACCCTAAAAAGGATTCTTCTTCCAAATCTCTTCCTCTTCCCTATAAAAGACCCCAAAATTTTGAATCCTCCTTCCTATAAATCGATTTCTTCATCAATTCCCCGCCAAAGTCCAGCTTTTTTTCTCCTTCTCAATGCCGGAAAATCCCTGAATCGATCGGATTTGACTGGATTAGCCGATCTTTGTTTCGATCGCTCGGAAAACAATAGAAAAGAGGGAAATTTTTGATTTGGGGCTGAAATTTGGGGGTTAGGTCAACCGAACATTTTTTTATTGACAAAATCGAGCCCTTTTCCTCGTTCTCTTCGGTTGAATTTGCTGGAGTCGGTTGGATTTGACTGGAATTAGTAGATCTATTGAACATCGGATCGATTTCGGTTGGAAAACCCTAGAAATAGAGGAAAGCTTCCGATTTGGTTCTGATATTTGGGGATCGGAGGTACATGGCGGATCAGGTGTTGGAAGGGAACCAGCCGGTGGATCTTACCAAGCATCCTTCCGGCATTGTTCCCACTCTTCAGTAAGCCTCTCTAATCCATCTTCTTTTAAACGGGGAGAAATAATGGACTTTGGCTTAAGAAGAAATTTTTTTGCACAAAAAAATGGATAATTAGGGGCACATACAAGAGTGAAATGGTTGAATCTTTCAGGGAGGGACTTACAATTTCTAGAGGTTTAAGGGGCTTAAAATTTTTTGCAGGGACCACTTTTTTGGATAAAAAAGGCCGCATCTTTACTTTGCTTTCCAAACACTTAAGCTGAATGGTTGCTAGAATATTCCAATTAGATTAGATACAAATCCTTAAATATCAGGATATCAAATTTACAGAATCTGTTATAAAAATATTAATTGTAGATATGAAGAGATGGTTATTATTATATATCATCATAATCCAATCAAAACAAATTTATCCTGCAACATTACTGAAATAAAGTAATAAACTTCACCTTTCTAAAAATTTCAATAACTTTTTAAAACCTTTTGTTTTCCCGAGTGGACCAGTAAATTAATGAGAACGTTTATGAATTTGCAGCAGGGGTGACTTCCCACCCTATGCCGCCTTTGTCCCGGTCACATCGTGTGGGATTGGGATACGTATCAGACACGATACATACACTAAAATACGATGCTGTCCATGCATTTTGTTGTTAATGTGTACGAGATCTCAACTGAAATAAACTTTTAGCATCAATGTATGATGGAGAAAAGATTTTCCATTGCAGTTTGTGGAAATTCTCAATGAATTTCTTTGGGTGGATGGCTGGGCGTGCTTAAATTTTGATCGATTAAAGGAAAGGTTAATCAATTGCATTTGTTTGTGTCCAGAATGTGGGTCAACAAGAAATAATGTAAATAAAAACCAAGGCATGCATTTCAATGTCCCAATCTTATTACAAGCAAGGGCTCAAGTTGAATGCTGTACATGATAATTTGCTCGTACAAGAAGCCCTATATTGGAAGAGAGGATCACGGGCCTCTTGGAAAAATGATGTGATGAACACCATTGTTGTGTTTCTACTTTCTTATGAGCTTTTTACATGGAATTTTTGAGAAGTCTGCATCAGAGAAATTCGAGGGCTTAAGTTGAATTATGTTTCTTACTTCCCTAGGAGCTTTTCTACAAGGAATTGTTTTGAGAAGTCTGCATCGGAGAAATTCAAGGGCTTAAGTTGAATAGTGTACATGCATCATAATTTGCTTACCTAATATTAGAGTCCCTCTGTTACCTTGGAGTTAATTCTAGATACTTACATTTAACTGAAGTCTCATATGGTTATCTGTTATGTATGCCTTAGTTATTTAGTGCACAGGGGCACAGTGCTGCATGTTCTTTCTTATACGCCATGATCATACCGTACTAATATTTTTATGTCCGATTAAAATGTACGAGTGATGTGCTGTTTCTACTAAAAGAACCAGACTTGCTGGTTCTTATGTTTATGCCCTTTTCCTCCCTTTAGGATGATGTATTTCAAAAATCAGGGATAAGCAGTGCGAAAGGCACATGCTATATGTTAAAGAAATTCTATTGTTTAGAGCCTTTGTTGCGTGGTCATCTTCAAACCTTTAACTCTTTCAATTATGTTATGACATGCAGAGATTTTGATTATTATGGTCCTAATGTGAGTTGGCTGTTGGTTATATGTGCAGGAATATTGTTTCCACTGTAAACTTGGACTGCAAATTGGATCTTAAAGCTATAGCTCTGCAGGCTCGTAACGCAGAGTACAATCCAAAGGTATGAACTGTAACTTTCCCAAAAAACTTTAATTCTAATGATTTTACTCTTATCATCAGGCTGCTTCTTTTCTATGCAAGTTGCATGTGGTTCAATTTGTTTGATTTTCCACTGTGAGAATGTAAATGAGCTCAACCTCGTACGGAAAGAGAAGGAAGAGAAGTTCTGCGCCTGTTTTGCGATCAACAACAACAATCTTTTAATTTTCTATTTTCTAGCAATGAATAGGACTTGCACTGTACTTTGAAATGCAAATTTGTGATCATAATCTGTACTCACCATGAATATGGATGGGCTCAGGTTTGGCACTTCAGCAACTAGAGTTAGGTCAGGATTGCAAATTTTCAAATTGCCAACCCATATACTGGGTCAGACTCAGGTTCACAGCGAAACCTGACTGGAGCTGACCCGAATGCAACACAATTAACATACAAACATAACACCACTTACCACTTGCCGAATCCCTTCATCACTACCGGCCAACCTAAAGAATATACAAGCTCCACATCTCTCACTCTCTTGATCATATTCTTGTGAAATCTTGTCACCTCTTCAGACTCTCTCTCAAGCGCGCACGTACACAAAAAAGAACTCATAAACACACGTATCCACTATCCATTTATTGCTGACATGATGACATCAATGACTACAGATGTACGTTATCTTTAGGTGGCAAACCAAATGATTAACAGGTCGGAGTTGTTTTCACAAAGGTCTCTCTCTCATATGCACACACAATCTTAGTCCTCTCCTCTTTCACTCTCACACTCCACATGTGGGTAGAATCTGACCCTATGGGACAGTGATGGGAGGGGGGGGGGGGGATCTAATGCTATGGTTGGATCCTTGTTAGCAATTCGGCAAACGGGAAAAATTTGGGACGGCAAAAGTACGAGTATAAATCGTCTCAGTGCAAATAAAATACGTCCAAAAATTCGGTCAAATATTCGAAAATGGAAATATTGAAGTTAGAAACTTCACATTCTTAAATATGTTGTCAAATTTGGTTCATTAAATAGGTTCCCATCACGTTTTTTGTGCCCATTTTTTTAATAATTTATACAGAACACGTTTAAACTTCGCATGCTTACAATTTACGTACTGATTCTAGTCTTTCAAAAGTATGCAAATATTATACGTTTTGAAAGATACGAAAAAATTCGCGTATAATATGAGTTTTATTCGGGTGATTGCTAACAAGGGGTTGGATAATGTCACGTCTTCATGTCCCCTGTTGATAAGTAGCCGCCCACCACCTTAAAAGGAAGTATGCACAAGTCGATTTGGCAACTGACCAAACTACATAGATTATTCGACTGTTGGAAGGGTAGCTTGATTTGGCTTGGCATAATCCAAAAACTGGACCTATGGGATCAAGTTGGAGATAAAACTAAAATGTGGCTGAATCCATACAATTATTAGACAACAATATTTCTTGACTTTTTGTAACGAGGATGAAGTCAGGAGGGATGGGAGGAATTCTTTTTCTTATTTATGGTGCAAATTATGCACTCTGCACAACTATAATGACTTTACCTGGACAAATAACATGGTAGTAACTAGCACAATTTTAACTGTCCAGCTGAAAGTCTTAACTACTATTGAATAATTCTCTATTTGATAGGAAATTTTAGTGTCTTGGATTCAATATTTGAGTGCTACCATTAGTTTGTTTATTTTCCTATCAAATTTTGATTCTGTATTTGATTGATTCATCTCTCTCCTGTTTTTGGCAGCGTTTTGCTGCAGTTATCATGAGAATAAGAGAGCCCAAAACCACTGCACTGATATTTGCGTCGGGGAAAATGGTTAGTGCTTGTTGTGTTTACATATTGTATTTGATTTTGATAATTACTTTGATTTTTTTGTTGAGTTCTCTCATTTTCCATTATTATATTTCTGAATAGTTTATCCTTCTGGATGATACTAAATACTTGCTGCTTATTTCATGTTAAAAATTGTGATAACAAATGAAGACTTACAGAACTGGGTGGTTAGAATACATGATTATTGAGTATAATAAATGGCCTGATCTAATAAAACAAATTAGTTGGGTAGAGTAAAGCACCCATAAAACCCTTGAACTTGAACTCGTTGCAGAGTTTCTAAAAGCTGTGGCAATGAGTTTATTCTTGTTTGGTTTGTGTTGTTCAGACGTATGCATTGCATTAGTAGAAATTGACAACTCTGAACCCACTATCTCAAGGGCCCAAGGTTATGATTTCAGATGAGGGGTCTGAAGTTTGAATAGTGAGTAATCTGCACAGTAGTTGTTGCAGAAACAAATCTCGAAGTTAAATGATTATGATCCAGATTTCAGTTGAGTCACAATTGAGCCCATCAGCATTAGCTTTGTTGTGGGTTTAGTGTTGGTCAAGGGTCCCAAAACTCTCACAACATGCTAGAAACTTCTTCGTTGATTTGAATAACATGAATAATGATATTTACCAAACTCAATCTGAAGGCTCTAATCCCAGGGTTTTGACAACCTAAAATTTGTGGACCATATACTTGTTTAGTTACCTTACGTTTTTGTTTTTATACTTTACTCCCAAACATGCATATTCTTCAGTTCGTTGCTGCTATTGAGATTTGTGAGCTTGAGCTTAGGTTCTACTGCCATTATTCCATCTATTTAATGTTAAACTTGGAGTTCTAGCAGTTTTACAGTGACACTGATTCTTGGAGCCATTTATTATTAGGTTTGTACTGGTGCAAAGAGCGAAAATCAGTCTAAACTTGCTGCTCGCAAGGTACAGGATGAAAGTGAAGTTTGTGTGTGTGTGTGTGTTTGCTTTGTTAACTGGGCTGCAGTTTTAGCTGTGTGAACTTTCCAGTGTACTTTTTCTTAACGCTGACCTTATTACATAATGCTTATTTTTCAGTACGCTCGTATCATCCAGAAGCTTGGTTTTCCTGCTAAATTTAAGGTAGTAGTTTTGCACTCGGGTCTTTTGATTACTCTTGCAAAGACCCCGCTCTCTCTTTACGATTATTTGATATTTTTATGTGTTCTAGGATTTCAAGATCCAAAACATTGTTGGCTCATGTGACGTCAAGTTTCCCATTAGGCTTGAGGGCCTTGCTTACTCCCATGGTGCTTTCTCTAGTGTATGTTACTACTCTTTGCTGTTGTAATGTTCTACTACTATTGCTGTATATTATTCTAGTTCCAAGTTACTAGAGCTGTTTTTCATAAGGGGGAAGTAATTGCTTAATAGCAAGCCCAGTTTAAGTGGGCAGTTTATGACGAGTGTTATTTTGGAATAGGTGTGCAGAATTCTCGTCTTATACGTACTATTGTTAGTGGTATCTTATTTAGGCTTCTCAAGCGTGTATATTAATGTGAATGCAACTACTTGTTGGTTGTTGCTGACAGTATGAACCTGAACTTTTCCCTGGTCTGATATATCGTATGAAACAACCAAAGATTGTGCTCCTTATTTTCGTTTCAGGCAAGATTGTTCTTACAGGAGCCAAGGTAAGTTATCTTGTCACTTCACTTGGTCATTATTTTTCTCTGGCACCCTTCAAACTATTCCTTTCTATTCAATGTCAGGTGAGAGAGGAGACATATGCTGCATTTGAGAATATATATCCAGTGCTTACAGAATTCAGGAAAAGTCAGCAGTGGTATGTCATTGACACCTTTTATTTATTGTTGTTGTTATTGTTACTACTACTACTATTATTATTATTTATAAAGCTACGATACCATTAACCAATACTACTAACAATCCCTCGACAAGGAAAACACATAAAAATGGCTCAATGTTATCTTTCCCTAACCTCAAATTAGTTAAAAAAATCTAGTCCCAAGAGAAGGAAAACCCATAAATAGTTTATTGAATAAACATGTCTGCGAAGTAAAAAGTCCTTGGGTTCCAATGAAGGCCAAGGAAAACCTCAATGGCCTAAACCATAAGTTATAGAGTGAATGCCTTCACAATAAAATTAGATATGATCATCACATCTCTTTGGAATTCAAGAGTGAGAATTTACAAAAAGTAAAAAAGAAGAAGAAAGTTACCTGATTCGTAAACAGCTCTTCTTCTGTGGGTTAGGGTAAGGGAGAGAGACGACCAAAGGCGACTTATTCTGTCATTTTCTTTATGTTACCATATAAAGACGAGAGAGACGTTATTAGTAATATTACAAAAATATTAGTACATGGGAGATTCTTATTGCCAACAACATGGGATAAGGAGCTGACTGGTCAGGTTAGTTCCCCATCATACACACACACAAACACTTAAGTGGCTCAGTCATTGATGTGGTTTGAGTCTGTGCATAGCCTCTCTTGACATATTAATAGAACCAAGGTTGCCCACTCCTAGTAGCTCCCTTCCGTAAAACACTAATCCCATCACCACCCTACGTTCTAAAATCTAATCCAAAGCCCCATAACCCTACATCTACATAGCCTAAACAATGCCTTTCCTCTTGAACCATCACAATAAATCCTAACCATTACAACACCCCCCCCCCCCCCCCCCCCCCCCCCCCCCCCCCCCCCACACACACACACACACACACATCCTAATTTTACCCTAGTCCCCATATCCTTTGTCAACTAATGGTCGTCTCTCTACCTCACCTACTGCATACTCTGCTGCAACTCTTTTGGGTCATGCTTCGACCTTTGCTACTATAGTCCGTCGGTTCTACTATGATGTTTAACTCTGATTTTCTATTTTTGATTTGTGTAACAAGCTGGATATGTTTCACATGCTCCAGCTTGAAGAAGAGCATTGGATTTAGTGAGTTATGTAGGGTGTGTTTGGTTACACTTTTAAACTCCAACTTTTTGAGTTTAAGTGTAAAAATTCACCAAAAACATGTTTGGCAGATACAACTTAGAATTTGCTTTCTAAATTTTTTCCAAAATCAACACTCTGAATGTTGGTTTTCAAAGAGTTGAAAAAAGTTGTTTTTAGAACAACTTTTTATGTTTGGCGGGCCCCACATCCCATGCCCCCCCAACCTCTCCCTCGATTCTCTCAGAGTAAATTCTCTCTCTGTGTGACTCCAATTTCTGAAGAAGGAAGAGGAAGAAGAAGCCATGAAAGGAAGAAGAACCCTAATTTACTCCTCCGGATCTTGAAGAAGAAGAAGAAGAAGAAGCAGCAGCAGCCATGAGAGGGCGGTGAGGTTAATGCGGGACTCAGGCCGAGGAAGAGCGGTCGGGGTCCGACTCGGGGACGAGGGTGGTGGTCGAAGGCCTTACACGAACGGTAGTGGTGGTCGACCTCCACGAACGGCGGTGGTGGTCGAAGGCCTTACACGAACGGTAGTGCGACCACTACGGCGTCTGCGGCCGCTTCTCTGAGTGGTGGCGGTTGCGGCCGGGGCGAAGTACTCGATGAAGCCGGAGTAGAGGCCGGTCTCCTTCGACCGTGTCCATGGCCGGCGGTGGCTCAGACACATAATATTCAGAACCTTTTTTTTTTTATTATGGACACAATTATTTTATAAAATTGGACACGAAGTGGACACAAATTGGACACGGACATATTAATTTTAATATAAATTTTTTATAAAAATTGTTTTCATAAAATATTTAACCAAACAGAATTTGGAACTTTTATTTCATAAAACTATTTTTCAGATAAAAGTAGCCAAATGCAAATCCAGAATTTTTACACTCAAAAAACAACTTTATAACTTATTTTCAAAAAACTGTTTTTAGAAAGAAATTTCAGAAAGTATATCCAAACGGACCCGTAGTCTCTGCGCTCCTACTATATATGTACTCAAACCGCATCAATGAAGTAGGCCACTTGAGTAGAGCCTCTCGCAAGGAATATTGTAGATTTACGAGTAAATGAGTTAAATGAGTTGAGCTTAACTGTATTGTTATCATTCTGATCATCAATAATAAATGGTTGGTACTATTGAAAATTGTTGCTATTATTGACAAGTTTACTGCCATTGCTAGTAATTTTTGTAAGCGTTGAATTTGGATTTAGATTAATTAGAAGGTTCTTTCAAACTCAAATGTTCTTATCCAACTTTTCCAAATTTTTTTTCTTGTCTGGAAATTACAATTAAATGATCCTAATGATAAGCTCCTGGTCTCTAATGTTTCAAGTTTTATGGCATAATCATTAAATCACGTTTCCTATGTCTTAATTGTGTACTAAGTAAATAATATGATTAAAATATAGTAACATCAAGGTTTAAAGTATCGGCCGATACCGATACGTATCGGCCGTATCGGATCGGATTTGGCGCTGACCGATCCGAAACGCAGCCAAATTATCGGTATCGGCCGAGATCGCAGTAAAAGTTGTTGGATCGGTTCGTATCGGACCGATACAGTCCGATACCAGCCGATACGAACCGATACGGGCCGATACCGGCCGATACGAACCGAAACCCTAACATTTCATAAAGTCCAGACTCCAGAGTTCAGACAAAACATGAAGAATCTCCGACAAAAAAAAAAAAAACTTTACTTTGGGTCAAATCTAACAGAGAATCCAATAATGGAAAAATTCACACAGTTAATACCAAAAATCCTATAAATAGATCCAAAATGGCCGATCAAATTATCAAACAAGCACCACAACAAGAAGAAAAAAAAATTGAAGAAGAAATTGTGAAGAACTTACCTCGAAGATTGTTCCCTTTGCAGTCGCCTTCACCGAGGTCGACTTCGCCGTCGTCGCCTCCGCAGTCGCCGCCTCCGCAGTCGCCGCATCCGCCTTCGCCGCTGCCGTTGGAGGAGTGAATCGGTGGAGGCGAACCAGTGGAGGCGGTGGCCTCTCTCCTCCCCCATCTCCTTTGACCCGGTGGAGGAGGGGCACGGTGGAGGCGGCCCCGAGATCGGAGCTGTCGGCGGAGAGGGGGAGAGAAAAATTTCAGATCTGAAATTTCTCTCTCCTCCCAACAGTTAATATAGCGTTTCAAAAAAAAAAAAAAAAAAAAACGTGCTGACTTGACCGCTCGAACCAGACTTTTCCCGAATGTTCAGGACTTAGAGTTCCACCACCAACCAGCAGATCAATTTAACCTTTGTGTCTAATATGGCATAGAATTATATTTATAGCTTACATATGTATGTAAGCTATAAATATATTATTCATAGCTTATATATATATATATATATATATATATATATAAAAGCTATAAATAATATATATATATATATATATATTATTTATAGCTTTTATATATATATATATATATATATATATATAATTTTGTATGTAACGTTTTTTTATTATTGTATGTAACGTTTTTTTAAGCCATGTGCGGAGGCACGAAGAGGGAAGAGGGGAGAGAAAACATTTCGTCTGAAAATGTTTTCTGGCCAAGTGTTTTCTGTTGTACTTTTAAATTCAAAGTAAATCATGTAGCTAATTTTGTTTCGGTATATTTTGAAACAAAATAATTGAGTCATGGATTTTTTATTTACAGATATAATTAATTCAAAGTAAATCATATTGTAACTATGTATAAGACTAAATTCTAGATATAATTAATTTTTTATTTACAAATTCACAGAAGTAAAAAAAAGATTCGAACAAATATAATTATATAATATTGGCATTGCTTCTAATCTCTTGTGCATTGCTCCATCTCTTCTGCCTTTCTTTATGCTTCTTAATTCGTCAAAATTTAAACCTGTAGTAATAAAACAATACAAGATGCATTTAGTACAAATTAATGACATGTAAAATTGAAACTAAAAACATGTAAATGAAAAAAACTTGTAATCTTGTATATCGCAGGTAAATCAATCAGAAAGGATGACTATTATTTTATTTTATTATAATAAAAAAAACTTAGAAAATGATTAAATAATGCATAAATATGTAAATTAATTTTTCCTCATTTTTTTAATAATTATTTAATATTGCCGATACAGCCGATACCAAAAATCCGATACCCCGATCCGATACCGCCGATACCGCCGATACTTCCGATACTGATACTCATACAAAATGTCCGATACCGATACCGATACCGATATTTTGAACCTTGAGTAACATCACAGGTTCACAGAAGAATATATTTATGTTCCTGAAAAGAACATTTTGGATGAACTAGTTCTTCTTGGCCATTGTTTTCCATTGGAAGCCACCCGGCTTTGGGGTGTGGTTATGTCCTTAACGCCGGCAAGCATTATTGCTCTTTCAGTGGATCCTAATGCTTGAGGTAGTGCATTGTAGTCTTATGTCCCAAGGGCATATAGTGGCCAGTGTACCACAGAAAAGTTGATCAGTTCATGAGATACAATCTGCACATCTAGAATAATATATGTATATGAAAATATCACGAGTACGAAATCTGTCATATATTGGCCAGTGCAGATCTTATCTGGCAGATTTGGTTCTAGAGTTGTAATGCAAATTTCCTGTCACTATGGAAAATGTTCTCTTGTATGACACTGACATGCTAATGCATATGGGTCACAACTGTGCATAAGATTTTGATTGAGTTCTCGTGATAGCTGAGCAATATGGCCTCAGGATTGGTCTTGAGATTGGGTCCTGATCAAATTGGATTACACATTTCCTTTTCGATTTCTGTACTAGGAATCTGTATATGTTGTGCTTGCTTTGAATTAAATCAACCAATAACTTTATTATTATTATTATTATTTGATATTTTAGGTTTCTGGGAAATGCAATATCTATTAATCTGAGTTGTAATATCTATCGATTGCTATTCATCTCTAGGGCTGCAAATGAACATAGCAGCTCGTGAGCTCGACTTGGCTGACTTAGGTATCTTAATGAGCTGTGCTTGAACAAAATTTTGAGCTTGATTCTCTTACCGAGCTGAGCTTGAACATAGGAAGCTTGATTCGGTTCGACAAAAGCTCTACCTGTTAAACTTGGAAAGTACTCGGCTTAACGCGATTATGGCTTGACTCAGTTAAGACTCGACTCAACTAACTGTCTATATTAATCACCAAAGCTTAGAGTCTTAAGCCGAGCTTGAACATAGGAAGCTTGACTCGGGTCGACAAAAGCTCGACTCATTTCGAAGAATAGTCGGCTCGACCCGACTCTTTTGACTCTTCTGTTAAGACTCGACTCGACTCACTGCAGCCCAAGGTTTTTATATTAGTGTTTGAGAACATTGTTAATGGACCAAAACCTACTGTCTAAGCCTACAATGGTAGAGAGAGCCAACCCATTTAATCGAGTCTTGTACTAGTGAGCCACTTATTAGTGTTTGGACCGGGAGTCTAGATGTATACTCGAGCTCGATGTTGGCCACTTATAGGGTTTTGGGGTCGAACTCCATAATCGAGCTCTAGCTTGTGAAGGGCTCGCGAACTCTTGTCGAGCTGAACCTAGCTGCTCGGGAGCCAATTCGAGCTCGAGGACTCTCAAGCTCTAGCTTGGGTTGATAATTTCCCCCCCATAATGGAGTCGAGCTTGAACATGCAAAACTCAGCTCGTCTCGATTGCATCCCTATTCATCTCAAACTCACCTGTTTACTGTACTGAATAAAGAAGATTGTGGAGCCTTTGTTTTAACTTTTACCTTTTGTTTTCTTTCTTGAGAGAGTACATTAGTTCTCAAGTTGTAATCTTTTGCGCGACAAGCTCAGTTCTCATATTTGTGTTTTTCCTGTCACCAGATATCTCCTTGACGGGCCCATTACAGAGGAAATCATTCTCTTTGACGGTTCATTGGGGGAGGGATTCTGAGCAAGATTGCTGCAAGTGCCACAAACTCCCAACTGTACATATATATGAAAATTCTACCTCTGGAATGAGCGTGCGTGTTGCCTTGTGATGATCCGACCGTGTGTCCGTATCGTTGCTGGGTTTTTAATGAGATTTTGAGCTGCTGTATTGTGTCGATGGGAATTAGTTAGGATAGAAGTAAAGGGCTTGAAGCTCCGATGGTAATCTGAATGTTCCCCAGACGCTAAAGAATAGTTATGTTAAATTTTACCCTGTTGTTCCGTTGCTGCTGCAAATGTCTGTTCTTATGTTGTGAATTCAAATGGAGATTTTTCATAATACTGTTATATCTATACTTCTGCTGTGGATTTTTTTTTAGGCTAGCCTAGTATATCACTTCTGATCTCCTTGTTGAGCTAGTAAAATTGTAGACTTTTATTTCCAACGTCTCAGAGTTGGAGGTATTGACTATGATTTTGTCATGAACATGGAGGCTCTTCTAACTAGGCTGTGGGAGCAAAAGAGTATATTGTTTTTTGTTTTATTGATGGAGAGACATTCCTCTCTATTGATGCAATGTTCGGATATGATTGTGCACTTGAGATTAATTGACGCCTGTGGTTCGGGCTCAAATGGTGAGTTCGGCCACTGTTTCTTGACACATGCATAATATTTGTCATAAAAGAATTTCAGAAAATTATATAAAATATATAGAAATTCACTTGTCATATAATTAGAAAAAATTAAAAAATTTTATTTCAAAATATTTAAAAAATCGACCTAGAAAATAAGAGAAATGTAGTGACATAATGGATTAGTTAAGTGTTAAGAAATTAGTGGCTAGACTCACCATTCACCATTGTCACGTGGTGAGTTCGGACCACCCAATAATTTCTCTTACCATGGTAATTCATTATTGGCCAATTCATCATATGAGAACCTGTGTTATTGAAAAATTATTATTTGCTAGTTTTGCTTAGTACTCCAGTTAAATTGAATGCTAATGGGGCACTAAATATGAGAATCTGTGTTATTGAAAAATTATTATTTGCTAATTGCTACTTATTGTTGACCATAGTTTTGCTTACTACTCCAGTTAAATTGAATGCTAATGGGGGCACTAAGGCTGTATTTGGTAGGAAGGATGGAAAAGTGGAAGAAAAAAGATAAGGATTTATTTTCCTTTCGTGTGGAAAGGAAAGATGATTTCCTTCCTTTGTGTTTGGTAGCAAGGATGGAAAAGATAAGAGATGCATTTTCCTTTGTTTGGTATGAAAGAAAAAGTGGAAGGAAAGAAAGTAAAAAATACAGGATTTACCAATTATACCCTCAACTAAAAACACTTATTTACCATTTGACTTCATAAATAATTTTTAAATAATATATTCATATGAGGGTATAATTGTTAATTAATACAAGCTTCCACTTTTCTTCCCACTTTAAGAGGAATTGAATTTCTTAGGTTATGAAGGAAAAGTAATCCCTCCACTTTTTCTTCCTTCCTATTTTTCTTCCATATCAAACAAGAGAAAATGAATCTTTTCCTTCAATTTTCTCTCCTCTATTCTCCTTCCTCCCACTTTTTCCTCCTACCAAACACACCCTAACACTGTGTTTGGGAACATTTGTGGGGAGGGAGAGGAAAATTTGAGGGGAAGGAAAATGGAGGAGAGTAAAATGAAAGGAAAGTTAATTTTTCCTTCCTTTGTTTGGATGGACAAAAAGTAGGAGAAGGAAAAGTTTAAAAATAATTTTTTATTTGTTTATGGATATAGGTATAATTACTATTTCCTCCTTGGTATTCTCAAATGATGCTTTAATATTAACTTATTGAGGGGTGGTGGGGTAAATTCACTCAAATTTCTCTCATCTCTCTCCATTTTCCTCCCACATTTGGGAGAAATTTTTTTGGTGGGACCCACCTACTTTTTCCTCTCAAATTTTCCTCCCCCATGTTTTCTCCCCCTTTCCAAACACCATCATTTAAAATTTTTCTCTCACTTTTCTCTCAACTTTTTCTTTTCTCCCATTTTTCACCCTTCTCAAACAGTACCTAAATAAAATAATAATGCTAATGAGGCACCAAAATATGATCATATTTTACTGACCAATTGATGTGGCAAACTGTGCTGGTAACATTAATGTGATAGTTGTACACATGATGGCCGCATAGAAAATTACGTATATGGTAACAAAGTTTGGCGAAATCGTCTCGTAGAAAAATTAAAAGAGAAAAATCAACCTCAAATATAAAAAATAGTGGTTTACTATGTCGACAGTTGGTCCCACTTGTCTTCTACTATGTCGGCCCCTGGTGGGGGGAGGTGTACAACACTGTGGTGGTGGACGATTCATTAGCAGTCGAGACATGCAACTGCATTGCCACACGACATCCAACTCCTTTGACTCATCCACCCAGCCTTTGCGAGAGGCATCTCCACTGCCACCTACATCACACACATACCCGCAACAAAGCTATCGATCGGAGTCGCGCACTCGGTCCCACTACTTTTGAGTGGATAGAGGTCCTGCGTGCAGTCCAAACTTCTTTATCTCCGAAATCAACTATTCGGCTCGGAAATGTAAAATGGCTGTGTTTGATTGGGCCTGGAAAATATTTACATCACAAATTGTAGTATTTGATAGCTTCTATTTTTCATAGAATTATTTTCCAAAAACTGTCATTTTCCATATTTTCTTCTAAAACGGTGGAAAATGAAACTTGTCCAGCCCTGAATTTTTTTAAAATTTCATGGAATTTTTTTTCTTATAAAAATAGTTCCATGGTATTAATTTCTTTTCCACATATTTTCACCTTGCAATCAAACACATTGGAAAATAACTCCATAAAAAATATAAGCAATCAAACACTAGAATTGGTGGAAAATTTGTGATAAAAATATTTCCATGGAAAAAAGGCCCAATCAAACACAGCCTGTGCGTTTGATTACAAGACGGAAAGTATGTAAAAATAAATAAATTAATTTCACGAAATTATTTTAGTAGGAAAAAAAATTTATGGAATTAATTTGAGTGTTTGTTTGTCGTTATTTTCCATGGAAAATAGTCATTTTTTATGGAAATTGATATTTTCCTAGGGGTTGTGCCAGTTTTATTTTCCACCATTTTTAAGGAAAATATGAAAAATGGTAGATTTTTGGAAAAAAATTCCAGGAAAAATAAATGCTATTAAACACTACAGTTGGTGGAAAACTTGTACGCTGTGTTTGATTGAGCTTTTTTTTCCATGGAAAATATTTTCATCACAAATTTTCCACCAATTGTAGTGTTTGATAGCTTATATTTTTCATGGAATTATTTTCCAAAAAACTATCATTTTCCATATTTTCATAAAATGGTGGAAAATAAAACTTGTCCAACTCATAGGAAAATATCATTTTCCATGAAAAATAACTATTTCTCGTGGAAAATAATGGCAATCAAACAACCAAATTAAGTTTTTCATGGAAAAAATTTAAAATTTCGGGTGCGTTTGATTGCAAGGTGGAAAATGTGTGGAAAAGAAATTAATTCCATGGAATTATTTTCCTAGGAAAAAAATTCCATGGAATTTTAAAAATTTTCCATGGAAAACTTAATTTGGGTGTTTGATTGGAATTATTTTCCACGGAAAATAGTTATTTCCATGGAAAATAATATTTTCCTATGGGTTGGACAAGTTTCATTTTCCACCATTTTAGATGGAAATATAGAAAATGATAGTTTTTTGGAAAATAATTCCATGGAAAATATAAGCTATCAAACATTACAATTGGTGGAAAATTTGTGATGGAAATATTTTCCATGGAAAAATAGCCCAATCAAACACAGCCAATGAAAATATTTTCTACCTTGTAATCAAACGCACCCTAATGAAATTTTTTTTCCTAGAAAAATAATTCCATGAAATTAATTTTTTTTCCACATATTTTCTACCTTGTAATCAAACGCACCCTAATGAAAATATTTTCCGTGGAAAAAAGTTCGATCAAACAATTCCTAATTTGATGGATTCGGATCAGTTATCCAAGTCCATTTTGGATGAAAAATAGTATGAACTCATAACTTCACCTAGATTTTGCGGATACTGGGTGGTAGTCAATGAGAAATTCAATTTTTTTAAAAGACTTCTCCAACTTGGTCAATTAGAAATTTCATAAAATCCGTTTCCTTAGTCTAAGTTATCCCGATGTAGCATGATTTCCTCCAAAATTCTGTTTCAAGTATTTTGAGAATATTTTAGTACATTTTTTCTATATAAGGGAAAAAATCGGCAAGATTCTCAAAACTCTAACACCTCCTAGCTAACTCTATTATCAAGTATTGTCCTCGTCTTATCTGTTTGGTTCTTCTTTTGGTTCTTCTTTTGTTTCATTCTCAAAACTATAATTCTAGATTGTGTACAACAAATATTTTATCTGACAAAACTTTTATTTAATACCTCTAGAACTTTTTTTTTGTTTTGTTCGATTATTAAATAAAACATGATTTATTTTTTGATTGAGTTGTTCCATGATTTATTAACTTATATAATATAGCTTTAATTGAATCTCACTAAGATGACGAGGTAGAAAACGAGAAAGAAGAAGAAAAGAAGGAATGCTCATTTTGGTTTAAATATTGGAGGATACTTGTTTTTTTAGTAGAAAACTAGGAAGGACAAGAAGAAGAGTATTTTTTGTTGTTGTGGGGAGGGTGTTCATTTTGATTTTTTTTTTAATTAACATTGAAGGCTCATCTTGATTATTTTAATTGAATTTTAAATTTATCACTATTCCACCGAAAATAGTCATTTTGATTCAAAAAAAGAAGCAGCAAACAAATTATATTTTTTGAAATGAATGGAAGAAAGAAACCTGCAACGAGTATAATAACTTTGATTTGAGCTTGGATGGATAATATCAAGATAATTAATTCAAATCCTTATTGTCAAACTCCTTTATGGATGATTAAAATTCTTAAAATTCTTTTGAAATCCTACTTGATTAACACACATTAATAACTTTGATTTTAACTTTGATAGTCTTTTAAAATCGTTTGAATTCCGATATTAGCATGGAATCTGTAAAATTTCTTTTTGGATGATTTAAATTCTTTAAAGTTCTAATTGACAATAACCCCTAACGGTTGCAATAGTGATTTCATCCATTTTTGAGAGTTTTTGAACATGTTGTTAATGAAGTGTTTAAAAAACTTTTTCTTGGTAATTTTTTTAGGCAATGGTTTGTGTTGGCTTAAAATTTTCGCAAAATTAGTGTAGTATAATTTTGAGTGTTTTTATAAACCTCTCAAAACTACATCCAAAACTACACCACTTCCTCTGCCGAGTTTTAAAATCTCTTTTTTTTTTCTTCTGTAGTTTCTTATATCTTCATCCAGACAATTATTATTATAATGACTATAGACATATATGTTTTTTACAAGATTTGTTATTGTAAAATTTTAGGAGTTTTTATTTATAGATGGACATATATAGGTAATTTTATTAACTTTCGGAACAACTCGTTAATAAATTAAGTATGAATTGGACTGGTTTAAAAACTGCTACTTACAGCCATCCAAAATCGGATTCCTCATAACCAGCACCCTAAATGTTGCTCAAAGCCGGTCCGAGAATTCTCGAGATCTAGGACGAGGTTAGAAAGTGAGGTATCTTTAATGGGTAAATGAAAAACACCCATTTTTCTAAATGAATTTTATGAAAATTTTTTTTCTCGGATACAAGTTTTATCAATCAATTTAACAAATAAAATATTCTTAAAAAATAACAAATAAAAAGATGATACAAAAAACTAGTTGAGTAATTTTAGTGATTTTTTTAATAGTTAAAAAATAAAATAAAATGATCATAACATTATTTAGAGACAAATGACAAAGTAACTCTTAGAATAATAAAACTTATTTTAAAATAAAACAAGTGAATTAGTTGGTCTCCTAGTAATAATCCTTCCAATGCATTTTTTGATATATGATTCGAATTCTATTATTGTCATTTTGGCTCCTAAAGCTTACTAACTATCGTGGCCGGCTTGGGGGTTGGATTGTCCTAATCGGAGTTAAATTTGGTTGTCCCTTGTCCTAAAGTTCCAAAGAAGATACCAAAAAAATTGATGAACGAGGATGACAGCGACGTCGAAGTCACCGGCTCAGACGGTACGGTGGAGCTCGAATTTCGTGTTACTCTGTTTGAGCAAAAAATTGTCTGGATAAGTACCCCCTCCCTCGATGTTGCTATCAGTGAAGTTGATAATATAAAAAAGTCATTCAACTTTGATTAGTAAATGTTGCTATCGGTGACGAGCACACAGAGGCTGATCATAAAAAAAAAGCTAGCTACACAAGTAACCGAACAACTTTGCTCAACCACTCTCGATCGACACCACAGAAACTGACCAAGAGGACTGACTATCTGATTTATTGTGCAACCGTCCCATTGTCATCACAAGAGAGTCCGTCAGCGTCAGTCATAAGCAGTACTAAAAAAACTGTACGTGACATTGGTGCAGAGAATCTGCAGCACCTGGCTGTTGGAATCCGCCACGCACCGCGGCGTCTTGAACTGGCTGACGGCCGCCCCGAGGCCCAGGTAGTGCTCCAGAATCTTCTGGAAGGTCCCCCTCCGCACGACCCTGAGCTCCAGGGGCCCGATCGCGCCCACCTTCCTCTGCCCGGCGTACCCCGGGTCCGCGAACGCCCGGTCCAGGGAGTCGCAGCAGCTGCGCAGGACCTCCCCCTCGGCGTCGCCGCTCAGCTCCCAGAAGACGACGTAGCGGCCCGGGTCGCTCGACGCGTCGACGCGGCTCGAGAAGTCGACCACCTCGAGCTTCTCCGCCGCCAGGTGCTTATTGGCGGCCTCCTCGACCGCCAGCTGCAGGTCCCTCTCGGTGTTCTTGTCGATGTTTACGCTCAGGAGGAGGCTCCTCCTGCGTACGAAGTGGAGCTTGGGCGTGGAGTTGTGGAACCCGGCGACCTTCACCACGTCTCCCAGCCTGTATCGGTATAAACCTACATATTGTAACAACAGTGTCACAATTTGAGTAGAAGCTCAATGTTTTAAAAACCGGAATTGAACCGAACATCTTTGGTATAGGTCTGACTCGGACTCAACCGGAGTTCAAATATGCTTCGCTTGGCTTGGTCTGATTTAATTCAAATAAGTAAGATATCAACGTTTATTTCTTAGTTTGCTTTGATTTAGCTCTTTTACAACTACAAGATCTCTTAAAATCAACCACGAACTAAATGGTTTAAATCCCAATTTAAGTTCTGGTGGACCCATTTTTTTTTGACAAGACTGGATCATATTAGGTCCAACCGCTGGTCCAGTACAATTGTGACAACACTGCGGTATCACACATGATTTGAATAAGAAAGTCAATGTATAAGTACATAGTAAGTTGGAAAATATATAGTACTCTATAAAATATATTTGCCAATCGTCTTGCCAGTTGAAATATTATTAGTCCGATGTGTAGTGATTCAACCTAAATTTCAAGCACTTTGTTCGATACATCAAAGTAGATGGCTAATTAATTTGACCGACGTCATTACGTCACAGTTTATTAATTGTTTGGTTTGCACATAAGGAAACATTGAATTTTGACAGGGAGGGAGAAAGTCGTTTTATCTAATCCATAGTTTGTTGTTATTCAATGCAGATTCGGTGCCAAGTTTCATGTAACGTTAGTCGGAGCTTGTTAGCAATTCGGTAAACCGAAAAAGTCAGAACTATAAAAATAGTAACATAAATCGACATAGTACAAGTGAAATACGATAACAAAATCAATTTAATATTTATCAAATACAAATATTGAAATTAAAAATTTTACGTGCTTAAACATGTTGTCGAATTTAATTAATTATTTAGGTTTCCATCATTTTTTTTGTGTCAAAATTTTAATAATTTATACGGAACATATTTTAAATCTCGTGTGCTTAAAATTTATATACTAATTCAAATCTTTCAAAATTAAGTAAGTATTAAACGTTTCTGAAAAATACGAACAAATTTCAGTGTATAATAAGAGGAGTTCGAGCTCAGAGTCCAAATTCTAAATTGGAATTAACTTCATTTAAGTTAGCAATATGAGTAAGAATACCTGCAAATGTGGTAATGACCACTTCATACTCCTCGCCCACCTTGACCTCAGTGAGACCAACCGGTTCCGATTTCTCATAGCGAACCGTGGGAGCGCTCCTCTCCAGATCCTGGTCGGGTTCCTCCTCCCTCAGAGGAATGAACTCGAAGTAGCCGATATTGGGAAGCACCGCGAACGTCGCGGACTCCGGCGGCAGCTCCGGCTGCACATTCGCACCGACCCATCCTTCGGAAGACCCGTAGTCTGCGCTCATCAGGGGCAGGTGCCCCGCGTAGTGCCTCAGCTTCTTCAGGTACGGCTCCATCGAGCCCGTCATTATCCCGTAGACGTACTTCGCGTTCGGCCACAGCGCCGGGATCACCCCGTACCAGCTGCTCAGCCCCGCGCACCTGCCGCGCACGGCGTCGGCCAGCGCGGGGTCGGGACGGAGGAGCCTGGAGACCGCGGCGCGGACGGAGGGGACGGTGATCCGGTCGGAGAGGACCCCGTCCCGGATGTCCGCGCAGAGGTCCTCCCACAGGAGCTCGAAGGCGCGGAAGGCGTGGACTAGGCTGTGGGCGAAGGTGGAGGAGACGAACTGGACCTCGTCGGAGCGGAGGAGGCCGCAGAGGAGGTGGCAGTAGAGGACTGGTGGAAGTCCGGGCCGAAGATGACTTCGTCCGGGGAGGTGCACTGGGACTGCATGTCCCGCATCGTGCGCTTGAACTGCTGGCTCCGGTAGACGTTGGTCGTCGCCGTCGTCGCGACGAGGCCCCCTTTGGTTCTGCTCTGCTTGCTGCTGTAGATGAACTGTAGGGCTTTGCCTTTACCAATCGGATATGCTCTGCAGAAAGAAAAATAAGAAGAAAATTTGCACTTAGCGAGTGATAATAAGAATAACTCATCTTGAAAGTCCATTTCAAGAGTTGTGATTCATTCTTACATCTCTACTCTCTACAAACAGTCTTGAAAACTGCTCAAAATTAACCAAATCGTATGTATATCTTCACCTAATTAAAAATTAATAAAAAAATAAATTTTAATTGATTGTTTAATAGCCAACACTTCTAACTCACATGGGTTAAGCTCGAAGACATTCTTCGTGACTGGGTGGGTTAAATTTCATACCACAATGTTATCTGTAACAAATTCTAATTTAAATAATTTTTTAAATTTTTTTTACGGGAGTGCAATACATGTTACTAGTTTTGATGATACATAATTTTCTTGTAGTAGTAAACATGCTAAATTATTCTACTGGCACCCAACTATAGCGTTTAGATGTTTTTGACACCTTAACTTTTCACTACTCGAATTTGGCACCTCAAACTTCGTAAATTGCTGTCTTGAAGCGTCTTTTTTCAATTTTGAAACACATCCGGACCACTTCAAAAGATATTTGACGATACAAGAATTTAAATTATATTTTTGTACTGCAAGATATGCTTTTTAAGTGACCTTGATGTGCTTCAAATTGACGATAGATGTTTCAAAAAAATAATTTATGAAATTGAGGTACAAAATTGAACAGTGAAAAATTAAGATGCAAAAAAATTTGGAACACTACAGTTGGAGTGTCCTTAGGATAAGTTAGGTCAGTAAACATATATAATCTTTCTCAAATCTTTCCTTTTCATTCCTTAACTTTGTTTGATATGGAAAAGACCCCGTTTTTATACTTATCCAATCTCATTAATTTATGCCAACTCATCCTCCTCAACTTTACATCTTTTGCACTAAAACTGTGGAAGAATCGACCTCTTCTGCTGAAACCACAAATTTTGTTTATCAACACTAAAAAAAAAAAAAAACCCATGTTTTATAGTTTTGTTCAATTTCCTAAATCAAAAATTTTCTGGGACCTGTTTGATTCCATATCCTTTCTCTAGAAAAAGGAAAAGGAAAAAATTCTATTTGTTAATGCGCCAATTACCAACCAAAGTATGCCCCAAAAAAGTTGTTTGAAGGATGCTACACAATAACTAGAAGTATATGCAAAGTAGTCTGATCCAAATGGTCAGTAGCCCTACCGAAATCGAGTGGCTCTTATAGTTACCGAAAAGAGTTATAAGATCCTGTCTGGATGGCGAAAGATCAGTGGATCGAATCAGACTTATTATTTCTTCCATTTAGTTGATAGAAGTTGAGGACAGTGGGCCCAACAGCATGCAATACATCATGCACAAAGCTTCGTGCGTATCGTCGGACATCTAAAAAATAAAATAAAAATATGGTCAGTAGCCCTCACCTGTTCCTGAAAGCAAAAGACGTCCGATAGATTTGCATAGTCGACTGCACCAGCTCCTCATTGAAGGGCACAAGCTTCGGCTTTCCTTGTGTAGTCCCAGAACTGTAAGGAATCAAGAACTCTCCCTAACAATCAATCATTCATTCCAAACTCGATAAATACGAAAAGAAATCATGAATCCAAACCCAGACCAGTACCTCAACGACATCGAGGTTATGGGCTTGCCAGTAAGAACGGGCGACGAGTCGCCGTCGACGATCCTCTGAACGTGTTCCTGCAAGTCCTTGTGAGTAACCAGCGGAACGCATGCCTTGAAGCTCTCGGGATCGGTCCTGCCCCCGAGTCCCAAATCCCGCAAGTACGCGGCCTCGCCGTTCTCCGCGAGGATCCTCTCGAGGGTCTCCCTCTGCACCCTGCCGGCGTCCTTCGTCAGCGCATCGAACTCCTCGATCACGTCTTCGATGCAGAACCCCTTGCCCTCCTTCTTGTCCAGCATCTCGCGCGATTTCAAAGGAGCCTCACACCTCTGTGAGATTTAGTAGAGTTTCAGCAGTTTGATAATATATGGCTTTTGCACCTTGGAAAAATTAATTAGAGAGACAATTGGGATTTTGGAGCAGACAAATGGGAGTATCCATAAATATGCAGCAGTCATGTACTTCTTCTGTACATGAGACCCAGAAATGAATCCAACAAGTACCCAGAAATAGAAAAAGACCAGAAATCAATTTCTGGTACCCCAGATTATGAACTCAGGAAAATACCCAAAATATGTACTTAGTACACTATTTTATAATACTGGGTCTATATCGAGAACTCGAAGAACTAAAAGATCAATTAGTAAACATATGCAGAGGTACGGAAATAATTATACATACACAACATAAATCTCGACTCAGAAAAAATTATTTTCGGAGTCGAGATGATAGAGAAGTTCATGAGCTGGAGACCAATTATGGGACTAACCTGAAATAGATTGAGTAGATACCAAGAGAGGGAAAAGATGGGGAGATATATGTATAGATATGATCATGAAGGGATGAAAGAAACAAGAGGAGGAGGAGGTGAGGAGTGTTGGAGATCAATGATGGAAAGTGGAGTGGAAGTGGGAAGTAACTCCGTCTGCTAGAAAAATAAAGGCAAGTTGGCTGACCTGATGATCAGCTGGATGCAGTCTCTATGTATCGTTTAGGTAAAATGGAAAAGAGAGAGAGAACCAAATGCTTCCTGCATAGGCATATTCCTTCCCAACAAGGTGAATACAGTGAACAAGACAAAGACAGGAAGTGGGGTTTAAACCTCTCACTCTCTCTCCTCTCTTCTCTCTCCTCTATACAAATCAGTTACTAAAGAGGAGAAGAGAAAAAGGGAGCAAATTTATAGAGGAAGTTAACTACTTAACATGTATGTATATACACATCATGAATTTTGTATCTCTCTACTGTTATAATGCAGCTCATAAACACCTCAAAAATGAACCGTCTAAGTCGTATATATATATATCATTAATTAATTAATATAAAAAGTACAACAAAAAATTAACTATCGCATATATTATGCCTTCATGTAGTTAGGAAATAAAAATAAAAAACCTAAAATCCTTCTAAAATATATTTAATATTTAAATTATATTTAAACTAACTACATAATATTATCTAAATAAACATATAATTCTAAAAACATATCGATCTATAACAAATTCTAATTTATATTCAAATCATATTTAAAGTATTTTAATATAATTTAAATTTCTATCTAACCTTTAATAATATAAAGATTTTATTCTTTTGGTACGTGCAATGTAGATGAAAGTGACTATTCCACGTACGCAAAAGAAGAATTTTTCCCTAATATTATTGAAAAAATTAGGTAGAAATTTAAATTATATTGAAATAGTTTAAATATAATTTTAATTAAATTTACTATAGATTGAATATAATTTTAATTAAATCATATGTATGTAGCTGGCTTGAATTACTATGTACCTCCGGTAACAAACATCAAAACCCTTTACCAACATCTTTAATGTTTTTATCGACTCAAAATCCACGGTAGATTGGAACTCGTTTTCGAGTCTCTTACGTTGTAATTGAACTTGACTCGAATTTATTAGAATTTCACTTTTTTTTAAAAAATCGAAAACCGAATTTTTAGTTACAAATTTGGTCTGGTTATTGGGTTGTCGGTTTCCAGTGACAATTCGAATTTTTAGTTACGAATCTGGTCAGGTTATTGGGTTGTGGGTCTCCATTGACAAACCTAGCTACAATGTGGACAAATCTACATAGTAAAGGAGTGGGGACTCATGCCTCCAATGGATTGTCGGATAGAATTAATCTATAGGTACTTTCCATAATGCTACAAAAGTTATATATGTTTGAAACCCCACTATAAACCTTTGTTAAAGGCTAGATCAGATGCTATAGTGGTTGAGATCCTTGTTAGTGGTTGAGATCCTTGTTAGCAATTCGGCAAACGAAAAAAATTTCGGGACGATAAAAGTACGTGTATAAATTGGCTCAATACAAATAAAATACGTTCAAAAATTCGGTTAAAAATTCGAAAAATAAAAATATTGAGATTAGAAACTTTACATTATTAAATATGTTGTCAAAATTGGTTAATTAAACACAATTCCACCACTTTTTTTTCTTCCAAATTTTTCAATGATTTATACGGAACACGTTTTAATCTTCGCATGCTTAAAATTTACGTACTGATTTGAATATGTTACAATTATACAAATATTATACGTTTTTTAAAGATACGAAATTTTGTACGTATAATACGAATTTTATTCGGGTGATTGCTAACAAGGGTTGAGATTATATTTTCTAGGTCTCAAATAAAAATCCTCTCACATAAATTTGAAAAAAATAAATAAAAAAAAAGAAGGAAAGAAAGAAAGAGCACTTACTAATTTTTTTTTTTTTTTTTTTTTTTTTGTATCCGCCACTAAGCTAGAATAACCGAAGAACAATGCATGAGATACTGACAATGACGGATATTGTATGCAACCCTACCTATTTGTTCGGATGGCAACCGAACAACACCGAACAATACGGAATATTGACTATTTAAGATCCAAACCCAAAGACCATTTCCATGCAATTCTAGTTTTTATTTCTGCTTTCATTTCTTTACATTCACACAATTTAGTACAACTGCATTAATTGTGGCCTCGTCTGATTATTTGTATTTATGTCAGTAGCTGTTTCACACTTTGCAAGGATGTGATGTCTCATGGCCATGGGTACAATGGAATGAGCTGGAATATAGAATTATAAGAAAGAATGAAGTTTTTGGTAACTTATAATAATGGCATTGATACTGTGTGATAAGAGTTTTAAATAAAATTCCTAAGAAAGTTATTATCATTTTATTATGCAAAATGCAACTTTAAAGAGATGATCTTGCATTTAGGGATGCATTTGTTTGGATACCTCATTCATTCCCTGGCAATTTCGGCTCGGAATATTTAGATTCGATTCGATTCGATTTTTTTTGTGCAAAATTGAATACCCCTAACTACCCCAGCTATATATTTTCATGTGAATTTGCACTACTCAAATTCCTATCAATTATTAAGTAATTCCTCAGAGAAAAGATCATTGCAACCTAGTCCTCTTTAGAGAACTGTGGAACAAGGGGACAAATAGTGTGGACAAAATTAAGGCTAAATTTTAACTTGATATTCTCAACTATTCAAATTTTTAAACTTCATAACATAAACTTTAATATTAGACAACTTAATATCTCAACTATAATTGTACAACCTAATTTTCTAATCGTGTTAACGAAAAATTTAAAATAACAAAAAGAATCTCATCTAATTTGTGATACACTTCAAATATCTCCAGTGGGGAGGACGAGAGTAATTTGATCAAAAAAATATTATTTATTTTTGTTGCAACCGAAAAATTAACTCGTAACTGATGGAGGATATTGACTTAAAAATATTCAATAGTTGAAAATAGTGATTGGTATGATATTAAAATTTATAGTATTAAATTAAAAAATTTAAATAGTTGAAGATATCAATTAAAATTAAGTCAATAGTACACGAACAAAGCTCTATGATAACCGTGAATGAGTTGTATTATTGTCTAATTCTATAAGTTTGGCCGTTTATTTGCCACAACTATTGGATGGTCGATTCATTGAATCTATCCCAAGGTCTTATCACAAACATAGATAGGTCTATCTATCACAAACATTGGATGGACCATCGTACTAAATTACCAAAGGATGAACCCCCATCCATCCAACCTTTTCACTATTTCATGCATGAACCAACACATTCGGCGAGCCATTGGATGACCCACCCATCCAAAGTCAAACATGGATCATACACACTTCCAGACGTCGGATGAACGAAACCTGCATTCGTACCTTGGATTTATAATTTTTTTTCTTCTTTTTTTTTAAGATGTCCGACATAACATACGGAACTTTGTGCACGTTGTGTTACATGTCAGTTGGACCAACTGTCCACGTCTTTTCCACGGTTCGATCTAAAGACCGTCTGCCTAGCCAAGAAGATCTTCTCACTCACTACAAGAGCCAGATGAGCTCGATCTTGGATTTATACTACATATGCTATACGTTTTTGGTATCTCCTCGTCACAATCATTCGATGCAAGATTCGTCAGAACTGTAATTTGATGCCCCATGCATTTTTTTCTTCCAGATTTTTGAAATAATTATTAACAATTACTAGGGCCGGCCGAAGCAAAATAGGGCCCTAGACAAACGTTGAAAATAGACACCATTCTCTCTATTAGGAGCTCTCTGTCACGGATTTAGTGTTTTTGCTAGCAGTTCGTCCCGTGCGGCGTACTATCTTCCTCCTCGAAGACTCGTACAAGCCTTTCCAACACTGTCACGACCCGCTCCCGAATAATCGAACACGAGTCGGACACGCCCAGCCTTCGTCGTTAGACACGATGAAGTAAGCTGTACCAATCTTTAGGGAACTACAAGTCCAGATATGAATGAATATAAACCACAACATCTATATAATCGAATCCCAGAATCAAAGTACAAACTATGAATTATTACATTTATCCAGCAATGTAAAGGTATCTGATGTCTCTAATACAATGAAGATATGAAATACTAAGGTGTGTTTGGTAGGAGGGAAAAGTGGGAGGAAGAAAAAAAGAGGAGGGAAAAGTGAAAGGAAAGATTCATTTTCTCTTGTTTGGTATGGAAGTAAAATAGGAAGGAAGGAAAAGTGGAGGGATTACTTTTCCCTCATAACCTAAGAAATCCAATCCCCCCAAAAGTGGAAGAAAAAGTGGAAGGAAAAGTGGAGGCTTGTATTAATTAACAATTATACTCCCTATATGAATGTATTATTTAAAAATTATTTATGAAGTCAAATGATAAATAAGTGTTTTTAGTTGAGGGTAGAATTGGTAAACCCTATATTTTTTACTTTCTTTCCTTCCACTTTTTCTTTCACACCAAAGAAAGAAAAATGCATCTCTTATCTTTTCTATCCTTGCTACCAAACACAAAGGAAGAAAATGATCTTTCCTTTCCATATGGAAGAAAAATGTATCATTATCTTTTTCCTTCCTTCCACTTTTCTATCATTCCTACCAAACACAGCCTAAAGGAAAGGTACTAGGCCTCCTCAACCTCTAGGTCCAGAGTAGCATCAACTAGCTCCAAGGTAACTCCAGGCTCCTGCCCGTAGTAAGTATCACAAATAGCCTCCATCTCACCTGCAACATATCCAGTCAGGAGCGGAGCTAAGTATATCCAAGGAAATGAACAAAAACATCATGATATGGAAATGAGTACAGGCGAACATGAAATATAAAGTACGGGAAATAAGAACATGAATGCTGAAAAATAAATACATGAAACATGAAATGAAGCCTGAACATGAAATGTACAAGGAACCTGACATGTGCAATATATCGAAATACATCAGAGTATGTGATCGACTTGGGTAGAACATGGAACATGGCACATGCATGAAGGTACGGCTTACGGCCCGCGTGCACAGTGCAAGGCCTAAGCTATTAACATAAATTGTAACTTGGGTGTGATCACACATATGTAGTATTTTTCCTCCCACACACAAGCAAACTCATGGAATAAGACACAAGACAAGACCGTGTAATATCATGTCCAACAAGAAGGTACAAGCATGAAATAGAGGCACAAGACATGAAGTAAATGAGCAAATCCGAGGAGTATACTTGCCTTGCTCAAGGTGATCGAGAATGGGTAGTAAAGCTGGATGTCCTCCTGTTTAATAATTACAAATTTGGTTATCCTCTAAACAATTCTAATTAGTTACTTTGTAACATCTAATTATTAAAGTTAAATTATACTAGTTTGCATCCTTAAATATAGGGTAAACATGTATCAATTTACCACCTCAACTCATGAATCATAATATTTACTCATAGACTACCATGTTCATAAGTTAACAACATACTACTACTTCTAATCATAACTGAAGACCCTATTATCTACACTCTGGCTAAACTGAGATTTCTAGAGCATGACACACTAACAGGATTCTTGATACTAGCACTAAGTTCAGCTAAAATTTGGTATTTGAGTTCAAGTGCACCCTGCCCTGATTCTCCTAACCTACTCACCTGTTTAAAACACACAGATTAGGCACATCATACCCTGTCAAACCCTCTCCCCAAAGTGAATTCTAGGCTGCAGTAACCACTGCAGTTCGAAACCTTAGGTTCAGACTGGAAATGAA
This sequence comes from Iris pallida, assembly GCA_029216955.1. Lineage (NCBI taxonomy): Eukaryota > Viridiplantae > Streptophyta > Magnoliopsida > Asparagales > Iridaceae > Iris > Iris pallida. The sequence goes on from JANAVB010010799.1 coordinate 9,149,725, forward strand.
TTCTAAGAACTCAACTGATATGGAGTGAAACCATACTTCATTTCAGTTTACCAAAAAGATAAATGCATCCCAGTCCCTTCAGTTCTCAGGTTATCAACCATAATCTATATAGCAGTCTAACTACGTACTGCAGTTCATACTTGCTGCTATCCAACACCCAACTTGTATGCTCAAAATGAGTAAGAATACTGATGCTCACTTCACATATTCAATCTCAGGGTACAACTTGTTATCCCCCTTTTTGCCCTGTATCAGTAGGATATAGTGACTTAGATTCTCAGGTAGGATCACCACTCTACCACAACTTCTCTCTGCAACATATCCAGTACCAACCCACATAACAGTTAATCAGTATTCCTACTCTTTGCTGATTGACACCCAGCCTATAGGAAAATACTTAAAAGAAAAAATGGAGACAACCAGGAACTTGTCATCTTAAATATTCCACAGTCTGAAAAACATCAACCTAATTCGAAGATGGGCCATCTACATAACCTTCCTTCTCTTAGAGTATAGATCAAATACTAAACTTCAATATAGGTATCCTAAATTTAAGAAAACATTCCACAGATCAACAAGCAAGATAAAGAGAATTAACTCCTAGGTGAAAATGAATATCAATTCCAAAGCATTAGTTATCTACCCAACCATATATCAATGAATGTAGGCATGAACTTAAATCTACTCTAAACAAGCCATACTCGGATCAACATATGTTAAGTAAAAACAGATATCTGCGACTAATATTACAGATAAGTATCTCAACACAATTGGCCAAGGTTACTTAGTGACTGGATCTTGACCCTAAATTATTGATACTCCAAAAACTGCAGCTAAATGATATGCTCAAGATCACAGACAGAACAACCTCCACTTATTGATATACAAACTCAACTTGAACATAGCTTACCTCAATAGAATTTTTCCTGAGAGTTCGATCTCGAAGTTTGAAAGAGATTATCCTGCCTTGCTCCAAACAGTGTCCATCGTTAAGATATAGTGTCCACTATGTGATCCTGATACCCTGCTTAGAATTTCTAACTAGTGAATCAACCCGAGCCAACAATCCTTCGAATTGGGAAACAAAAAGCAACTCAGATCTGGAGAATTCAGACTCAACTTACCAGGATCGATTAGGACAAAAACTCGATCGAAATTGATTGAGAGGTCTTCACTCCGACTCACACTTCAAACTAAAAATACTCTGATACTTCCAAAAATAACACCAGAATTTAGGAAGAAACAAAACCAATTTAACTTTTATGAAAGGAAAACCACTCACCTCTTCTATTCGATTAGAGATCCAAAATGAGGACAGATCCGGATTTGCAGGAGAAACTCGAGACACGATCAACTATTTCCAATCAAGATCTATGCATGTTCAAATCGAATCACAGAGGAAATCAAACGAATAATTCATGATCAGAATTCTAATTGCTCACTAGATCAATGATTAACCATTAAAAGGATGATCGATCAAGTGATCAGAGATCGATCCGTTTCTACTCACGATCGAAGTTCGATCGACCAAAACTTGAGTTGAAACCGAACACTCTGGTCGTCGATTTGATCACGGTCGAAACTTCAGAATAATCAAATCGATTAAGGAGACAAAGGAGATCGGAGAAGACACTTACTGAGCTTGTGCACCGTTGGTTGCTAGGGTTGAGTCGTCGATCACCGGAGCTGTTGTCGCCATGGCCGATTCTTCTTCAAGGCTCTGGCTCTCAATTCTCAAGAGCAAACAAATTGTAACTAATCGAAATAGAATAGAAGAGTGATGCTAGTGCTGGCTTATAAAGGTGGTTGATGGATTCGAAAATGGAATGAAATTTTGAGGGGAAAAGTTCAGGGAAGAATTGGAGTCAGTTGAAGAATTTTAAAATTCAATTACAGCTCTACAATTTTTTCTTCTTCTCAAACGAGACAAACACAAGGGTTTAAAGGAGATGGCATTGTGGGCTGGGCTATGAAGCCCAAACAAAACTTAAAAAAATATAACTAAAAGATTTATTTATAAAGAGCTTTGTTGAAAATGATTAGCTAAAATATTTGTAGAATTTATTAAAAATCTGGGAAGTAGGCTTACAAACACGACTTAGCTAAATCGCTAAGGAAAATAAGAAGAGTGGAGCAAAGTGGGACTCGTAAGATTTCTTTATTGACTTGGAGAATGCTTACAAGTTTTAGGTGGTAAGGAACAAATGAGGCCTCCCCCTTATTTATAATGGCTCATAGAGCTTTACATGGAAAGTCCTAGAAGGAATATTCCAAGAATTATTCTTCCTACCATAACTGGTGTAGAAGCATGGATATTGCTTTTAGTCCCACATCGGAAAGGAGAAGAAGAAAGGGCTCATTCCATTCTATATATAGAGCCCCCTTACCTCCTTTGAAAATGGCACAAAAAAAGAATCACTCAACAGAATCACTCGCTGTCATGGCGAGGATGAGTTGGATTCTAAGTACTATGCGCCTTCGCGGGCTAGTATAAAGAAATCTAAGGCAGCACGGGCCATGCGCCTCAAACGTGCTATGCCAACAGTAAACCAGAGATGCGTGCTCAAAATCATGCGTGCTACCGATGGTAAACTTTACAGTCGACTCGGGTGCGTTTACAACTTGGACTTTTTCTATTACGCACCTTCGGGTGCTAAGTCGAAGAAGTCTAGGACAGTACGGGCTCAACAAGCCTAGTCAACTGTCCAACCTGCTGACCGTCAGCGGGTACCGTTAACTGTTATACGGGCCCCTGATGGAAAGTTGTACAGAACCTCCCGTGTCCAGCCCTCTGCGGTAAACGGACAGGGCAGGTCCCAAAAGTATCCCTACAACGATCGAGAGAAAGTGCTTTACTAGCCTCAGATCAGGGAGCAAAAGTCTTCCTATAATGATTGAGAGCAAGTGCTTTACTAGCCTCAGATCAGGGAGCAAATATGCCCAAAAGTCTTCCTACAACAATCGAGAGCAAGTGCTTTTACTAGCCTCAGATCAGGGAGCAAATATGATACCTACGCACCCGAACACTCGGGATACCCGGACCCATAAGACGAATACAAAGGTAGATCAATCTGCTCTTGACTTGCGAGAGGTGGTCATTCACAAACACAAGGAGAGAGAAGCAACCTTGGCGTGCAATGAGCCCTTTCCAGGACATCACTGCACCCAAGTCGCCATCAACTGCTGCTGCCACAAGACAGTGGCCCCACCACCAAGGCAGCCTGTGTTCCAGCGATCGCAACCTGCTGCATCTTTTTGACATCATCTCGGAAGCATGATGCCAATTGAAGACTTCGTAACGGCCTACTCTCAACTAGACGTATTACTTAGATGTCTCAGTTAGGCGCATTGTCTCAGCCCAGCGTATCACAATCTTTTGAGGGAGTTCATCGTCAAATCTTCTTCGAACAAGGAGTCGGTCAAATTTATCTTCATTGAGAAGTCAAAAGAGAGACAAACAAAATTCTCTCAAAATTGTTGCTGACCGATAGGCGTTATGCGGCCAAGTTGATCCAGGCCGCAGAAGGAAGAGCCGCATGAGCCTTATGCGGCTAAGTTGATATAGGTCACAGAAGCAAGGCTACTGGAGACCCCATACGACCAAGTGGACTCGAGCCGCAGAATCAGGGCTCCCGAAGATCCCATGCGGCCAAGTGGACTCGAGCCGCAGAAGGAATGCTCCCGAAGATCCCATACGGCCAAGTGGAGTCGAGCCGCAGAAGCAAGGCTCCTAGAGACCTCATGCGGCTAAGTGGACTCGAGCCGCATAAGCAAGGCTCTCGAAGATCCCATACGGCCAAGTGAAACCAAGCCGCAGAAGAAAGGCTCATAAGGCTATTATGCAGCAAAACGATTCAGGCTCTACTTTGGGGGGGGGGGGGGTATAACTCCACTTCCCGGTTTTTGAAATAAATAAATTCGATTTCAAAATTTTTTATAATTGTTATTATTAGCTTTAAATAATTAATTAGTTTTCATTTATAAATTTGGATGATCTATTTTGGAGGGAATTAATTTTGGACCACTTTTCAAATTTGAAAAGTTGTTGTAACAACTTTGGGCCTACCAAGAGAATCACTAACTGATTTTTTTAACTTTCCCTAAAATAATGAAAAGGCAGAGGGCCTTTTTGCTTAAATTCTTGGCGGGATGGTTGATTTGCAATAGGTTAATGTACGGGGGGGGGGGGGGGGGGGGGCTCTTGTAAAATTCCAATCCTTTCTTTTTATAAACCGAACTCAGAAGAGAGAGAAGGAGCAGAGTCATTTATTTCCTTTCTTTTCCAACGTTTTCTCGAGTGTTCCAACGTCTTCTCGAGTTCCCCCAACGACTGCTCGAGTTTCCCAACCCTGAACCAGCGGCGACGGTTTGAAGACGATGGCGGCGATGGCTTGAAGACGACGGCAGCGACGCAGATCTCCCTCTCCGACAACTGGAGGCGGAGACATCTCCAGTAATAGCGCCGTGCAGCGGTGCGCTCGGCGACGACCGGCCAACCGACGACGACAACGAGGATTTCCATCGTCCTCGTTCGCAGCTGACAGAATAGTAAGCGTGGGTGAGTTCCTTGTCTGAACCCTAGGTTCTCTTGAGGTCGATTTGCGACCTAATCTTTGTTTTCTCAAATCCTTACATTTTTCCTCAGATCTTCTCGATCTGTGTTGAGTTGCTTCCTGATCCATTTTTCCCATCCTTAACTTAGTTCGGTAAGTCCTAAAAAAAAACTTATGAGTTCGTTAATTTGGTGGTCTGGAGTTGAGTCGATGGACCATTTGTAGAATCTAAAGTTCTTCTATTTTTCCTCTTGATCTGTGGGAACAGGGATTCGGATCGCCGTTACGTGTTCGACGAATTGTCTGAAGCCTGGACGCGGCGGTGAATGGGACACGTTAGGCTGTGTCGGTTCGTGAGAGTGTCCTTCCAATCAGGACTCATCACCATCAGGTAAAATTATGTTTTCATGTTTACTCTTGTTTAGCTAGTTAGTAATGGAGTTAAGTTCGAGTTACAGTCAGTATGGGGGCGGTCGTGTCTGTGTCCAGAGGAATGGGATGCGAGAATTCGAATTGATGGATTTCAATTGAACCTGGCGATCGTGTCCGAGTATTGCTGTCGCGTTTCAGATCAGTTGTGTGTGATTGTCCGTTGCGGTTGTTGTCTACGCAGTGTGCGTTGATGCAGTATGGGTGCGTAACTCTTCTGGGTTGAAGCAGTGATGAATTTTCTTTGTTTTGTTTTGTTTTCAATTAATTGTATAAATATTTCATTTGATTTGCTTTCTTCGAATTGTCTGTATAAATAGTTTAGTTCTTTGTTTCTTCTTAAATTTTGTCTGTATATTCAGTTGTGGTTGGGAGTTGGTCTGTGTATGCAATAGTGGTTGAATTATTAACAATGGGCTGGATCTATGGTAATGTGGGATTAGGATGTTGATTTTGGTTCAGTTCATATATTTTTTTTCTGTTTAAATTTTTGGTTCTTGAGCTTGATTCCAATTCCAGATTTGCTTCCTACATCTGTCGATTGAATGAAGTTCAGATTCAACTGACCCTGAGAAATGAATATTTTTGTAACTAATTATTTCTTCATATTTAAATCTGATCGGGTTCATCTAGATTTCACTTAATATTAAGTCAGGCCTATGAATAAAAGTTAGCAATACTGGTTGGCTCATTCCAGTGAAATGAATTTCAGTAAATCGATTTTCCTGTGATTGAATGTCCAAGTGGTTGTATTTCCCGTGACTTGGAAATTCCAGTGAGTTGATTCCTGTGTCTGAATGTCCTATGAATTTGAATGAACTTTAGCCATTTAGCTGTAAGTTAAGTTGGGATGGAGTCAAACCAAGTAGGTGCTGATCAATTCCAGAATTATGGGTTATCTTATTTAGGTCAAGTTTACTTAGGATTTGATTATAAACTTGACTGATACAGGAAGGGAAGAATGAGTTGAACAAAAACCCCTTAGTTAGATATGTGGTAGATAGAGTTGGGTTGGTGTCCTGTACAAAATATTTTAACTTTTCATTTTGTGTTGTTTTCCAAATAAAATGTGATATGGGCTGAAATGTCTATTGTATTTTTAAATTGAGGGTACGTGTGGTTCAGTAACCCAATTGCTTTGAGCCAATGGCTTGGGGTGGGTCATCCAGGACCCTTTGAGTTTAAGTTTACTTTTGAACACTTGTCTCATAGAAATTCATGTAGTATACTGTTATATATATAAAAGTTCTTACCAGTTTAGAACGTAGTTAAGAATATTGATACTCTATAGGAAACCCTAGCAACTAAGATTTACATTAGATATTAATCATGATTAGAATCTTTTGATAACCAATTAGAATTAGTTTATTTATTAACCAACTTGTACACATCATTATTAAATTACAGGAGGATATCTAGCTCTTTTGCCTACTTGTACTTTCCTGGAGCAACGCAAGTACACTCTACGGTCTTGTGCATTTTATTATATCCTGTGATTTCTTGATTGACACATTGCAACACGTCATGTACTTTCTGGTGCTCATGTTCCTTGTTCTTATTACTTGTACCTGGGGTGGGGAAATATACTATCTATGTGACCAAACCCAAGAAACAACTCAGGTGTGTTTAGCTTAGACCCCGCATCGTGCACGCGGGTCCTAAGCCGTACCATTCATGTGCTTTCCTGTGCTTTCATGTGCTTACCCTTAGCCGGTCACATACTTAGTTATATTTCAAATATAGTACACACATGCAGGAGATATACCTTGTACTTATTTCCTGTGATTCCATGATACCATGTTCTTTCCTGTGCTTACATATCATGTTCTTTTATGTTCTTACATACCATGTTCTTTCATGTACTTTACACATCCTATTCTTTCATGTACTTATCCACATGTTCTTTCCTGTACTTTCCATGTTTCCTTGTACTTTTATATCATGATGTCTTGTTCATTACCTAGAATTGTACTTGCTCCGCTCCTGAATAGGATATGTTGCAGGTATGCTTGCAGGACATTGTTCTACTCTATGGGCCAGAGCCCAGGATTTAGCTGAGCAGGATGAGGCTTAGCTTGAGGCTTCAGGTTTAGATTACTTAGCTTTAGTTTGAGATATTGACTTTAGAGTTCATAGCACTTTTCATTCCTGTTGATTCTGGTACATTATGATATCTGGATTTGTGGATTATGGTGATTATTCTGGGATACGTTTTTAGATGCTGTGATTCTATACTTTCATGTTTATCTGGTTAGTTTTCCCTAGCTTGGTACAACTTACTTCGTCGTGTCTAACGACGAAGGCTGGGCGTGTCCGACTCGTGTCCGATTATTCGGGAGCGGATCATAACAGGGGGACACGTGGCAATTTGACCAAGTCTCAACCACCCAGATTTGATACAACAAAGAAATATCAACAACCCCCACCAGCTGGCAGCCCAAGATCGAGTCTTTGTGTGCTGTTACAGACACGTGGCCACGTGGCCCTCTATGCGGCCCAAAATCTGCTTTATGCAGGAATCACTATAAATAGCAGGGTACCACACCCATGCTAAAGGTTGGCAATCAAAGGCCGGCAAATTTCTTCAAGAGCAAAGACTGCGTCTGATAGTCCAAGGAGTAAGGCAGAGTTGCTACACTTTCTCGAGCCTCCATCGTCGCCTCCAGAATAAAAAACTAAACAATTGTACTTAGATTGTTTCCTACGATTTATTTCTAGGCTTTATCTTGTACAAACGAGTTTGCAATCAAATTTAGTGTCTCTGTAATACTTGTCTTTGATATTTAATGGCAAACACGATGGCGACTCTGCTGGGGACTTCCTTCTCCTCCGATGAGAAGTTGGTGACGCAATCCGACGCGTCCAAGCTCGGCTCTTCGCAGCAAAAGCTTGTGGTTCGTTTTGACCAACAAGTATTCGAAGAAATGCTCTATGAAGGAAGCGCCAGCCCATCACAGAAGCGAGCCAACCCGAAGAGAACCCGCAGGACGTCAAAGCACAAAACTGCTGCGCCACGCCAGGTTCTCGAAGAAGCTCCTTCTGTGGCCCAAGACGGCGATCAAATCTCTCCTACGGCCTTGCTTTAGACCGCAGAAAACCCCACTGTCCCAAAATCCAGCAGAGAAAAACACTATGATGCTGAGATTTTGGGGGCACATGGGAAACTCATGCGGACGAAGAAGAGGCCGCATAAAAAAATGGGCAGTCTGCCTATGCGGCAGCCAACTCTGGCCGCAAGCATATGACGCATACGGCAGCCAATCGTGGCCACAGACAGGCTATCCCATGCGGCCCTGTCAGAAGCTCTGTTTTCGACCGTCTCTCATACGGATCCGACTCCATGCGGCCTATTGAGAATGGGGAATGTTCCAATCTGGACTCTTCTTACTACGCGCCTTCGGGCGCTAAGTCGAAGAAGTCTAGGGCAGTACGGGCCCAACAAGCCCAGTCAATTGTCCAAGCTGCTGACTGTTAGCGGGCACCGTTAACTGTTATGCGGGCTCCTGATGGAAATTTGTACAGAACCACCAGCGTCCAGTCCTCAGTGGCAAACAGACATGGTGGATCCCAAAAGTCTCCCAGTTATGAGCAAGAGAAAGTGCTTTTACTAGCCTCCGGTCAGGGAGCAAACATGATACCTACGCACCCGTATGTTTGGGATACCCGAGTCCACAAATTGGATACAAAGGTAGATCAAGTTGCTATCGTCTTGCGAGAGGTGATCACTCACAAACGCAAGGAGAGAAAAGCAACCTTGGCATGCGATGATCCCTCCTCAGGACATCATTGTACCCAAGTTGTCATGAACTGCTGCTACGACAAGTCGGCAGCACCTGAAGATTGGCAGTCCATTTTCCAATGACTGCACCAGCCAGCACCTGTCCGACGACAACTCGAGAAACATATACAAATTTTGGGAGACGAAGAATTTCCTTTTGCCTCCTATAATTCAACTCGGAAGGTTCCTGACGGCAAGGGAGAAAAGCAGATAGGCTCCTCCAGCCCGGCAATCTCAGCCAGCACTGCAAAGAAACTCTCATCTAGAGGATTGTCGCCGAAAACCACATGGGTTGTCTACCTGGGCACCCGTTCCATAAAGAAGCTTCCAACACCCGGGGGTGCATCCTTGACCTCTCTGGGGTAGATAAAGCCGGGGGTAGTAGTCCCCTCAATGTATGCGACAACCCGGTGTTCCAAGAGAATACACAGGGGGTAGCGATCCTTTAAAATTATGCAACAGACTTGGATGTCTCCGAGGGTGACCGCCTTCGCCAAGACGATGTAGCTTCCTGCACAGGGGGTGGCACCCCTTCCGAATCCGAGGAGGAGGACATTCCGATGTTTTCCGACGACTTCTCTGTACGAGAGTACGACATGGAGAGCACCTCTTCTACGGTCCCTTCTACGTCTATCCATGTGCGGACAGTCTTTATGGCCGATGATGATCATGAAGAACCTACTGATCGACAATGTCTAGAAGTACTAGAAGCCATGCTCATATCCTTGGTCAAGTCGGTAGATGAAATCAAAGCTGTCTTGCTGACTCAACCAGCAAGGACGCCTGGACAAACAAGCTTGGGATCCACAATCAACGCGGACTCCAACACGACCGCTCCTCCTTTGGGTGACAATCCTCTAGGAGCATCCGCTCATTCAGCTGCAGACGAAGCCATGGAGGCAAAAAAGGGAAGTCCAGGAGCTTCGAGCAATGTTCAATGCCCGAGACTCCTCTCGGGACCTCAGAATACGGTAGCCGTATCCCGTTGCGTGGAGAGATATTCCTTTTCTGCTACGGTACAAACCGTTTCATATCGATTCGTATGACGGGAAAACCTCTGCCAGCCGGTACATAACTTATTTTGAGGTCACAACAGACCACTTGTCGCATAGTTGTAGTGTCCCGTCCCGCAAAGTCAATCGGAGGAATCGAAACGCCGACGACGTTCGGACTTAGCCTTGCAACGGCTGCTCGAAGACTTGCTCGGTCGAGGCGACTTCTCGCTCAGGTAGGGTAGTTTCGATGAACTCGCCTCATCTTAGCCTTCACTTAATAACTCGCATGTTTTCAACTTGCACAAGTTAGGCTTGTTAATAAAAGAGACGCATCCACATAGCTAAGGAAATAATTTCGACGGATGGGAATGTCTTAGAACATGGAAAATTGGTCCCACGGTCTGCTTAGATGTCGGCTCAGCGTGCTTTTAAAATGACACTCGATCCTTCGTCCCGTGTCTTGGGAGAAGAAAGTTGTGTAAGCCCGCTTTTTTGAATTTTTGAAATTTTGTTTTTCCTGGGATTTTCTAATTTAGCCATATTTTATTTTATGGTTTGTTCATGAGAAATATTTAATTGATTTAATTGATTTACCTATTTTGATAATACAATTTTCTAAATGGGTATTAGTTTAGAGCAATTTGAATTTGGGTTTAAAAATTTGGTTTCCCTCCATTTGTAACAACCCATAACAACTTGTAACAATTTTCTAACTGAATTTATTTGTATTTTTGCAATTTATGGAAAGGGGAGGGGCTTCTATGTTCATATTCTTGAGTGGAAGGACTTTTGTGGAAATATTTCAGTCTAATGGGGTTTTTTGCAAATATCCTACAAATCTCTATTTAGTTTATTCTTTCTCTCTCTCTCCTCACAGTCATAATTTTTCTCCACTGTTAAGAACCGAGAGCAGATAGCTCGGGCTCTTTCCCCAAGTTCCCATCTCCATCAGCTCTAACCCTAGTTCCAGCCGGCGGATCCCGAGCGGCGGCGGCGGCCGATCTTCTTCGAACGACGAAACTTCCCAGCCGACGACGAGCGACAACGGCGGCCGATTTCCCTTCCCATGACCAGTTCCTCCGGTGGCGACCACCCCACCGACAGCGCCAGTGACCCGATCGACTCCTCCGACAGCAGCGACCAGGCGATTCTTCTCCACCGCAATTTCGACATCGACAAGCTTCCGATTTCGGCCATTCAGATCTGGACCACTCGTCTGAGAGTTGACGAGCTCCTTCAATCGAGTGATCGATTTCGGGTGATTGTCGATCTTATAGTTGTTTAGATCTAAGAAATTATTGTGTTCGATTGTGAATTTATTGGTGTTTTGACACTCTTTCCTGGTTTGGGTTCTAATTGGGTGTCAGATCGGAGAACGTGATCCTTCCTAGAGATCAATTACTGAATTAATAGGAATTCTGGCTGAGCATTTGAATCTGGGATTTCATGTGTTTCTTGAATTTCCTTCGAATTTCCTTATCACACAACCTCCAGTTTATTCTAAAAATCGTTATGTTCCTGATGAATGCCACATGTTTGTCTGAATGTCTCAGTAGGATCTCCAAATGCAATTGGACACAGAAGATCGTATCCAACACCGTGGGATTGAGTCTTTGCTCCAGATCGGTTTCCCTATACTCAGGTAGCATTCTAATTTCTCTAATGTCGAGTTTTACAGTGTTTCGATTTAGCATTGATGGGGTGCTGGGCAGGGTTTCGATTGGAACGCGGGGGTTGGTTGGTTGATTTGTGACCAGTTCGGTTCGTGTCCTGCAGTGGTCGTGTCCATTCCTGGGAGGATTCAACGTTGGGGTCGTGTGTAAGAGATCAGCTAGGAATGGACTTTAGCAAAAGGGCGGGGGTCTTCCTATTCGATTGATTACCAATTAGTTTGTAAAATTTCTATTTCATTGTATATGTCTTAATTGAAATTATTTCAGTATGTTGATTTAATTCCTATTTTGAACTTGTCTTAGTGATTGTTTAATTCCTTTTTCTAATTTTTTGTATAATTTTTGAGGTTGAGTCGTGTGATATCCTGCGTTTCCTTGTAATCCTCTGAGTTTATATGACCGTTATATTCAAATGGTTTGGCCGGTTTCCTACAGTTTTATGATATGTTGGACCAGGAATTAGTGTTCCTGGGTTTTGGTTCAACTGTTAAGTAAATTTTGCTTTTGATATTTTGGCAGTAGTTGGTGTCGGGTAGGACAGGGGAAGGCAGGGGTATATGGTCGTATCCAAGTGACGGGTCCAGTTAATTGGAATTGCAGTGGCGCGAGCAGGAATTTGAAATTGGGGCATGAATGTTGAGTATAAGGTGTATGTCACGTTTTGGAAGCTCAGGTGGGTTCTGATTATATGCTTGAAATTGGAAAGATGGGTTTTAGTAGATTTGGTTCCTGGGTTTGTATATAACCTCTTTTGACTTTAGCTTTATTGCTATAGTAGGGTGGACTGGTGTTTGGAGAATAAAGGTTGGACTGTAGCAGGGTTGTTCCATTGGCAAAGAATTAGAAATTTAAGGACTCGGATTTGTGTTGGGACTTTTTCCTTTAAAATTCTTGTTTCGTTATCCAACCAATTTCTTTAATTCACTGATTAGTAGTAGTTAGAAATTGTGTGGATGCTTATCAATGTAATTCAGTTAATGTAGTAATTAACAAATGAATAGTTTCATAAAAACATAAATTTAGCATACTATTTTGATAATAGATTATAATATGTAGTTAATTTTGATACTCTACATTTTCCTTATTTAATTTTGTAGATATACTCCAAATGTTCATATTTTGCTAGCAAGTTAATGAGCTTTAAATTATTATAAAATGTTTTCCTTGGTAACTATTATATAATATCTAGTTTATATTATTATGTTAAATAGACTCTTATTGGCATCTAAATAATAATATAATTTTTCTTACTAAATTGCTATAGTAAATTACATATAATAACTGTCCTTGTTACTAGCAATCATTTGATAGTTACATTTTAGTTACTATTTTTCCATATTGATAGTAGTATAAATAAATGGCTAAGTAGTTATATCTATCTAGTAACAATATTTTGTTCGATTAAGTCATATAGCGTATTTTTCTATAATTTTTTTTGTTATAATAACTATATTTATTTTGCTAGTACATTCTTACCAATACATGCATTTGTGAGTAAAACTATTTTACTAAAATACTCGAAATTATTATTGATAAATAGAAATGGTATTATTAGTTAGTTTATAAATATTTATATAACTAATACATATGGTTAGCTAGCATATATAATAGAGGGTTAGTTTGTTAGAATTAGCTAGATAATATCATTGTTTAAACCCTAACCAACTTGTATCTAAAATAGGTGTTCAGAGAGATTACGATCTTCCTACTCTAGATCTTCCGGAGCAAGGCAAGTACACCGGCTCGAACTCTTTACTCTATATTTTCTGTCTTGCTTCATGATCTCATATTGACACGTTGTACACACGATTGTTCATTGTTCATTGTTCACTGTTCACCGTTTATTGTTCATTGTTCTTACTTGTACATTGGGGTGGAAAAATACTACAGATATGTGACCAATCCTATTTTAGCTAGGCATTGACTAATAGCTTAGGTCTCACATCGTGCACGTGGGCAAAGTTATGCCGGTCGGTCTAAGCCATTTCTAGCACTATCCCGCTTTATCTGCGATTGTCAAGTCGCGTAGTCCCTCGATGTAACGCCCCAGAACCAGAATACTGGAGAGCGGGGGCGGACACGGCCAGCTACGTATATTGAAGTGCAACCCATCTCGCTATACGGTCACGGCTGTCTAGATACATGAGGGTTTAACTACAAGCCATCAGTCTCTTATGGTCATGAACAAGCCTATTGTCTCAATCTTAAGCAAGTAATAATAGTTACAAGATGTCAGAGCACCAAATATACAATAGTAAGTCGTCCCATACATTACATATTTGGATAATCTTGAAGCTAGTCATACAAAATGTGAAGACTAGCAAGAGTTTCAGTCATACATGATCAACCCTAGGATTTGTTAATCATGCTACAGCCCGTAGGCAGACAGTAAGTAAAGTACAATCGAGCTAACACGTGTTCGTCGGCTAAACGCCTCAAAAGAATATTTTTACAATAGAGTGGGAGAGCAAAAATAAAACCTACTCGTTGCCAGGGTTACGTCTGGTGGTCACCATCTGGCTGGAAGGTAGGAAGATCCTCTAGAGCTGCTCCGGTATCAGGCCATACAAAACCAGTTGGGTCAGATCTCAGAAAGGGCAAGTGCCACAAGGATGCTTCACTTAAGAACTAAAACCAGCACATCAGAACATAAAATAAGAAAAGTAAATAGACATAAAATCTAATAGAGTAATAACTATCAAAAAGATGATGAATTATTCCGGTCAGTATAAAAAGGGGTAAGCATGAACAACTATGCTCCAAGATAGCCATGTACTGGAACAAGACAAGGCTTAGACTGATTAGACTCCAACCATCATTCACGGCAAGCAATAAGTACGGCTTGATACTTTAACTAGCTAGGGTTATCACAGACCTAGTTACTAGCAAGATACAATGAGATTTTTCCAACAGCCACAAGCCCTGCAGACCATCCAGGTTATCCAGGTCGAATATCCATTCATGAAGGGTGCAACACGTGACAGTGTGCTGGAAATGTGCCAAACTCGTCGGCAGGCTACAAGTCCACTTGTGCGCCCAGATAACGGGATTGCCTGTAGCTGGGAAATCTCTTCATGACTATTGGATTATTCTAGTTATTAGCCTTAGTAAATTTTAGTAGGTACCCCTGACCGTGGTACTCAGGGGTCCCCGTCCTAGACATGATGCAGGACAATACTTGTTCATTTGTACAAACACAATCGCCCACGGTGTCCAGGCCATTCATTCTTGTCATGTCGTGCTAGCTGTCGTAACAACATATCGAGGTATATCATGTCAGGTTTACTTATCAAGAGTGTGCCACGACGGGCCACTATCATACCAGGTTACTTGTCAATCATTTTTATCGTGAGTACGCTACAACGGGCCACTGTCGTGTTCATGGAACATGTTCAGAATTAACATGGTACAAGCATTCCATCAAGGGACCCAAGTTACACAGAGGATCGTGAGACAAAAGCATAAATGTAACAACCCAACATAATAAAAGGGGTACAAGGGCTATGGAAAGAGCCATACGGCCCGAGAGCCAAGGGTCATGGCTTATGCGGCCAAGAGGGTACAGGGCCATGCGGCTAAGGGGAAGCAGTGCCATACAGCTAAGGGAAAATGGGTTCATGCGGCTCGGGGGAAAGGGCTCATGCGGCCAGGGGGAACGGGCTCATGCGGCCAGGGGGAAAGGACTCATACGGCCAGGGGGAACGGGCTCATGCGGCCAGGGGAAAAGGCTTATGCGGCCAGGGGGAACGGGCTCATGCGGCCAGGGGGAAAGGGCTCATGCGGCTAGGGGGAAGGGCTCATGCGGCCAGGGGGAAATGGCTCATGCGGCCAGGGGGAACGGGCTCATGCGGCTAATGAGTCAACCCAGACATGCTGCAAGGGCCTTGCGGCAAGGGCCGCATGAAGACTAAAATGCTTATGCGGCCGTAGGGGACTTGCCGCATGAAAAGGCCATACGATCGAGCACTGTTCTTCTTCTCTAACTTTTTCGAGAAGAAGGACCGCGAAAGCCATTGCTTCCAGGCTCCAGTAATCTAAGGTCAGAATTCGGACTTCCATAGGTCAAAATGGGGCAGAATAAAATTCTCTACAACATAAAACCATCAAAACTTGAAAATAATAAGGTTTAGTAGATCAAAACCCAAGAATTTCAGAAATACAACAAGCTTAGATCTACTTGAAATGAACCATGGAAATTAAATATGCTAAGTACTAAAGTGTCTTAGAATCTCGTGAGAAAGAAAATGGAACAACAAAATTGAGTTCCTCCATGAAGCAAGTTGTACTTGCCTAAGCCTCTCTTGGTAGGTGGAGAGAGTTAATAGAGGAAGAAGAAGAAGTAAATGAAGAAGTGAATGAGGAGAGAGAAAGGGGTTGGTGGCTTATAAAGGAAGAGAGTGGGTTGTACGTGGGGTTAGTCCACATGCAAAAACCGAACCAAGCCCAACCAAGCAAACCGAACTGAACCGAACCAAGCAAATGAAATGCCAAAATAAACCGTGCAATGAGACATGCAAATTGAGTCAAAATACGTACACGTATACCAAAATGCGTAATACGAGCTACGGGCGTTACAACTCTACCCACCTTAAAGGAATTCCGTCCTCGGAATTTAATTAAGATGCTAGAGAGGCAAGGACAAGCTATACTAATCACAGACAAGCTATACTAAGCAGTCCACCATGCAATCATTCATTCAAGCAAGGAATTGAGAGCATAAGGCATAAGAAAGACATTATACCTTACGAGTCAAACAGGTCGGGATATCACGATCGGATATCATCTTCACTCTCCCATGTTGACTCACCCAAAGAGTGATGACCCCAAGCAACACGGACTAACTTGATAGTCTTGTTCTTGAGTATCTTCTCTCTCTGGTCCAATATAGATACGGGCGTCTCCTCATACGAAAGGTTGGTACCAACAACCAATTTCGAATGATCCAAGATGTGGCTCAGGTCCGGGATACACCATCGTAGTTGGGATACATGAAACACGTCATGCACCTCACTTAGCGACGACGGAAGAGCGAGACGATAGGGCACATCACCTACTCGCTCGAAGATATCGAACGACCCTATATACCTAGGACTAAGCTTTCCCTGTACGCCAAAATAAATGACGCCACGATTAGGCGAGATCCTAAGGAATACGTGGTCGCCGACAGAAAATTCAAGGGGGCGCCGATGAGAATCGGCCCAATGGCGCTGGCGATCTTGCGCAACTCGAAGATGATCTCTGACTCGCCTGGCCACCTCAACTGTCTGAGTAATCACTTCTGGACCGAGCATCTGCCTCTCTCCAACATCGTTCCATGCTAGCGGGGATCTGCACTTCCTACCATACAGTGCCTCGAATGATGCCATCTGGATACTGGCTTGGAAACTGTTATTGTACGAGAACTCCACCAGGTGCAGGTGATCCTCCCACGAACTACCGAAGTCGAGAGTACAAGATCTCAATATATCTTCCAAGGTACGTATGGTATGCTCTGGCTGACCATCTGTCTGCGGATGATAAGATGAGCTGAACTGGAGGTGAGTTCCCAAACTCCCTTGCAGACTGTGCCAAAGGGGCGACATAAATCTTGAATACTGACTGGTACACCATGAAATCTGACGATCTGCCTGAGGTACATCTCTGCTAGCTGAGCCGTCGACTGACCAACTCTGAACGAGAGAAAGTGAGCCACCTTCGTGAGCCTGTCTATAATAACCCAAATAACATCTCTACCGGCCGGGGACCTAGGTAATCCAGTCACGAAATCCATGGTTATATGCTCCCACTTTCATTCTGGAATCGGCAAGGGCTGAAGAAGTCCAGCCGGTCTCTGGTGCTCAGCTTTAACTTGTTGGCAAACCAAACACCAAGAGATAAACCGGGCTATCTCCCTCTTCATGCCATTCTACCAAAAATACTGCCAGATATCACGATACATCTTCGTACCGCCCGGATGAATCGAATACTGAGAACTGTGAGCTTCTGCCATGATCTCCTATCTGATATCTCCACTGGGTACACAAAGACACTTCCCATGTCGAAGTGTAACGTCCTTATGGATACATAACTCTGGTCTTCGTCCTACCTCACACTCTGCTCTGAGTCGCTGAAGCTTGGAATCTGTTGACTGTGCCATCCGAATCCTTTTAACTATACTGGACTGAACTTGCATACTGGCCATCAATGCCACATTGGTAGGAAGGACAACTTCTATACCCATCTTCTGAAGATCTGCTAATAACTCTGGTTGTGCTGTTAGAAAATAAACTCTGGCTCTTCTGCTCAATGCATCTGCAACGACGTTGGCCTTCCCAGGATAATACTGCAGGTTGATGTCATAATCCACAAGCAGCTCTAGCCATCTCCTCTAACGCATGTTAAGATCCTTCTGAGTAAACACATACTTCAGGCTCTTATGGTCGGTGAAAATCTCCACCCTATCTCCATACAAGTAGTGTCTCCAAAGCTTAAGTACAAACACTACTGCTGCCAACTCCAAGTCATAGGTTGGGTAATTTCTCTCATGATCACGAAGTTGACGTGACACATAAGCTATTACCTTTCCATGCTGCATCAAAACACATCCCAAATCTCTGCCTGAAGCATCACAATACACTGAGAATCCTCCGGTCCCATCTGGAAGCGTGAGAATGGGTGCCGTCATCATACCTCGCTTTAACTTCTCAAAAGAATCCTGACATTCTGCTGTCTAAGCAAACTGTACATCCTTGTGGGTCAACTGGGTCAATGGTGCTGAAATTCAAGCAAAGTTTGAAACAAATCGCCGGTAGTAGCCGACCAAGCTAAGAAAACTGTGAACTTCTGCAACTGTGCTAGGTACTGGCCATGTCTCGAAAGTCACGATCTTTTGGGGATCCACTTCTACTCCTCCTATGGTGATGATATGACCCAAGTATGAAATGCGATCGAGCCAGAACTCGCATTTACTGAACTTCGCGCACAACTGGTGCTCTTTGAGAATCAGGAGGACAACTCTGAGATGCTGCTCATGCTCCGCTTCATTCTTACTGTAGACCAGGATGTCGTCTATGAACACAATCATGAACTGATCCAAATAAGACATGAAGATACGATTCATGAGGTCTATGAATAAAGTCGGCACATTGGTTGCTCCAAATGGCATAACAAGGAACTCTCAATGCCCATATCTAGATCTGAAAGCTATCTTCGGGATGTCCTGCTCTCTGAATCTGATCTGGTGGTATCCTGACCGCAAGTCAATCTTTGAGAATACTGCTGCCCCTTTGAGTTGATCAAACAAGTCATCTATCCTCGGGAGAGGATATCTGTTCTTGATTGTCACTGAATTCAAAGTACGATAATCTATACATAATCTGGACATACCATCCTTCTTTTTCACAAGAAGCATCAGGGCTCCCCAAGGCGATCCACTTGCAAGAATGAATTCCTTGGTCCTGAGTTCTTCAATCATCTTGTACAATATCTCTAACTCTGACTGCGCCATCCAGTAGACTCTCTCCGACACTGGGGCTATCCCTGGGATCAAGTTGATAGTAAACTCGATCTCTCGCTCTGGCGGCATTCCTGGAAGCTCTTCTGGAAAAACATCTGGAAACTCCTCGACTATCCGGGGTAACTGTACTGCTGCTACTGCCATCCGCAATACTGGAGGAGAAGGTTCAACTTTACCTCGGGAAAAGAAAAACTCTGGCTTGCCTGGAATGCTAAAAACAATCCTGCCAACTTGGCAGTCTATCCTAGCATACTGGTTCCTTAACCAATCCATCCCTAAGACCACATCATAATCGGCCATTGGAAACTCTATCAATCTAGCGGGAAACTCTCTACCGCTAACTACGATCCGACACGAGAAAAATACTCTATCTACTCCTATAAGACCGTTACCAGTAAGTATATTGAGCCTTACTGATAATGACTCGGGCTCCAGTCCTATCCGTATCGTAAATCGTGCAGACATGAATGAATACGATGTACCAGAATTAAATAACGCTGATGCTGGAAAGAAGTTGACGAGAATAGTACCTGCCACTACCTCACCTGGTGCCAATCCTTCCTTTACGGTCATCGCCATCGCCTGACCATGTCCTCTGGGTGCGGGTCCCCTCTGCTGAAAACCTCTCTGTCTGCTCTGAATCTGGGCTTGGGCTTGTACATACTGCTGGGGGTATTATTGTTGGAAGGCTTGTGCCTACGCCGGCAATGGCCTCTGAGGCTGATACTGTTGTTGCTGGACTGGTGCTGGTCCTCTCACCGAAGGACTAGTAAAGTTGGACGATAATGAACTACCCCTATTCGGGCAGGATCCTATCTTGTGATCCGCTGCCCCACAAGCCAGGCATAATCCCTGCGCCCTGCGACATTCTACTACCACATGTCCTGGCTTCCCGCAATATGAACATCCCACTGCAGAAGAGTGCTTCTGCTGCTGAGGGTTCGTCGGGGTTGAATGTTGAACCGACGTTACTGAGGCCGTCCGTCTCGGAGTTCCAATTGTCAAAGCCCTAGCTGCCGGGGCTGGTGCTGAAGACTGATTCATGTGGCCATGAGATCGCTTTCGACCTCCGGTCCTGTCCATGATATTCTGGGAGGTATACTCGTGCCTCCTGGCTACTCTCAATACCGCATCAAAAGTCTGATGCTCAAACTGCTCCACTGCCAATAAAATCTCTAGATGGAGCCCCTGATAGAACTGCTGGGCTCTGTCAAACTCAGTCGCTACCAAGGTGGGAGCAAACCGACTAAGTCTCGAAAACTCGGCCGCATATCCGTCGACCGTCCTGCCCATCTGCTTCAAATTGGTGAACCTCGTCTGTAGATCGTACCGAGCTACAGCATCGAAGTACTTGGTCTGGAATCTTTCTCGAAATACTGCCCATGCAACAGTGCCACTAATCCAACGGCCTGTGTCGCCCACCAGCTGCGGACAAGATCCAATAACTGTAGGCGTACTACCGCCACCTTCTCGTTCTCGGGCGTCTTCGCCGCTTCTAGAATCACTTCTGTATCCTGCAGCCAAGCATCTGCGACAATCACATCCTCACTGCCGTCGAAGAAGGGAGGGTTCAAACGCTTGAAGCTGTTGGCTGCCTGGTTCCCTTGATGACCACCTCTGCTCAGAGCATCTTGTACTGCCTGGTGCAGGGCGTCGCCCCGACGATCTTGAGATGCTAGCAATGTCCTGATGAGACCCACCAAAGTACCATCATCAGGCTCTGTAGGATGGACTGGCTGAACTGGTGGCTCTTGATCCCCAGTAGGCATGACTCTGGAGGCTACTCCTGAATGCTGGGCTTGATCTTCAGGTTGCTGCTTGCCCACGGAAGGTGCTCCGCCTTGCCGATCGATAGGACCAGAAACAATACCGCTGAAGAAGACGACACATGGAACAATAAGGAAGGACCAGGACAGATCAAAGACACAAGCATGTGATCAGATCCAAAATTCAGGAATTTAGAGGGTACGAGCAGAGATCAAGGGCGAGTGCTGATTGAGACATCTATTCAGCAAACCCTCATATATCTTGATTTACAAGACCTGTATGGGCCACCACTTAAACCATGTAATGCCCCAGAACCAGAATACTTAAGAGCGGGAGCGGACACGGCCAGCTACGTATATTGAAGTACAATCCACCTCGCTATACGGTCACGGCTGTCTAGATACATGAGGGTTTAACTACAAGCCATCAGTCTCTTATTGTCATGAGCAAGCCTATTGTCTCAATCTTAAGCAAGTAATAACAGTTACAAGATGTCAGAGCACCAAATATACAATAATAAGGCATCCCATACATTACATATTTGGATGATCATGAAGATAGTCATACAAAATGTGAAGACTAGCAAGAGTTTCAGTCATACATGATCAATCCTAGGATTTGTTAATCATGCTACAGCCCGTAGACAGACAGTAAATAAAGTGCAATCGAGCTAACACGTGCTCGTCAGCTAAACGCCTCAAAAGCATATTTTTACAATAGAGTGGGAGAGCAACAATAAAACCCACTCGTTGCCAGGGTTACGTTTGGTGGTCACCATCTGGCTGGAAGGTAGGGAGATCCTCTGGAGCTGCTCCGGTATCTGGCCATACAAAACCAGCTGGGTCAGATCCCAGAAAGAGCAAGTGCCACAAGGAGGCTTCACTTAAGAACTAAAACCAGCACATCAGAACATAAAATGAGAAAAGTAAATAGACATGAAATCTAATAGAGTAATAACTATCAAGAAGATGATGAATTATTTCGGTCAGTATAAAAAGGGGTAAGCATGAACAACCATGCTTCAAGATAGCCATGTACTGGAACAAGACAAGGCTTAGACTGATTAGACTCCAACTATCATTCACGGCCAAACAATAAGTACGGCTTGATACTTTAACTAGCTAGGGTTATCACAGGCCTAGTTACTAGCAAGATGCAATGAGATTTTTCCAATAGCCACAAGCCCTGCAGACCATTCAGGTTATCCAGGTCGAATATCCGTTCATGAAGGGTACAACATATGACAATGTATTGGAAATATGCCCTACTCGTCGGCAGGCTACAAGTCCACTTGCGCGCCCAGATAACGGGATTACCTGTAGCTGGGAAATCTCTTCATGACTACTGGATTATTCTAGTTATTAGCCTTAGTAAATTTCAGTAGGTACCCCTGACCGTGGTACTCAGGGGTCCCCGTCCTAGACATGATGCAGGACAATACTAATTCATTTGTACAAACACAATCACCCACGGTGTCTAGGCCATTCATTCTTATCATGTCATGCTAGCTGTCGCAACAACATATCGAGGTATATCATATCAGGTTTACTTATCAAGAGTGCGCCACGACGGGCCACTATCATGCCAGGTTACTTGTCAATCATTCTTATCGTGAGTACGCCACAACGGGCCACTGTCGTGTTTATGGAACATGTTCAGAATTAACATGGTGCAAGCATTCCATCAAGGGACCCAAGTTACACAGAGGATCGTGAGACAAAAGCATAAATGTAATAACCCAACATAATAAAAGGGGTGCAAGGGCTATGGACAGAGCCATGCGGCCCGGGAGCCAAGGGTCATGGCTTATGAGGCCAAGAGGGTACTGGGCCATGCGGCTAAGAGAAAACGGGTTCATACGACTCGGAGGAAAGGGCTCATGCGGCCAGAGAGAAAGGGCTCATACGGCCAGAGAGAACGGGCTCATGCGGCCAGGGGAACGGGCTCATACGGCCAGGGGGAAAGGGCTCATGCGGCCAGGAGGAAAGGGCTCATGCGGCTAATGAGTTAACCCAGACATGCGGCAAGGGCCCTGCGGCATGGGCCGCATGAAGACTAAAATGCTTATGCGGCCGCAGGGGACTTGCCGCATGAAAGGGCCATGCGGTCGAGCACTGTTCTTCTTCTCCAACTTTTTCGAGAAGAAGGACCATGAAAGCTATTGCTTCCAGGCTCCAGTAATCTAAGGTCAGAATCCGGACTTCCATAGGTCAAAATAGGGCATAATAAAATTCTCTACAACATGAAACCAACAAAACTTCAAAATAAAAAAGCTTGGTAGATCAAAACCCAAGAATTCCAGAAATGCAACAAGCTTAGATCTACATGAAATGAACCATGAAAATTAAATATGCTAAGTACTAAAGTGTCTTAGAATCTCGTGAGGAAGAAAATGGAACAACAAAATTGAGTTCCTCCATGAAGCAAGTTGCACTTGCCTAAGCCTCTCTTGGTAGGTGGAGAGAGTTAATGGATAAAGAAGAAGAAGTAAATAAAGAAGTGAATGAGGAGAGAGAAAGGGGTTGGTGGCTTATAAAGGAAGAGAGTGGGTGGTAGGTGGAGTTGGTCCACATGCAAAAATCGAACCAAGCAAACAGAACCGAACCAAGCAAATAAAATGCCAAAATAAACCGTACATTGAGACATACAAATTGAGTCAAATACGTACACGTATACCAAAATATGTAATACGAACTACGGGCGTTACACTCGAGAACAAGGCTCGTCGTAGAATGTATATAACTTGAGCGATAGCGTCGCCTAGAGAACCAGGTCTGTCTAAGGCACGAGCCACGGTCGGTTTAGTAAAAAGCATGCCACGGGCAAAGGAAGTCCATGCGACTGGTTGTCGTCGAGATCGGTCCCGCTACTTGGGAGTATCGATAAGCCTCGTTCACGCGAGATCGGTCCCGCTAATTGGGAGTCTCGCTAAGTCTCGATAAGAAAGTTTACGAGATCAGTCCCGCTACTTGGGAGTCTCGATAAGTCTGAATAAGCAAGCATGCAAGATCGGTCCCGCTACTTGGGAGTTTCATTAAGTTTCGATAAGGAATCACCCGAGATCGGTCCCGCTACTTGGGAGTCTCGATAAAAAGTTGGAATACATGGTCAGGAATAAGGAAGGACTTAGTAGATTGAGTTGAGTCTTGCATGGTCATTGGACAACTTATCGACAAGGTATAGTCTTCTCGAATGATCGCCGGGGCACCGGGATCATGTTGGCCCAGGAGAAGCGAGACGGCTCAAAGTAGGATGCTGGATAACCGTATGGGAGATTCGGCGCCTCTGGGCTAGCTACCGCGGAGGGACGGTCCGATATCCCCGAGCCGGGTCAAAGATAGCTTGACATTGCTAGTGACCACTCATGTAGATGGGTCGACAGCATAGCAGCAAACCGCGTGTATGCCTTTGGAATGAGTTTAGAACTTGAATGCATGTCCAGTTGGTAACACAATGTCTGGGCCTAAGATTGGGCTGCAGCATAGGCACCGTGCTTGGCACAATAGATGGCATTGGGATGTTCATAGAATCGATACTATGTTTCACAAGTCTTGTCTAAGTCGGTTTATGAGTAGAACATGAAAGCTGCAAGGCGGTAGCTTGGATAAGTCTTGACAAATTGCGAGGCACGGCCTCAATCTTGATGCACGAACAAGTCTAAGCAAGGTCTAGAGGCACGACCTATACGAGTCGTCCCCTTGACGTCGTTGGCACGAGAATTGGTCTAGAGGCACTTGAGTTTAAGTGAAAGTCTTGGCACGGCCGAGTTCGCATAAGTTGCTTCTCGGCGAAGCATTGTCTCGAGAATGTTGAAGTCTGTAGAGCCTAAAAATTAAGTTGCACCTTCAATATACTGATCAGTGATCAAGTTGCGCCCCAAAAATCAAGTTGTGCCACTGATATGAAGCAGACTGCGCCACCGATCAGATTGTGCCTGATATCAGACTGCGCCTAATCTTTTTGTGCCAAAACCTATGTGGCATCTGACACTTAATAGTCATCATTACCTGACCATACTGACGACTGATACAACAGAGAACGAGGAAAATCTCTTCGAATCCCGTGAATTGTGCTGCTCAAAGAAAAGTTGGTGGACAACTGTCTTGTACACTTCATGAGTTGCGCCCAGGCGCAATCTAAACAAAATCCTTAGTTGCGCCTGGGCGCAACCTGAACGACTTTTGATCAAAAGCTGCCACGTGTGTAGGCGCCGCTCAAATCAAGTGCAGTTTGACTTGTTAACTGAAGCTCGCACAACCTGATAAAGTTGAGACAACTTACATCCTAAAGCAGGATGATGTGGCGCATATGCCACTAATCTCTCAAGACGTGTCTACTATCCTGTACACGACCACGCACATCTCAATTATACGATGCCATGCGTCTAAATACAGTTAGTACACGATTGACAACTGAATAAAAGTTGGCACAACAGGAGGTTGACACAATCCAGTATGGCACAATCTAGCCTCGCGCACATCAGAATAACTGCTAAAACAGTTATTTCCTGAACTCTATAAATAGAGTTTCCAATCATCATCAGAGGAGATCAAGAACTCTTGCAAAATTGCTGCTACGTTCTCTAGAGGCTACAGTCTTCAAGTTCACATAGTCCAAGGGATATAGTGATCGTCTTTTGATCAGATTTCTAAAGTTGTACTTTTTCAGAATTTATTGTACTTTGTACTCTTTTACAAGTTTGGAATAAAAACAAATTTTTTATTTTTTGCAAACAAAATGGTGACTCCGCTGGGGATGAGTTTCTCCTCCGACGAGAAAGTGACAACTCAAAATGACATTGCGTCAATCGGCAAGACGCAGAAGACTCTGGTTGTTCAAGTCAACCAGACAGCCTACGAGAACATGATCAACACCAAGAGCAACAAGCGCGCGGTGGCTATTGCCAACAACAGGACTGTATGGACTCCTAAATCCCCTACAGTCGCTGTTACCCAGGCGCAACTTGAGTGCTCAATGATCAAGGCGCAATCTGCCTCAGTGTCTCCAGTATAGCCTATTTTTGTTGCTAGGGTGCAATCTGCTCACTCTGCTGCCCATGCACAGTCTACCACTTTCCTTGCTGCTGTTGATGCACAGTCTACCAAAGTTGCTGCCAAGGTGCTACCAGTAGTCCGTAGGACTATGGCGCAACCCAAGCAATCTGCTACTCCGGCGCAACTTAAGGGAACTAGTCTTTTGGCTATACCCTCTTCTAATTCTCAAGTTCTGAACTTAGAGAATTCATGTCCTAGTGCTAACACTAGATAGAACAAAGGAAAAAGTCCAATGGTATTTTCTCAATTGCTACAATCTATGCCTAAAATGATCACACAACAGAACAAAGGGAAACGCTTCTTAGCTAACCCTGTTCAAAATAAAGGAAAGCACCCTTTGGTCTTTTCTCAAACTTTTCTGGTTTATGATTCAGAGGAAGATGTATCAGATTCCATTCCTGTAAACAAAGATCCTTGGATCTTTGATACTGGAAAAAATATTGATCACTGAGGTATCTTGCCTACTCCTATGGGGTCTGGTCAAGATCTTCCTACCTTGCAAATTTCAAGATCCAAACAAGAAAAATTGAAGGTATCACAAACAGAGACATCGGGAGCGGAATTTTCAGATTTACGCGCTTATCTCAATAGGCGTCAACCAATATCAACTTTGACGAAATGTAAGAACCCTATGCCAAAGGCCAATCTGCACCAAAAGCCAAAGTTTGAAAAGAAAGACCCTTCTACCTATGCAAATGAGTTGAGTACATCCTTGTACACTCAAGGAACCAAACACCTGAAGAATAGGAGACATGTTCCTAACATCATTAAGGAATATGTCCCTCCGACTTTTTCTCGTCCTGTGGTTGTAACTGATCTCCGGCAACGTCTTACACAAAGGCGGGAAACTACGGGAATGTTTTCCTCACCTCCAAATCGTGCTTCAAATCGCCACTGCCTATATGAAGTCATCATTAACTATTATTGCCAATCGGCTCGACGATCTGTCTTCGATCGTCTGAACTATGCTTCAACTCCTGAACATATAATAGAAGACAAAAATAAACTATTATATGCTTCTGTTAACATGACTTCTCAAGGCACTAGGGTGGAAAACGTTCGAGATATAATACATCTCGTAATCCTAGTCAACAATACTTAGACCGGATCCATGCATCCAGTGAAGGTGTCTTTCAATACACAAGATCAAGAAATCGACATTTGATCCAAGGTGTCTTTAATCAAGAAGATCTCCCAATCATCCATGTGGGAGAGGACTCTCTTTCGGAGTTTGATGCAGATAGTAAAAGTTCTGAACAAACTATCTCATTAATAGCTGCAAGAGAAGTGACAACATATACTATTACAGAAGATCAAGATGCCTCTACATCAACCAGCCAAGAGCAACGAATTGTTGCATTAGAAGACAAATTGAAAACCATGGCAGAAATGGTTGCAAGTATGCACACCATAATGGTGGCTCCACATACAGTGCCTCCGATTGTAAACCCTATTACAAATCCAGAGCTTATAGCATCTTCTGTACCTGTTAATCTGGGGGTACCAGCCCCTCAGGTTGTTTCTGTACCAATTCAAGCTGATCCAAGTCAGTCTGGTGGTAATGATCATGCTGTTCCTCCTCCCAATACTTCTAACCAGCCTACCAATTCCCAAACATCAGGGGATGTCAATGAGGCTGTAAAACTTCTGCGCACTCAGTTTGAGGCTTTTAAGCATAAGGATGGTCTACAAAGATTGGTATAAAGCAACCATATCCTACATAGTGGAAGGAAGTTCCATTTCCTCCTAAGTATAAACTCCCAACCATTATACTGTTTGATGGTAGCACTTCTCCAAGTCAGTACATCAATCATTTCGAAGTGATAACTGATCAATTACAGCCAAATGATGCTATCCTTACCAGAGTGTTCGTTGGTTGTTTAGCCGGTGCAGCATATGACTGGTATCGTAGCCTGCCTGATGGTTGTATCACTTCTTTTGCTGGTTTCAAACAAATATTCTTGGAACGATTTTATGAAGGAGTCAATAACATGACAATGTCTGCCCTTATTAAAATTAAATAGAGGCACAATGAATCCACAGAGAGTTTCATTAAAAGATTCCACCGAGAGGCACTCAAAATGCCTTTAGGTACTCCATCTGCTGTAACAATAGACACTTGCAAATCAAACTTGTTGCCTATTATCAGTATGTGGACGAGATCTACACAATTCCAGGATTGGTCTTCTTTCATTGTTAATACAAATGTGGCAGAAGTGAGTGCCGAAAAGTTCAAACAGTTAGGAGTCCAGATGACTCACCCTAACCAAGATGAACATTCTACACTTGGGGGTAGTAATCGTCAGAATAATCGTAAGAATAAACAAACATTGGCCATCAATCTTAAAGGCAAAGAGTCTTTGGCTGTCAATATTACTCAGACGGCATCCACCCCCTCGGCACCACTGCAAAAGCCAACTCGTCCAAAAGAAGAGTATTCTTTCGACGAAGATGATACGTTAAGCATCTTCGATTACTTGATCAAAAGCAATAAGCTTCAACTTCCAGAGGCAAAGCGACCAGAAGAAGTTGGTAAAACTGATCACCCTAAATACTGTGTTTATCACAGATTCATAGGGCATCCAACCAGAGCATGTTATGTGCTCAAGGGCAAAATTCAGGAGTTGGTCAACTCTGGAGCAATTACTCTACAGCAGGACGAGAAAACAGTGACTGCTAATGTGGTTTCTCTCCAATTTGGTAATTTTTCCCCATAACTCGTACATGATAGAGCTGTCCCCATTCCAAGGACTGCTCTAGAAATTATGAATATTCTGCCTCCTCAAAATGAAGGTCTTGTTCCGATGTCAACTGACAGAGGAAAGATCATGTGAATTCATCCAGATCTGGTTGCAGAATTTGAAACGCCTTCCTCTTCTAAACAAAAGAAGCATTCCAAGTCTAAATCAAAGAACTGTAATATGGTATCCTTTGAACCATTAACAGAAGAAGAAATCCTAATGGGTACTAGATCTGGGAAACCCTATCTTCGGAAGTGTTCCAAAAATCTAGATCCATCCCCGGATGTTCTTCCTCCATCATCTTCTCTTGCTAAAGATACACCGTCTACATCCTTGCCAGTGTTCTAGCCATCTCCTCCTAAACCAACATCAGCAGACAAGGGAAAGCAACCTGTGTGCTTTGATAAAGCATTGAAGAAGTCATCATCTCTTGGACTTGAAAAGCCTTATAATTTTGACATATTGGCTCAATTGGCCAATACTCCAGCAAGATTGTCAATCTTTGAACTTTTACGTCTCTCAAAAGAAACTCGTGAGACGTTAAGTGAAGCTTTGATGCAGGCTGACACTTGTTTGACTCTTCTCAAGAAGTCCGAAAAGGAGCTAGTCAGATGTGCACATTGTCATAGTGTATTTGAATTAATGCCCAATATCACTTTTACACAAGATGACATGCTGTTAGAAGACAATCGTCATGATCGTCCTCTCTATTTCACGGGATATGTGGATACCATGAAAGTCGACCGTATTCTGATTGATCCCGGGTCTGCACTTAGCATCATGCCAAAGTCCTTATTGGACGCTTTGAAAATCCCATTACATAATCTTTCTACAACTATTACTATCATCTTGGGATTCAATCAAGGAAGAAGTGAACCTTTGGGGAAGATACGCCTAAAACTTCAAATTGGCAATCTTCGTACAAAAGTAACTTTCTATGTTATTGACAATATGGCTCATACAATGCTTTGTTGGGAAGGCCATTTCTCTATGAACACAATATTGTACCCTCTACACTCCACCAATGTTTTAAATATGTGGATGGTAATGGAGAAGTCCAAAAAAAGATTGCAGATTTGAATCCTTTCAAAGGAGTTGAAGTATATTGCAATGATTCTTGTATGTACAAAGAGGAATTCATGAAGGTGGTATTAGCAATGGACATAGATGAAGAACAGAAGAGTATACCTAATGATACTCTGGTGATTCCTGTCAAAGGGCGTACCTCCTGTCCTCAGTCTTCCCAACCACTAACTATTTATCTACCTTCCCATGAGAAGCGACCTAAAGGTGATAGTCAGGAACGAAGGGAGCTTACCTCTTCTGAGCCGCTTGTAATCGATCTTCATCGCAAGAAGCTCCCTCCTCCTTTTCGTTCTTCTTCTTCCCCTCTTGTCACCAATCTGACTAAGCCTGCTAAGGCTAAAGTCCCTGTTGTAAATGATGGTGTAAAGATCAATAAAGCATCTCCTTTGCAGTATATTGATGTCTTTTACTATACTCAGTGTTATCTGGATATGCTAGATAGCTTTAAGCCACTTACAATAGAAGTCGTATCATCTCGATGAAATGTGGTATCACTGGATTCAATACAAGAGTCGTACTTCTTAGTACCGTTTCGAAAGAAAGATAAAAAGCCTATATTCTTCAACAAAAGAGAGGAACCAAAAATCATGCTCTATAATGATAATAGAGATGATACAGGAAGGCTACAATTATGACGCTATAGTCCACAATCTAAAGTCATCATCCGTAAAATGGGCTATAATTTCAGAACAGGTCTCAACAATAGTAAAGAAAGGCGAACCCCTCTTCGTATTGCTGTTCCAAAAGGAAAATCACAACAATACCACCATAAAATGAAACAAGGACTAGGTTATATGTCACCACTTCCAACTCCAGAACCTTCTGAATCTGATGAAGAAGAACGTTCAAACTCTTCTGATTCTATCTCATGGGACTCTGATACCAGCATCGGTCATATTCATAAGGCTATAGTATCTTCTAACATGGTGTCCGTCGAATTCTCTGAAAATGACGAAAGTGACATTAAAGAAGCTACTGAAATGGATCCTTGGGTACAAAGGATGGACAATCAGTGGAAACTTCGTTTTGAACAACGAGAACCACCTACTGAAGATCAAATGGTCCAAATCATTATTGGAGAGAAAGGTGTATCACGACCAATCTTCATCAGCAAGAATCTCCCAGAAGATGATAAACAAGAATTAATTGACCTTATTTGTGAATACATTGACGTCTTCGCCTGGAGTTACGAAGATATGCCAGGATTAGATCCTCAAATTGCAACTCACAAGCTTAACATCTTGCCGAATGTTAAACCGGTCAAACAACAACAATGACGATTCAAGCCTGAAATGATGGATACAATTGATGATGAAGTCAAAAAGCTTATAGCTTGTGGCTTTATCAGAGAAGAACAACATCCTGACTGGGTGGCCAATGTCGTCCCTGTCCTGAAGAAGACCGGAAAGGTTCGAGTTTGCATAGACTTTCGGGATCTCAATGATGCTTTCCCCAAAGATGAATTCCCTCTCCCAATTACTGATGTTATGATCGACAATACATGTGAATTCGAACGAATTTCTTTTATGGATGGATTTTCTGGATAAAATCAAATCCGGATGGATCCTGAAGATGAAAAACATACTTCGTTTCGTACTCTTCGGGGTGTGTACTGTTATACGGTCATGCCGTTTGGTCTTAAGAACGCAGGTGCAACTTACCAGCGGGCTATGAGCACTATCTTTCGAGATCTTTTACGAAAGACTGTCGAATGCTATGTTGACGATATTGCTGTCAAAAGTCGTCTCAAAGAAGATCACATTCAAGATTTAAGAACTATCTTCAATCTAATGCGCCAGCATCAACTCAAGATGAACCCCACCAAGTCTTTCTTGGGTGTCTCTAGTGGTAAGTTTCTCGGCTTCGTCATTACCTCTAAGGGTATACACGTTCACTACAAGAAAAAACCCTTTTTACAACGTTCCATCTGCAACACTTTCTAAAAACGTTGTTAAAAAGGGGGGTCTTCTACAACCTTTATAGTAAAAACATTGTAAAATACATGTACAAACAATGTTTTATATTCAAACGTTAAGGCTTCTACAATGGTCATTCACAAAAGTTGTGTACTACTGGCTTCAACAATATTTTATTAACATTGTAATATTTATTAATTTTGACAACAGTTATGTAAAGTTGTCAAAGATATTTATTTTGACAATGTACTTAAAATATTATAAAAATGTCATATTCAACAACGTTTATCAAATGTTGCAATTTGTTTATATTTTACAATGTTTATTTGATGTTGTAAAATTAATTTTATTTTACCACTTTATATAAACGTTGTGTATGTCATATCATTTTACAATGTTTAAGAAACATTGTAAAATGGTTATATTTAACAACTTTTATAAAATGTTGTAAAAAGATGTGTATTTCACAACGTTTAGACAATGTTATAAATTTATATTTAGAATATTTATAGGATGATAAATGTTGGTCTTATTAGGTCGATACCTCACTTGGTAGCATCTCAAGATTAAATGGATATGTCATGTGCTGAAACCCATCCCTTCTACGGCTTCGAAAGACAATCATAATATATTAATAGCTTCTTGCTCATTCTAATCTTTATTCTTGTAAAAAAATCTGACTCCTCAACCTCTATTTTACTCTTTAAAATGCTGCTTTAGCTTGCATTATGGCATATATTAAAATAATGAATCATTAAAAATATCTAATAACTATTCGAATTTCTAAAGTTTAATTATTGAGATAAATAAGTTTTCTTCATTTACATGCTTTTACAACTTACTATACTTTTACACCCTTGATGATTGGCTTTTTATTCAATTATATTTGCTGAATTGACTGGAAAAGAGACTCCCAACATCACAATCAGTTAGTATCGGTAGCGACAATATCAGATTAGAAAAAGCCAAAATATATCGGTATCAGTCGTATCGTATCTGTATCGGCCTACACTTCAAATTATAGGTTAAATGATTTCAAGTCTAAGATGGAGGGATGATCCCCACTTGACCAACCTAAGGGTTGTCTTTTAATCTTTGGCAAACACTGATGTTCTTGATTGATATTAGCAACTTTCTTCTTACTATACTAAGTACCGATTGATGGCTCTCCTAAAAGCATGGGGACCAACCTATTTCAGAGGAATTATATAGAGGAAGCAGTATTGATGCCCCTAAAACTTGAAGTAGATTGGTGGATCATTTCCAAATTAATCCATGCAAAAAAACTTCATCTTTTTCAGGATACGTCTGTTAAAGAACATTTAATTTATGAGATGCTTGACATGTGTGAACTGATTACCATCGTACATATATTATATATTTATGGTATAAACTTGTCTATTGGTTATCTTTGTTGATGGAATGCAGAAAATGTGCTCAAGTAATTCAGAAAATTTATTTCTTTACATCTTTTCATAGCCCAGTTGTATAATTATTTGGAACACATAGGTCATTCTACATAGGGAAACTTTTGTAGGGCTTCTTCACAACCTTAAATCATAATGTTAACTTTTTAAATGGCAAAGCTATAAAGCTCTTCGACTGAGAGGATCAACTTAAAAAGGAAGTATGTGATACGAAAAAAATAAAACATTACATTGATAAATATATTTTTATGTTTCTATTATAGTTGTTCCTGGATCTCGATCCTAAGTTGGTTCAAGAATTAAGTATTGATATTAGCAGACATACAAGTTACTATGCAAATATCTTACTCCCTATAAAGTGTATACAATGATTAGTGATTTCAATCCTATCAGTTTGCACAATTTTATTTTTTAGTCCCTGTTAAGATCTTACAAGTGAATCAACTGAATTATATCATGAATTTATTTAGAATGTTTTAAATAGATAGAGATTTAAATTATATTAGAATATTTTAAAATATGCTATGAATATTTTCTTATTATGGTTTATATATATAAATATATATATATATATATATATATATATATATATATATATATATTCTTATTATGGTTTATATATATATATATATAAACCATAATAAGAATATATATATATATATATATATATATATATATATATATATTCTTATTATGGTTTATATATATATATATATATATATATATATATATATATATATATATATATATATATATATATATATATATATATATATATATATATATATATATATATATATAATTTGAATATTTGATATGTATTTAATTAGATAATACCATTTAATAGTTTAAATATAACTTAAGACTTGAATATATTTTAGAATTGGTTATTTGTTTAAATTAAATTTTATGTTTTTTATCAGCTAAGCGAGAAGATAACATATATTATAGTTATTTTTTTTTAAAATTTTTATATATTAATTATTCATAATATATTAATACGATTTATTTTTTAGTCATATTATTATATAGAGATACAAGTTTAATTATTGATAATATATTAATACGATTTATTTTTGAGTATTTTTGAGTCATATTATTGTATAGAGATAATATATATATATATATATATATATATATATATATATATATATATATATATATATATATATATATATATATATATATATATATTTGAGTCATATTATATGGTAGTTAATTTTTTTTAATTTATATATATTAACTATAATTAATATATGACGGCTTATTTTTGAGCAATTTCTAAGTAGTATTATAATATAATTATTTGTGTATCAATCGGAATCCAAATCCAAATCCAAATCCAAATCGAACCCATCTAATCCTATATTATGTACAAGCCTTGTGAGCTTTATTAGGAAATTGACAAAGTCAACTTTTAAGCAAATCTTATATAATCCCCCTCTCCCTACAGACCTCTAATTATTTCAATCGGGTTCGTTCCCTTCTCCTGACCCCCAAATCCTCAATTTCAATCCCGTTCCCCTTATTCCCCGCCCTCCAATTTTTTTTTCAACTCATATCTCTTTCTCCCGCGCGCGTAACTTTCCCCCCTTCACCATCCAATTTTTTTTTCATACGCCCGCCCTTTTTCTCCCACGCATATATGCCGTGCCCTATTTCTATCCCTCACATCTTTTTTTTTCCTCCTACTGGATTACAGGTAACTTGTCTTATTAATTATGTATTCTTTTTATTTTGGGTTTTATGGTGATTTTCAATTTGTGGGAAATTATTTAGAGTTTTGCAAGTGATTTTTTGTTGTTGTTTCTACAGGCCTCTCACTACAAAATAGTTGGCCTTCAGTGACGGACATTTAGAGACGGCAAGACACAATTGTCACAAAAAGTGGTTATTTGTGACAGATTTTGCTGGCAGTCACTAATGGGTGGTCTTATTGTGACGATCTTGGGTCAATAGAGACATTGTGTCACAAATAATACCAACAGCACAATTTTTGTTCTTTTTTGGACTGTCAGTTTTGGTGGGCCATCACAACTGTGTAAAAAAATTGGAAGGGGGACGGCTCAAATTTTGTGGGCACAGTGTAAAAAAGGTTTTTTTCTAAGGGAACTTCCAAAATTGCTTGGGGGCAGCCCAAGAAGGTAGAGAATTTGCTAGGGGGCACCCAAAATTTGCTAGGGGGCAGCCCAACTCCCCAAACCCTAATTTCTTCCCTCCTCCGCCTCCTCCTCCTTCTCTTCCCTTCTCCAAACCCTAATTCCCTCTCCCGCCCAGGGCTTCGTGTACGGCATTATCCCGGAGAACGGCAAGCCCGTGGGCGGGGCCTTGGACAACCTCCGGGGCTGGTGGAAGGAGAAGGTTCGGTTCGACCTCAACGGCCCCGCCGCGATCGCCAAGTACCAATCCGACAACAGGATCCCGGGCCTGGCCGACGAGATGGGCTCCGGCCCCGCGAGCCCGCACTCGCTGTAGGAGCTCCAGGACACGACGCTCGGCTCGCTCCTCTCGGCCCTGATGCAGCACTGCGACCCGCCGCATCGGAGGTTCCCCCTCGAGAAGGTGGTTCCTCCCCCGTGGTGGCCTACCGGGAGGGAGGAGTGGTGGAGCCAGCTTGGCTTCCCGAAGGACCAGAAGCTGCCACCCTACAAGAAGCCCCACGACCTCAAGAAGGCTTGGAAGGTCGGAGTCCTGACCGCCGTCATTAAGCACATGTCCTCCGACATCGAGAAGATCCGGAGGCTCGTCCGGCAGTCGAAGTGCCCTGGACGACCGCGACGTCGGCGAGGTCCATGTCCCCATCCGGGAGCTCCTCGACGTGGTCAAGGAGAAGCAGTCGCAGGTGAGGATTGGGGATGATTTTCTTCCATCGCCGAGGAGGACTGCCACCTTGTTGGCAGTCCTAACGTATGTTTGGACTGCTAACTTGCTGGCAGTCCTAGGACTGGCTTGGGCTGCCCCCAAGTAAAAAAATTGATGGCAAACTTGTAATTTTTTTGAACATTTTTGGGCTGCCCCCAAGTAAAAACTGTGGTGCCCTTAGAAAAAACCTGTAAAAAATTGGAGGAACCGAAAATATTGGAGGCAAAATTTTGTGCCAATTTTTTAACTATACACATGAACCGATGACTATATCCCATTTTGTATTCTTAGTAGTTAAGAATTGGGGGAACAGAAGGAACAATCCAAGGTGCCGATCGGGAAGAAAGACAACCAGGGTCTTCTTCTTCCTCTTGTGCCCGGTATTCTTCTTCCTTTACAACTCTATTAACTCTTCTTCTTCCTCTGTCGTAGTTAATAGGTGCGGATAGATGCTTTTCTTTCTCTTTTGGTTGTTTTTCTTGGAGGGATGATCTCTCTCTCTCTCTCTCTCTCAATCTCCTCATTTTGTTTGAAATGCTTTAATGTATTATCTTCCATGAGATTTTATGAAAATTGTGGTTAAAATGCCACAAAAAAAAAACATGTTCTATGTCTGTAACCGCGTTGCATAAATTTGTGATAAATTTGGTTTCGATTCCCTTCTTCAACTATACAAATTGTTCTTCTATATGAATTTTTTTCTTTTCTTTTGTTCCGTTATTCTTCTAGATTTATTTGGTACTCGTTATTTAGGGTTCTGAATTTTTCTCGTGAAGACTTTGTTGAGTTTGATTGAAGAAAGAAAAAAATAATCTCTATTTTACTTACAGTTTAGTCATAATCTTCTTCAGGGAGAGAGAGAAGGAGAATGGAAATTTCTTCAATTCTCTCTGTAGTTTATTTATTTTGATTATTTTACTCTTAACAAATTTCTCTTAATATCAAATTATTCCTCAGTAATTTCTGTCGAGCTCTTGTGCGAAACCATATTACCAATTATGACCTACTATAATATTTGGAATTGAAAAATTAGAACACTAGCAATTCTGATATATTACAAAATTGTCAGGTTCTTGGAAGCAAAACACTTCTACCAGTAAGTACAGAGTGTATTGATATTTAGGTGATGACAATTACATCCAATTTTGGATAATATTAGATATATCACAAGTTATATTTCACATTTTTTCAGATTTGAGTTATGGTGAAAGTGAAACATGGGTGTCACATATTACAAATAATTACATAAGCCAATTTTACAATTTGTATCATTCATGATTGGCTATTTGCATCATTCTTATTTTACAATGTTTGAGATAATATTACAGAGCCAATAATACAGAGCCAATTTTACAAACATAGTTATATTTTTATGAGGTAGTTTTACAATGTTTCGAACATGGGCATGTCTATTAAATTGGCTATTTGTATCATTCTTGTTTTACACTCTTGCTCTTGTGGAAATCATAAAGAATAAGTTTTGATAGTGTCATACATATAAGAAGGCAATTGTTGATATTCTATATGCCATATACTCGAGGAAAAACAAGTATAGGAAAAAGGTGAAACACTTTAATCTTTACACCACAATTGTGGTATGCTAAGTGGCCAACAACTGTGATTCCTACTTACTGGGAGAATATGGTTGATTATTGGCAGACGACTGATTTCAAGGTATGTAAGTTTAAATTTATATGCTTTTGTGTGTGTAGTAATTGTTGAATTTTCTTTTTGTAGGAATCGAGTGTACGTAACACAGGGAACATGGAGCAATTGACCGATTATCCTACGTCATGCGAAGGAGGTATTCATCGTGCACGTCATACAATTAGTGAACTAATAAAGGATTAAACATATTGAAACTAACATATAATATTTTTTACATATAGAGGATGAAACAGAAAAACCGGCAATGCGAGTGGATGTATGTGGAAGGAAACATAACAAATCTTGCGATGTGGCAAAAGAAAGATTGGTATGTCTTATATATATATATATATATATATATATATATATATTTATATATATATATATATATAAAATATATATATATATATATATATATATATATATATATATATATATATATATATATATATATATATATATATATATATATATACCTTATAGCCTCCTTAAGCAGAGAACTAGTAAGCTAGTAAGGGTAGAGTACTGGGATCATGAGAAGAATTATATATCAGATATATATCTGCTTCTGTAGAATTGTGACAAATGAGAATCGATAGTCATTTCTGACTATACTGGAATAGTGCAGAATGGCTAAAGAGAATTCGAATTGTTGTTTACAGTAAACACAGATTGTCATATGTAGGATATCTTGTTACAGTGAGGGTAGAATGGCTGAAGAGAATTTGAACTGTTGTTTACAGTAATCACAGATTGCCATATATAGGATATCTTGTTAGAGTGAGTGAGGGCTAGGAAATCTATATTCTGCATGCTTTCCTTGTTAGAACCATGAGATTAGAAACTCAGATATTGATGTGAATGACTCTATTGTTCAGACTAATTGTTAGATAATCGATGCTGCTCTTAATCTTAGTTTTCTGCTGCATAATCTAACATGTTCATAGCAATTGCTTACATTGTAAAGTTCAACATTGAAAAAAAATCTTGATGACTTTCATAGCAATTGCTTACATTGTAAACTGGTAGTATACTGACAGGATAAAAAACTATTCGTTTTAGTCTTGTTGGACTGTATCGACTATCGATTATATATACTTTGATTAAATTTTGTGTATATATATATATATATATATATATATATATATATATATATATATATATATATATATATATATATAGTTCTTCCTGTGGCGATGGACATCACCATAAACCTTCCCGACGAATCTCAAGTTATCTTGAAGGTATTGTTCTATTTCGACAAATTAACATTAATCTTTTTACTTGCTGTAAAAAAAATTTTGTTTCTAAAATTTTAAACCGAGAGTAATTAATTAAGCATGTAAAGAACAGTAAGATGGTGTGAAGAGAAAGTTCAGCATAATGTGTGTCCACGAAATATCTATGCATGTATAGAATTTACCAGTTCTCTGGAGTTACTGGCGAAAATTCTTATCGGTAAGAATCTCGGCCTCCAATCGGAGCGAGAGCCAGCTCATGTAGTCATAGTATGGTCACTCTTATATTCAAGTCTACATGTCGGACAGAGAACGAATATATGTACGTACGAAAATTTTATATATTCAAAGTTAATGGGGCTAATAAGCCAAATATGGACACATACTGTAGACAATACTGAAACGAGAAACAGCCCTTTTCAGATAAGGGTCCTCTGTTATGTTACACAAATACGTATACTGACACTGAACATAATACTGAACCGAGATACGAACATTTTCAGATAGGCAAATAAGTAGTCACCTATGTTGTACGATATCATGGGTATGGGTAGGCACGATAGGGATACGGACACCATTTCCCGTGTCTGTCAACAGGCCTTTCTGGCATTTATTTTACTTTTAATGACCTTGCACATGATAAAGACCACAGATGCCAAAATCTTATGGTACTCATCTTTTGTTTCCAGGCTCAATTTTCCCAAATACGTCCAGTACCGATGCCTCCTAATGTTGCTCCTCGCATGCAAATGTATCCACCCGGTGCTCCTGGGCTTGGACAACACCTATTTTATGGTCAAGCCCCTCCTGCACTTATTCCTCAACAGGTAATTGTTGGTTTCTAGAATGAAAGCCATGTGCTGTTTCCTTTTTGTTTTGATGTCTTTTTTTCCATAATCGATATGAAAATTTATTCTAGTTAGTCCGGATGTTTCTGATGCCATTTTGGCTAAGGCTGTAAGTGATTATCTCAGGATATATACTACAAACTAGTATCATTAAAACTTTTCAACGGCTACTAGTTGACTTCAGACCTTAAAATCGTGAAGCAGACTTAATGTTATATAC
Organism: Iris pallida; assembly: GCA_029216955.1. Taxonomy (NCBI): domain Eukaryota; kingdom Viridiplantae; phylum Streptophyta; class Magnoliopsida; order Asparagales; family Iridaceae; genus Iris; species Iris pallida. The sequence continues at coordinate 9,189,454 of JANAVB010010799.1, forward strand.
CAAACTCAATTTCATGTGCAAACCCGTAATGAGCTTGTGGCTTTGTCGTGTAACAATTTTAACTTAACATATAACTGTCTCCTATCTTATGTTTAGGTTTTGTTTCCAAGTCAAATAGGTAGTCGTACTGTTTTACTTGGGTCTCATTTATATGTTCCACGTATAAATTGAACTAGATAATCTGTAAAGATTGTTTCTTTTAACAGTATTCCATACTCTGTACATGATTTTTTTGTAAAAAAAATACTATTCTGGTACGTCTGGAAAGTTTGGACGAAACATGTGTATAAAGCATAAAAAGTAACTCCTGCCAATAATAAATGACTTCGACTGCCAAAATCCTTTCAAATTTGTCAACCATAGAAAGGTGATAGTGCAAGCCATTTATTTTTACTTCTGTATCGGAGTACTGATAAGAAAAGTATTAGCAAGGTTCCATCATTGCCTTGCATTTATAATATACTTTTTGTATCATCCATTATCGTCATCGGGGTCTTGCTAGCAGAGATCAACAAATTCAATCCCTCTTTGTACTTGGTCTTCTCTAACTGTAGAGTCTGCAGGTTTCAAGTCTTTTGACTAGCAATGCTCAAGCTAACATCTGTATGGAATTTTATACAGAGTACCCAATGATGCGTAGATAATTTTGATACTGTTACCACATTATTTTCCTGGCATTCTTAGATCAGTGTAGCAATGTTTCAGGAACTGTGTACATCAAGAAAATTGAATATCCATACTTTACCACAAGATCAAAATAGCACATTCTTCTGCTCTATGATTTGTTTGGTTAAGACCCTTTGTCTGTTGATGATCCATATTCTAGACCCCAAAGAATATTACTTTAAGGATACTTACAAGACTAAAATAGCTCATTCTTTTGCTCATGCTATTTTTTTCAACTTGGTTTTGGTTTCATTGTTATTTATCCACTATGTATGATGTTCTTGCTATTCTAGTGAGGTGCAATTGCAAGACACACTGCTTTATCTTAAAAAATGATCATCTCTACTCCCTTTTCTTCCTCGTTTGTTGTACAGAGGTTTTTAGGAGGTGTTGGAAATTGTATCCTATATGACATTCTATTCCTCGACAATATCCTTGGAGATGTGGAGTCTTTGGCCTTTAATGATGGAAGCACTTAAAGAATGGGCAATAGACTTCTTTGAAAGTAAGTCTGTAAAAATGCAAGTCTGCTTATCAATGTTGTTTATTCAGTCAAGTTAGTGTTCTATTGTTGTGCTTTTGAGCAATGACTAACCCATCTTTTCTAAACTCAGCAAAGCATATGCATTAGTGTTTTATAATAGTATGGGTATGAGTTCATATTATTTTCAACTATTTTCAAGTTTATAGTGGCTAGAGTGTAATATATATGCAACTTACTCCCTGTACTGTTATGTGATATTATGCTCAGTCACTTACTTCTAGTATTAATTCCAGATCCATTATGGCTGCAGTTTATGTTTTAAAATTGTGTAACCTTTAACCTTTTGTGGCTTTTAAGTACACCATTACCCCTTTTAGTCTCTTCGAATGCCACAGAAAGCTACCATCACCAACCACCAATTCAAAATTTGTCATTCATTTTCAACTTGCAACAGTTTTGTGTGACATTCTGAACTCTGAAGCTTAGATTAATTAAGTTAAATTAAATTAAGTTGCAGCATGGTCATATCTGTGTTCAATTCCTGACCAGTTGCCGATTGTCGCAAGTAACCCATCAATTTACAATCAGAACATAAGACTGAAAATATCAAGTATCAACAAACACCATTCAGCCTATTTAATACATCCAGGAAACTTCAATTCATAAATCCCAGATAACTTTCAAAGGGGAACAAGAAACCATAAAATAAAATTGCCTCCTGAACCCAACATCCCGTTACACACGCTAGCATCTAACTTAAGTCTAGACAAAACTCTGCTTTAAACATTGAATTTGTATGTAAAAGATGAGAATACTTACATACAATCGAGATCAATAAACTCTGCTTTAACCAATAAAGCTGCAAGACGGTAAAGCCCAGAAGGAACAGGCTTGTTTACTTTCGCGCCTTGATAATACTAGAATTTAAATCCCAATATTTGAGCAGCATGTGACTGTATACAATGTATTGGCTCAATTTGATGTGAAGGAGAAAATAAGACAACTCTTATAAATAGCCAAAGAAAAGTCAGATAATACCTTCGAAAATATAGGTATAAGATTATAGAAAATATTGTTGTCAGGATAGAGTTCAAAACATTCCAAAACCTGATACAAACAATCAATATAAGAACAGTATTAAGTAAACCATATCTTCGAAAATACATGATAACAAGGTGTACAGTCACAGATACATATCACTAATGAATCTTGTTCAATTTGATATTTTTCAGGTTTTGACTGCAATAGGAAACTTCTGTATCTGCTCAATTGCCCTTGGAATGACTATTGATATTATCATTTTGTGTAGTGTTCATGGGTCAAAATATCGCATTGTTATAGATAATCTTCTCGTGCTACTCATTGGAGGGATCCCAACTGCCATGCCAACTGTTCTTTCTGTGACAATGGCCATTGGATCCCATCGCTTGTCCCAGCAGGTTTTTGTGCGATAACTTCAGATATCAGTTCATCTAGTTATAGCATCAGCTGATCCTCTTCATTCTAGGCCACTGTATACAACAAGATTCACAATTTTGTTGTTGCCTGCAGGGGGCCATAACAAAAAGAATGACTGCTATTGAAGAAATGGCTGGAATGGATGTTCTCTGTAGTGATAAAACAGGAACTTTAACCCTCAACAAACTCACTGTGGACAAGAGTTTGATCGAGGTCATACAGTTTATCCTCTATATAACTATGCATTCTTTAGCATGATCTCAAAGAAAGTACTAAAGTTTTGCCATCATATGCACTTAGCTAATTTCCTCAACAAAATATAGTACTCATCTGTTAAATGTTTGAGGTGTAAACAACTGTATGGTTTTTCAGCTAAGCTACACCTGTATCTTTCTCCATCACAGCATCCATGCGTATTTTGCCTTTGGAGAATGCTTAGATATTACAAAATGCATAGTTTTGTGTATACAACTGCATTTTAATGAATGACAATGTCATTGCAGGTTTTTACCAAGGGTGTTGACAACGATTTAGTTGTCCTGATGGCTGCAAGAGCTTCAAGGCTCGAGAATCAGGATGCTATTGATAGTGCAATTGTTAATATGTTATCAGACCCGAAAGAGGTAAATAACTTTGGAGCTTTGTGGACTTGTACACCACTACTCATTTTATATCATCTTGCACACAGCAAATTGTAGAGGAAATTCGTGGTGGATCGTAAATTTTATACATTAGCTATCTTCAGATAGTAGTCTCTTTACCTGATTAATTGCAGCTCCACAGTGATAACTAGAAGTTAGAATGCAGTTGTACAATAGTTGTTAGTTAAGTTTCTTGCTAGTTGTGTTATATTAATACTATATAATTCTTGAATTTATTTTTGAACTTTGTATTTTAATGCTTCAACAAATTTTTAACTTATGAAGGCACGCTCTGGCATACAAGAGGTCCACTTCCTCCTATTCAACCCAACTGACAAGAGAACAACTCTTACATACTTAGATGCTACTGGTAAAATGCATAGGGTGAGCAAAGGTGCACCAGAATAGGTAATACATATATATGTTCCACATGCACCAGAGACTATCCGTATATAATGGGTTTCAAAGAAAGAGAGCAATATAGAATAAGAACATAGTAGAGAATCAACAATCTTGAGAGGGAACCGGTTAAATTCAGTCTCTAAGAGAACTGGTTCCCTCTCAGACTATGAAGCAGAAATAAAGTATATCTCCTCCCTTTCTCATTCACATTCATTTACAACTAAAAAGTAGAGAAATTATTTTCAAACTAATTCACAATCATATATCAAATAACTAGCAAGTTTCTGGGAATTTTACATTTTTTATGTTCATTAGACGATTTACATTCTATCTTAACATCATCCAGGAAGCTTCTTGTCAGTGAAACACACTTCTGCGTGTTAAAGCCTGTAAAACTGTCATTCCCATCTATACCTCTTTGTCCAAATATCGAGCTACATGCATAGTTGCTATGCACCATAGACAGTTGACTGCTACAAAGGTTTCAGAAAATGTATGAACTTGATTGTTGGAATATATAATATTATATTGTTACTAGTCTCTTACGCTACTCTATTCTAGTTCAGGGAACATACTACTCAGATTCAATCTTTACCTAGACATAGTTTTCCAGTTTGTATCATGCATCCACTATATGATTAATTCCATGTATATTGTATTATAACTGTGAAAAGGAAAAACAAAAACTTTTAAAATATATATCAGAAACTGAATAATTTGTGCATATTCTAACTAAACAAAGTGGAGAAACAATCAATTTTAATATGTTAATGCACGAAAGATAACCTGCATGCCTTAGCTCGAGACAAGTCTGGCTCAAATATGGCCAGTTATCGTAACATGATAGCAAGGCCGTCACCAATTTCTTTTGGGTCAATACAATAATTTATTTTTTTCATGCTGTTATTAAGGTCCATCCCTTTGTTTCAGGAGTAAACTGATAAGGACAATACGGATAAGAGAAATTTTTTCCGATAGATACTATAAGTGTCACCTACGTTGCACGAATATGGTCACATAGGGATACAAACAGGATTTGTATAGAACACCATTTCCCGTGTCCATGCAACATAGGTCCATATTTTGCAACATTACCAATTGCTACATTTTTATCACCCCAGTCCACATATTCAGCCTCAGTACCCAAGTTATAATTTAATGGTAGCATTATAGTATTCTAGTATCTTGTTCTTTATTGATCCAAATGTATAAGGGCTTTGATCTAACAAATGCAGATTATGTCCGACATAAATATGGAAGACAGTGATATTGAGCCTGCGCCAAAGCTTATTGAAGTGCTCTTCCAAAACTGCAAAGGTCAAGTGGATCAATGGGTTGAGCCATATCTCAGGATTATAATTGATCGACTACGTCGAACAGAAAGGCCATACTTGAAATGTCTTTTGATTCAAGTGGTGAGAAATTAGTTTCCTGAAGCACTACTCAATGCTGAATTCTCTTCCTTTCTGAATATTAATAATCTAGGGCTACTATACTATAGCTGTTTTTTCATATTTGTATTTGCTCTTATAATTAAGTGATGGTTGGAGTTTAGACAACATTTTTTTTTGCTTCTGCTAATTTTCATATTTGTATTCCTGATTTTCGATTTGCGGCGTGTTGAATTTAGAACAAGTCAATTATGGGACTCATCTTTTTCTTCAGATAGCTGATGCTCTTTACTACAACCCTTCCTTGACACTTGGGATACTACAAAAGCTTGGCGCAACAGAAGTTCTTAATTTGTGGTTTCAGATGCTACATCAAGTTAAAAAGAGTGGAGCTCATGTTAATTTCAGGCGGTAAGTTTGAGTTTCACTAGTCTTTTCTGTCAAAATCGTTGCTCTATTATGCTTTGTATGCTCTTATCTTTTTGCTATCTAACCTTTAGTGAACTGAGTTTTTTCTTTGACAATTACATAGCTTTCATTGCTCTATTTGTGTGCAGGGAAAATGACAAGAAGGTTTGTTGCTTGGGGTTGACTTCACTTATTGCCCTTCCAGAGGACCAGATGCCAATGGAAGCTTTAATACGAGTTTTTAAAGCAACATTGCTTGTCGCTTATAAGGATCAAGTTGTAGGTGTTATTAATAATTCTTTGTCATTTGTCTTTGATCATAAAAATCCTATTGAGGTTTTGCTTGAATTTATATTTACAAGTGTATTTGTATTTGTATTTGTGTATTTGTATTAGTATTATAATTGTATTCAATATATTTTTATTTGTAAATTGTATTTTTTTTAAAATGGAAACATAATCAACAACGTTTTAACACTGTTGTAAAATAATATTTTAACAACATTTCTAAACATTGTAAAATTTATTTACAATATTTTTAAATTATTGTTGATATTATAATTACAACATACAAATATTTATTACAATGTTTGGAAAACATGATTGAATAAAATATACAACATTTTGTAGAAGTTGTATAAACTCTTTTTATCAACAACGTGCCGAAATTGTTGTAAGATAATATTTTAACAACATTTCTAAATATTGTAAAATTTATTTACAATACTTTTAATTTATTGTTGATATTATAATTACAACATACAAATATTTATTAGAATGTTAGGCAAACATGATTGAATAAAATATACAACATTTTATAAACGTTGTATAAACTTTTTTACAACATTTGTACATTGTTGTATAAAATATATGTACAATGTTTACTGAACGTGGTAGATATTGTTTTTACCACAGTTGCATAATTTTGTTGAAATTATATTTACAACATGTGCAATTTGTTTTAAAAGTATTGTTTACAATATTTAAAAAATGTCGTAGAAAAGTTTTGGTCAGATTTTAAAAATTTCAACAATGTTTATAAAGTGTTATGAGAAGAACATCTACAACATTTTTACAATGTTCAAATGAACATTGTGGAAGATATCCCCCATTTTACAATCCTGGATATAACGACCTTCTATTGAACGTTGTAAAAGACCTTTTATAACGTTTTTTCAACATTGTAAAAAGGGTTTTTTCTTGTAGTGGTTGATCCCGAAAAGATCAAAGTCATTCAAGAGATGCGTCCTCCACGCAACCTAAAAGATCTACGAGGATTCCAAGGTCGACTTGCGTACATCAGGCGGTTCATTTCGAATTTATCTGGACGTTGCAGACCATTTACTCAATTAATGAAGAAAGGTGTATCTTTCGTTTGGACGGAAGAATGTCAACGAGCATTTGATGACATAAAGCGGTATTTAATGAGTCCACCGGTTCTTGTACCACCGATCTCAGGAATACCCTTTTTAATGTATGTCCGAGCAATGGATCATTCATTGGGGGCCATTGAAGAACAAAAGTGAAGACCAAAGTACGAAGATCAACTACATATATATCAACAAATTGACTCTTCGTATTCCTCATGGGAAACTGAAAGAAATCAATAAAACTCCGGAAGACGAAGAGAAGATTGAATAATTTTGAGAAAGGTATTTAATCATGATGACCGAGCATGAGACCGGCGCAACCTGACTTAGTCAAACTTTTATAAATTCAAAGTATTCCAAAACTTTGCAATATTTTTAAGTTTTGAAAACTTTGAAGGGGGTCTTGTAGAGCCTCAAAATTAAGTTGCGCCTTCAATATACTGATCAGTGATCAAGTTGTGCCCCAAAAATTAAGTTGCGCCACTAATATGAAGCAGACTGCGCCACTGATCAGATTGCGCCTGATATCAGACTGCCAATCTTTTTGCGCCAAAGCCTACGTGGCATCTGACACTTAATAGTCATCATTACCTGACCATACTGACGACTGATACAACATAGAACGAGGAAAATCTCTTCGAATCCCGTGAATTGTGCCGCTCAAGGAAAAGTTGGTGGATAGCTGTCTTATACACTTCATGAGTTGCGCCCAGGTGCAATCTAAATAAAATACTTAGTTGCGCCTGGGCGCAACCTGAACAAATTTTGATCAGAAGCTGTCACGTGTGTAGGCGCCGCTCAAATCAAGCGCAATTTGACTTGTTGACTGAAGCTCGCAAAACCTGATAAAGTTGAGATAACTTACATTCTAAAGCAGGATGACGTGGCGCACATGCCACTAATCTCTCAAGACGTGTCTACTATCCTGTACACGACCACGTGCATCTCAATCATACGATACCACGCGTCTTAATACAGTTAGTACACGATTGACAACTGAATGAAAGTTGGCATAACAGGAGGTTGGCGCAATCCAGTATGGCGCAATCCAGCCTCGCACACATCAGAATAACTGCTAAAACAATTATTTCCTGAACTCTATAAATAGAGTTTCCAATCATTATCAGAGGAGATCAAGAACTCTTGTAAAATTGCTGCTGCGTTCTCTAGAGGCTACAGTCTTCAAGTTCACATAGTCCAAGGGATATAGTGATCGTCATCTGATCAGATTTCTAAAGTTGTACTTCCCCAAAATTCATTGTACTTTGTACTCTTTTACAAGTTTAGAATAAAAACAAAATTTTTGTTTTTTGCAAACAAAGTCACGAATGGAGTATGGCATGACCCTACCATCCCGAGTTGAAGTTTGATCTGGTACATAAGAGATGAGGCACTGCTTCGATCGAAATATACGTTGGCATTATAGCACGACCACGTCGTGACACATCAGCTTGGTCAGGCATCGTAGTCTTAAAACTGATCCTAAGGCAAGACTAGAAAGACAATCAAAAAAGGGACTTGCATTGCACAAAGTAAATGAACGTGTCAGTTTTGTTTGGGTGGGCGAGGAGCTCACTCCACCAGTACAGTTGAGTACTGACACCCACACAGTTTTCATGTGCAGGCATAAGTAAAAGTTCGTGGCGGGAAGCTTGCTTGGATGCGTCGAGCCATGGAGTTCCTTGGCGATTCGAAGCGTACGGCCGCGTGGAGTCAAATACTTATACGGGACATAATGTATGGACATCGCCTTTCGAAACTTCCGCTGGCTCAAGCATTGAGAGAGAGCAGAGTGACTTGTACAATGAGAGAAAAGTGAGCCTGAGAGACTTGTAATCAAGGCCTTGCGCCCATTGTAATATCATTGTTCAATATCAATAAAGAGTACTTTTGAATAACTTGTGTGTTGCTTCTAAATTTTTGCTGCATGTTTCAATGTTTCTGCTTAGGACTTCTGTGCGATGACCCCATCACCGTCGCTGTAATCGGCCGTTATGGAACCTGCCTTGCACGAGTGCAATCTAGGCTCGTGCGGCATCACGCTGTAGCGAGGACGATCGCTCTTTACGTCCTTGGACTTCATGTCGATCTATCGGTTTTGAAAGCTCGTCGTTAATAAAGAAGTGTGCGCTCTCTCTCAAATGTCCCTCGGCATATCCATACAATAAGTTTAAATATTTGCAAAAGCTTGTACAAGCATTCAATCGAACGCATCGGTAGGCCGTCGCCGGACGCATCGGTAGGCCTTTGTGCCGAATGGTGTCAAACTTGACTCGATAGAAGACACATGCTAAAGTTAGCAACTCGCGCGTGTGCCCGAATAGTCCTACGTCGACTTTAGCAAGCGATTGTGCAAACTCGAATATAGTCTGTACGGGATAGCTATGCATACGGCCTTTTGGCTAAGTTGTGCCGCGCGTCGTACACCCCGACTTTTTGGTGCAAACGAGTTGCGAGCAATATTAAGTATCGCTCGGTCGGGAACAGAGATACACTTAGAGTGTATAACGATAGGAACGCTATCGAACTAACACTTAGGCGTGCATGGAAGATTAGTTTGGATTTTGAGGAATAGTGTGAACGACTTAGTACGTCGAGACGACGTGAGCGATTACGCTAGAGATTCGTCGAACGAATCTGAAACATGTTTTAGCGAATAGCGCGAACGTGATTTGGACTAGATCGGATGGCTCGAATCCTGAGTGGTGTATGGTTTGTTTTGGAAATCATTCGAGCAAAAAAAAATTGAGGATTAGAAGTAACGGTAAGTATGTCGGCAAGGCGATACGATTGCACAAAGCCTTAGAACGCGTCACGCTTAGTTGGTCGTGACTTAGAATGTCCCGAACGAGATATCGTTCGGATAACTTGTAAATGGGCAACGCGAGTTAGAAAATGATTCAGAACGATGAATAAAAATGAGTGGTCTTGATCGAGGAAGCCTAGAGGATCGTACTTGTGATTTCGGATTTGATCAATGGGATTGTGGTATATCCAATTCGGACAATAGTATCAGTTGCACGACTCAGAGTTCGTTGCAAAGGAAGATCGTCAGGTTACGTACATCATCGATGGTATTGAGGCGTATCAAAGATCGATGTGCGATAACTTGGGGGTACTCTGATTCGAGGAACGATGATCGTGTAAAATGTCATTGTTTCGATGGATGCTATACTCGGAATGTTGAAATATGTCGAGGAAAAGATAAACTTGGCTCGAGGATTTTCTAGTTGAACGAATGACGATCAAATTATCAAACTTGGATTGGATGAAAATAAAATGTTTGGATTTGCTTCGTCGATAACCACAACGTTGATGTTCTTGTCTTATGCGAGCACAATTCCAGCCTCGTACATGCGTCGTGCTGATTAGGGCGATCACTCCGCATGAGCGCTTGTATGGTGATTCATACAGCGGGGGTGATCGAACTTGCATGGCATGGCAACTTTTATACATCGACTTGTGGTTTGATGCGAAGGTGGACTCGAGAATGACTTCGTGTGCTTGATGAATTGAACTTGAGGATTGAGTAGGTCCAAATCTGTGTATCAAAAATGAATTAGTCTAGACTCAAACAAGAGTTATTCCCCGATGAGAATGATTATTCTGTGGGAGCGTTGCATGGTGATTCATAAACCACCGTGGATAATCGGACTCGCGTGAGATTGGAGCACAATATATTATCGAGCTAGATGACCTCGTGATCGAATACATGAATTGGTTATAATTGGTGAATTGAAATATATTCGAATAGGCGCAACGAGTGCCTTGATGCAAATTAAGTGATCGTGCTCGATGTTTAGAAATCTGAGTGACACGAGCTTGGGTAGAAAAATCCCGTACTACCGACTTTGGTTTGACCCTAGGATTGGGGTCAGTGTTGGCATTATTGTTGGGGAACTATGATTCCAATCCTGACATTGACTTAGCTTTAAGAAATGGCCTAGCGGTTAGGCGAGACGCCCATGTGTCAAGAGTTAGCAATTGAAAGATTGATCTTGAGGATTGGCATGGATGGATAGCGTGAATCACGAACATAGGAATACCCCTCACGAGATTCGGCTGACATACATATATTTTAGGGACACCTGAGTATGTGCACGATACGACTCGAGTGAGAATGACGAATTCTCTATCATACAGCTTGGCTAAAATGCATATATTGTAGGGATGCCTGGAATGCGTGCACGATCCAGCCAAGTGACACGTTGAGTTCAAGCAAGACTTGAGGAATAGAAAGTATCGAGGATTTGAAATCGTGTTAAAGGAAAGATTGATAATAGTACGAGCGTGGCTTGGAATCAAAGAAACGAGTAAGCGGAGTGTGTACGATAAATCCTGGCGTACCCCGCACGATTGTTATCGTTCCGTGTCTAGGCACGATTAAGCCTTCGCCATAGAAATGGTAGGATGACTTTCCTTCAGGAAAGTCTCGAGGACGAGACTTGTTCTGAAAGGTGTATGTTGTAGTGCCCCGTCCCGCAAAGTCAATCGGAGGAATCGAAACGCCGACGGCGTTCGAACTTAGCCTTGCAACGGCTGCTCGAAGACTTGCTCGGTCGAGACGACTTTTCGCTCAGGTGGGTAGTTTCAGTGAACTCGCCTCATCTTAGCCTTCACTTAATAACTCGCATGTTTTTAACTTGCACAAGTTAGGCTTGTTAATAAAAGAGATGCATCCACATAGCTAAGAAAATAATCTCGACGGGTCGGAATGTCTTAGAACATGGAAAATTGGTCCCACGGTCTGCTTAGAAGTCGGCTCAGCGTGCTTTTAAAATGACACTCGATACTTCGTCCCGTGGCTTGGGAGAAGGAAGTTAGCCTAAGTTGCTAAGTTGCCCCGACACTCGAATTAGCCTAAGTCATAGGCATCACCCGCGTGAATGCTTAATAAAGCATGCACGGTCCCGTCGTTCAAGGCTTGGCATAGCCTTCACACGTCCCGTGGGTTATGTCATATTACACGACTTTTGGCTTAAGTCTAGGCACCCGAGAACTTGGTTGTTCAAGTCGAACGCGTGCACAACACGTTTCCTCGATCCGAAGCTTGGTGTAGCCTTTGCTCGTCAAGCCGTTGCGTAAATAAGTTAGACAAAGTTATGCCGGTCGGTCTAAGCCATTTCTAGCACTGTCTCGCTCTATCTGCGATTGTCAAGTCACATAGCCCTCGAGAATAAGGCTCGTCGTAGAAAGTATATGACTTGAGAGATAGCGTCGCCAAGAGAACCAGGTCTGTCTAAGGCACGAGCCACGATCGGTTTAGTAAAAAGCATGCCACGGACAAAGGAAGTCCACGCGACTGGTTGTCACCGAGATCGGTCCCACTACTTGGGAGTCTCGATAAGCCTCGTTCATGCGAGATCGGTCCCGCTACTTGGGAGTCTCGCTAAGTCTCGATAAGAAAGTTCACGAGATCGGTCCCGCTACTTGGGAGTCTCGATAAGTCTGGATAAACAAGCACGCGAGATCGGTCCCGCTAATTGGGAGTCTCGTTAAGTCTCGATAAGGAATCACACGAGATCGATCTCGCTACTTGGGAGTCTCGATAGAAAGTTGGAATACATGGTCAGGAATAAGGAAGGACTTGGTAGATCGAGTTGAGTCTTGCATGGTCATTGGACAACTTGTCGATAAGGTATAGTCTTCTCGAATGGTCGCCGGGGCAACGGGATCATGTCGGCTCGGAAGAAGCGAGACGGCTCAAAGTAGGATGCTGGATAACCGCATGGGAGATTCGGCACCTCCGGGCTAGCTACCGCGGAGGGACGGTCCGATATCCCTGAGCCGGGTCTAAGATAGCTTGACATTGCTAGTGACCACTCATGTAGATGGGTCGGCAGCATAGTGGTAAACCGCGTGTATGCCTTTGGAATAAGTCTAGAACTTGAATGTATGTCCGGTTGGTAACACAATGTCTGGGCCTAGGATTGGTCTGCAGCATAGGCACCGTGCTTGGCACAATAGATGGCGTCGGGATGTTCATAGAATCGACACTATGTTTCACAAGTCTTGTCTAAGTCGGTTTATGAGTCGAACAGGAAAGCCGCAAGGCGGTAGCTTGGATAAGCCGTGATAAATTGTGAGGCACGGCTTCAATCTTGATGCATGAACAAGTCTAAGCAAGGTCTAGAGGCACGACCTACACGAGTCGTCCTCTTGACGTCATTGGCACGAGAATTGGTCTAGATGCACTTGAGTTTAAGTAAAAGTCTTGGTACGGCTGAGTTCACATAAGTTGCTTCTCGGCGAAGCACTGTCTCAAAAATATTGAAGTCATGAATGGAGTATGGCATGACCCTGCCGTCCCGAGTTGAAGTTCGATCAAGTACATAAGCGATGAGGCACTGTCTCGATCGAAATATACGTTGGCATTATAGCACGACCATGTCGTGGCACATCGGCTTGGTCAGGCGTCGTAGTCTTAAAACTGATCCTAAGACAAGACTAGAAAGACAATCGAAAAGGGAGTTGCATTGTACAAAGTAAATAAACGTGTCAGTTTTGTATGGGTGGGCGAGGAGCTCACTCCACCAGTACAGTTGAGTACTGACACCCACACAGTTTCCATGTGCAGGCATAGGTGGAAGCTCGTGGCGCAGAGCTCGCTTGGATGCATCGAAGCACGGAGTTCCTTGGTGATTCGAAGCGTGCGGCCGCGTGGAGTCAAATACTTATACGGGACATAATGTATGGACATCGCCTTTCGAAGCTTCCGCTGGCTCAAGCATTGTAATCGAGAGATGAGAGAGAGCAGAGTGACTTCTACATTGAGTGAAAAGTGATCCTGAGAGACTTGTAATCAAGTCCTTGCGCCCATTGTAATATCATTGTTCAATATCAATAAAGTGTACTTTTGAATAACTTGTGTGTTGCTTCTAAATTTCTGCTGCATGTTTCAATATTTCTGCTTGGGACTTCTGTGCGACGACCCCGTCGCCGCCGCTGTAATCGGCCGTTATGGAACCTGCCTTGTACGAGCGCAATCTAGGCTCGTGCGGCATCACGCCTTAGCGAGGATGATCGCTCCTACAGGAGAGGGGCGTGACAATAGTGATGCCATCCTCACACGATTATTTATCAGAGCATTGGAGGAAATCGCGTTCGACTGGTACCGCAACCTTCCGGACTGTCACGACCTGCTCCCGGATAATCGAGTACGAGTTCGTGTCCAAGCCCAGCCTACGCCGCAGTATCGGCGGTAGTACGCTGTCTAGCCCGCAATAAACAACGTGCTCATAAATACTAACTGCTCATTCACAACAACTAAATCAACTTTATAAAATATAGAAGTTTTACATTTGAAGAAGAATGTAAGCTTTTATATTTATAGAAAACTATCACACAACAAACTAGTCTTCTATGGTTTTGCCTTAGAGTCTCTATCTCCCCCTCGTATGGTCCATAGCGCAAGAGTAGGCACGTCAACCTCACCTATAACAACGATCCAGTCAGGAAAGAAGCAGAGTACAACCATATTGTAATTAATGTTGTTAGTCCAAAATAAGTTAGAACAAGTGAGAAGCAATGATGACAAAGAGTATATAAAGAACTAGTACTAGCCATGTACGAACGATCAAGATATGAACTAGCAAAATGTAAACTAGCAAGATGGGATCTAACAAGATATACACTGGCAAGATGTAAACTAGCAAGATATGAACTAACAAGATAATGGACTAGATAAAGAAAAAATAGAAACCACTATGTGTGTGTGAAATACCTTTTAATACGTGAACGGCTGGGCTAATATGGCACATCATACGATGGCTATCATTCAGTAATTGGTACGGCTAACTCATACGTGGGTGTGTATGACTTAGCTATCATTCGGTAACGGTAATTGGGTTTATTCACGTATTTACCGGGTATTTCCCCTCCCGACTCTCTAACAATCAATAACAGTCAATGATACACTGAGAAGGATACAATAACTACAGTGTCACAATCGTGTCTCAATGGAATATCAAGCAATGACTCAACGAGATATCAAACAAGAAATCTATAGAGTAAACATTATAATGAACTAAAACATAAATGCAACACTGTACTTGCCCGAGTCCTTGCCCAAACCGTAGCCACAAGTAGAAGATGAGGGAAATGACGATCTAGAAGCTATCAACCTATAACGCATATCGCACCACGAACCGTGCACGAAAATCACAAATCAATTCTAATATTCTAGTTCTAAATAGTGGCTAGTTGGGTTACTAATCTAATAATAATTAATTCTGTAATAATTTACTTAAAAACCTAATTTAACCTAATAATAATCTGAATATAATCTAAACATGCAAGTTTGGCCATCAAAAGTCATGTTTCCAATTTTAGAAACCATGGCACGCAAATCGAGGTGTGCCATTGACTATTTAGTCAAATGCTATGAACCCTAGATTTTGAAAGTGCGCCTTAGTAGATTTTAGTGCCACGAGTGTGCTGGAATCAACCGTGCCACAAAATCACACTTTGGTCAAAAGATATCGCCGTTATGGCTAATCGTGACCAAAACGGTGATCAACCGATCAATTCTGAGTTCAACAGAATAACTAAAATACTAGATGAACGAAATAATTTTTGGAAAAATTATATGTCGTAGAGATCTTTGTTAGCTTTCCGAAACTTAAAACGGTTCATGATTTTGATTTCTGGTTCTCCCGAAATCTCGAAAACACCGAAACGTGTCAAGTTTCGGACAACCGACACTCTACGAATTTTTCAGAAATTTAGGAATAATATATACGAAAATAAATTATATATTCAGAAATCTTACCTCAATACGCTTCTAATAAAAAAATGGCAAGCGAAAATGAGGTCCGAGTTGACGGCAATCGTCTCGGGAAGTTGGGGAATCACCGGGATCAAACTCCAAAAGGAGGAGGCTATAATTAATTAGGGTTTGTTAATATACAATGCATATATATAGGAGAGAGAGAGGCGGTTACTGTAGCGGGCGTCGACAGGTGGGCCCCTCCCGGTTGGATTATTGGGTAATTATTTATTTAATTCAGAAAATTATTTTAAAATCATTTTAAGTCCAAATAAATCAAAATAAATTGCAGAAAAATCCAAAAAAATTCTAGAAAATTCTAGAAAATCTTTCTAAGTGTCTAGAATCTAAATAAAAAATTTTAGCACAAAATATCATCGTGTGGCCTCACAGTAAATTCCCAAAGCCTATAAAATATAAATTCTATATGTTTTAATTATATAAAAATTCCCAAAAATTCTAAAAGATCCAAAAAATTTCCAAAATATTCTAGAAAATATTTTTAGTCATTTAGAGCCCAAATAAAAATATTTGGTCCAGAAATACCCCCTTATGACCTTACAGTAAATCCTGAAAGTCCTTAAAAATAATAAAACCTTAAATATTAAATACCTAAAAATATCCAAAAATTATAGAAAAATGTAAAGTAGCTAAATAATACATATATAAGGTATCTAGAGGTCATATGACCTTAATATGGTCATAGCCCACCTACAAGCTTTGGCATGACTCACTATGACCATAAAATTAATCATAAACAAATAAAATTAAAAAATTAAAAATTTGGGAAGTGGGCTTACACGGACAACTGTATCCATTCCTTTGACGGCTTCAAATGCATGTTCCTGGAAAGGTTCTATGAAGTGGGACATGATGTGACGATGTCGTCTCTCATGGACGTCGTTCAGGAAGAAAGGGAGCTAACGAGAAACTATATCGAACGGTTCCGCCAAACCGTAATGAGATTGCCCCAAGGCAATCCTGAAAGCTCCTTGATCGAAATCTGCCAAAAGAAGTTGATCCCCGTAATCAACCTCTAGATGGGCAAAAATTAATTCAGGGACTAGACGACTTTCATCATAAGCACTACCAATGCGGAGGCAAAGTTAAAGAAGGCTCGCCAGCTGGGATTACACATCCCAGATGGAGAGGACAAGGGCAAACATCCTGGTACCACCTCCAATAACAACTAAATCTCCTAGATTGTGATTTATGTACACCAAGTACCTCTGAACTTACACCCTACTAGCTCAGAATGGATTCACATCGCATCTTCCTGGGTGACAAGTCATGTATACTAATACATCTGAACGTCACCCTGATGCTTCACCCGCCGGAGTTTACCAGGCTTATTTCCATCTCTGAGCAAACTTCCTGGTCCTGATTATCGTGTGTCACGTCCATATTACCTCTGATACCGATAATCACTTAACTTAACACCTGTACCCAATCTGGGATAAAATCAGGGTGTTAAGACCACAGAACCTATCACGTCCATATTACCTCTGTTGGGTTTTGTCTCAAAATCTATTATTCGTACCACCAGTGTGCAGAAGAGTAATAGGTCCACCAAAAATTATTCAGGATTATCGTATGTCACGTCTATATTACCTCTGATATCGATAGTCTCCCAACTTAACACATGTACCAGATCTGGGATAAAAGACATGGTGTTAAGACCTCAGAACCTGTCACGTCCATATTACCTCTGTTGGATTTTATCTTAAAATCTATTACTCGTACCACCAGTGCACAAAAGAGTAATAGGTCCACCAAAAATTATCCATGATTATCATATATCACATCCATATTACCTCTGATATAGATAATCTCCTAACTTAACACCTGCACCCAACCCGAGATAAAATCGGAGTGTTAAGACCACAGAACCTATCACGTCCATATTACCTCTGTTAGGTTTTGTTTTAAATCTATTACCCGCACAATCAGTGCGCAAAAGGGTAATAGGTCCCCAAAAATCATCCAAATCTATTACCCGTACCACCAATGCGCAAAAGGATAATAGCTCCACAAAAAATTATTCGAATCTATTACTCGCGCCACCAGTGCGCAAAAGGGTAATAGGTCCACAGAAATCGTTTAAATCTATAGCTCGCATCTCCAGATGCACAAAAGGGCAAAATGTCCACAAAAAAGTCCCCCAAGTGGGATGTCTTCTGCCAATCATAAATGCTGTATTAGACCCTCTAGTACAAGCACCCCTTCCCTCACAATCATATGCTTCTGGAGCCCAATTGTTTCGTTGCATTCACTCCCTAGTAGTAGAACAACCATGTCCACATCACCTCTGAGTTGTTTTCCTACCCCTTACAAAGCAGATGATGCTAAAAACAAATGTTAACCACGTCCACCTTATCTCTGAGTAAACACCCCGTACAACAACCCCTACGTTGTGACGTATCAATCATAGAACTTCTACGTCCATATCACCTCTGAGTTGTTTTGTGTATGCTCATCGAGTTCACTCCTACCACGTCCATATCACCACTGAGTAGGAAAGCTCTACTATCGACCTCATATTTACCACGTCCATATCACCTCTAAGTAAATATGTTGGTTCCCTCTCTCAACTTATTATCTGTACCTAAAACCAAGGTACGCAAAGGATGATAAGTCCACATAAAATCTCCAGTGGAAGTAACCAAACCTATCACGTCCATACTACCTCTGATAGGATTCTCACACCTAAACAGTTCTACTATCCATGCTTCTTATTCAAAGTATTCCAAATTTACAATTTGAAAACTTTGAAGGGGATCTTGTAGAAGCATGTATATTGCTTTTAGTCCCACATCAAAAAAGAGAAGAAGAAATGGCTCATTCCATTCTATATATAGAGCCCCCTTGCCTCCTTTAAAAAGGGAACCAAAATAAAAAAAAGAAAAAAATCACTCAACAAAATCACTCGCTGTCATGGCGAGGATGAGTTGGGTTCTAAGTACTATGCACATTAGCGGGCTAGTATGAAAAAAAATCCAAGATAGCACGGGCCATGCACCTCAAACGTGCTATGCCAACAGTAAACCAGAGATGCGTGCTCAAAATCATACGCGCTACCGATGGTAAACTGTACTGTCGACTCGAGTGAGTTTACAACTTGGACTCTTCCTATTACACACTTTTGGGTGCTAAGTCAAAGAAGTCTAGGGCAGTGCGGGCTCAACAAGCCCACTCAACTGTCCAACCTGCTGACCGTCAGCGGGTACCGTTAACTATTACCCGGGCCCCTGATAAAAACTTGTACAAAACCTCCCGTGTCCAGCCCTCTACAAAAAACAGACAGGGCAGGTCCTAAAAGTCTCCCTATAATGATCGATAGTAAGTATTTTACTAGCCTCAGATCAGGAAGCAAAAGTCTCCCTACAACGATCGAGAGCAAGTGCTTTACTAGCCTCAGATCAGGGAGCAAATATGCCCAAAAGTCTCCCTACAATGATCGAAAGAAAGTGCTTTTACTAGCCTCAGATCAGGGAGCAAATATGATACCTACGCACCCGGGCGCTCGGGATACCCGGGCCCACAAGAAAGATACAAAGGTAGATCAATCTGCTTTTGACTTGCGAGAGGTGGTCATTCACAAACACAAGGAGAGAGAAGCAACTTTGGCGTACGATGAGCCCTTTCCAGGACATTACTGTACCCAAGTCGCCATCAACTGTTGCTGCCATAAGACAGTGGCCCCACCACCAAGGCAGTCTGTGTTCCAGCGATCGCAACCTGTTGCACCTTTCCGACATCATCTTAGAAGCATGATGCCAATTGAAGACTTTATAACGGCCTACTCTCAACTAGACGTATTACTCAGATGTCTCAGTTAGGCGCATTGTCTCAGCCCGACGCATCACAATCTTTTAGGGAAGTTCATCGTCAAATCTTTTTCGAACAAGGAGATCCATAATCCACAGTGCAAGCACTCGCCAATGAGAAGGATCGATCAAATTTATCTTCATTGAGAAGACAAAAGAGAGACAAACAAAATTCTCTCAAAATCGTTGCTGACCGCATAGGCGTTATGCGGCCAAGTTGATCCAGGCCGCAGAAGGAAGAGCCGCATGAGCCTTATGCTGCTAAGTTGATATAGGCCACAGAAGCAAGGCTCCTGGCGACCCCATGCGGCCAAGTGGACTCGAGACGCAGAAGCAGGGCTCCCGAAGATCCCATACGGCCAAGTGGACTCGAGCCGTAGAAGGAATGCTCCCGAAGATCCCATGCGGCTAAGTGGAGCCGAGCCGCAGAAGCAAGGCTCCTGGAGACCTCATGCGGCTAAGTGGACTCGAGCCGCATAAGCAAGGCTCCCGAAGATCCTATGCGGCCAAGTGAAACCAAGCCGCAGATGAAAGGCTCCTAAGGCCATTATGTAAACCCCCTAAATTTTCACTAATATTTTTTTTATTTTGGTAGTGATTATTATTTTTGGTATCATACGACGAGTACAAATGCGGGATATGAAATATTTAATCGATTACTAAATTTGTTTCATTATGAGCTTTCAATAAATATAGCTAAATAAATATTTCTTCTATATACTTTTATCGTAAAGCATTTTATTCATTTTATGTGACATACTAAACCTTTGCCAAAATTTATGTTTTATTTTCTTATAAAAATATATTTTATACAAATATGAATATTAATTTTGAAAATAATATTTATGTAAATATTCTTTCATATGCGAGTACATGAAATTAATTCCATGTGTGTTTTATTTTTTTCGAAAACAAATTGTATTTATTTTATTTATTTTCAAAAGGCGTATCAAACATTTAAATATTTTTTGAGATTTTTGAGATTATTTATTAATTATTTTATTATTATTTCTAAAAGTATATTTTGAAATTTGCTTCATTTAATGTTTAACTATTATGGTAATTTAAATTGGATTAATCTTATTTGATTTTAAATTAAAGAGGGAATTTATTTGGATTTAAGTTGAATTTGGATTTGATTGGTTTAAATTTATTTAATTTAATAATGGATTTATATAACGTGGATTTAACCCAATCCTAATCCTTATCCAAGTGGGAATTCCCATCTTCTATATAAGGAGAGGTACTCTTTCACATAAATATTCCACAAATTACTCCATCAATCCCACCATAAGTGCGTGCACCATGTCCGTGTCCACCGAATTCCCTCCACTAAATTTTTTACAAATACATTCACCATCCCGGTGTCCGACACACCCGGACACATCATCATCCTCGTCCCCGTGTCAGATACATCCCCGACACCAAGCCATAAATCTAAAACCCAATTCCAGAGAACTCGCAACTCCTCCACCGTCACCCCCGTCCTCTCTGCACCTCCACCGGTGCCAATCCCATCACCACCCCGTCACCCGTCACCACCATCGCCGATGCCACCATCGAACCCATAACACCACCCCCGCTGTCATCATCACCGCAGCCTCTTGCCGTACACCCCTGACAGCCACCACCACGTCACACCCAGACCACACCCGCCATCCTCATCCCTACCACCGATTGACCACCCCGTCTCCGCGTCTATGGCCACTGGCCGTTCTCCAAAATCCCCATCGCACCATCAGCCCACGACTCCTATCGGAACCTTCCCATTACCGTCGTGCCACTCACCGATCCACCCCGATATCACCCCAGCTGTCCGTCCGTACGACCTACACCTCTACGACACCTCACTACCACAACCATAGTCCATCACCCTTGGAACCCAGCTCTGCCGCACAAGTTCGACCGATACCAATGCCACATTAGGAAAAGAAAAGGGTAGAAAATCCCTAACCTCCTTTCAACTTCCGAGCCGCCTCGTCCACCGTAGGAGCCTCCGTACCGTATTTCGTCGAACGACGACCAACTCAGCACCGATGGCCAGATCTGGGGCAGATCGATGAGCGCACGCACCTCGGTGTCGAACCACCGGATTATTGTGCGCACCAGAAGCTCAGAGAGTCGAGTTCCCAGCCGTGGTCGGAGACCCTTCTCCGTTATCCGGCCTCGCGCCGCCGCCCTCGGTGAACGGCAGAGCCCTCTCTTCCCCGCTCCTGCGTCGACCTTCCCGATCATCCACCCACTCCGTTCCTCTGTGCGCCGCTTCGGTCTCGAGCGCCACCGCGCTCGAGGGTTTCCTCCGACCGCCTACGCTGTGAAACGCGCGACGTCCGTCGCCCTCGTCACCCCCTTTCTCCGCCGCGTCCGGCCTCGTCGAGCACTCCGCAGTCGGCAAACCCCGCCGCGACCCGAGATTCCTCCGCCGCTCCCAGCTCCTCACTTCCCTCTCCTCTCTTTCTCTTGTCTTCTCTCTCTCTCTCTTCCTTTCTTACTTTCTTTCTTTGGAAAGCTGTCTCTCTCTCGCAGAGAAGAGACAGCTGTAGCTGTTTTGATTTTTTTTGGTTTTGTTTTTTTTGGTATTATTTGTTTTTTTAGTATCTGTTACCATCATTATTATTATTATTATTATTATTTGTATTTACCTAATATCAGTGTATAATTAAAATGTGTATATACATAAATATATTGGTGTATATACATGTATATCTATACCATAATTTTCTTACTGTTATTATTATTATTATTATTAGTATTAGTATTTACTACCAATTATTTATTTATTTACTTTTTGTTTATTTTAAGTAGAAAGATAATAAAATTTTTGAAAAAATCCAATAACCCTAAAGTATTTTTTTTGAATGCATTAAATATTTTGACAAATGAAAAGTTAGTTTTTACAAACATTTGCATATTTTTACGAACTTAAAATCTAGTCTAAAAATGATTTTTATTATTCTTTAATTTATTTTCTAGACATATATCGTACTAATAAAAATGTATTTTCAAATAACTATCCAAAGTATTTTACTAACAAAATATAGTTCTTATCTAAAAACCTATGTTGACAACAGAGTTTTTGCCTAAAATGACTTTTTGACTTTTCGAGCATTTATTTAAGAGCATATTTTGACTAACAATATTTTAGTATTATAAATGATTCCCTAAAAATCGTGTATATATTATTTAATCAACTTCTTCGATTTTCTTCCATCCCATGACTAATTCCGACATTTCCAATTCATCTCTAATTCTGCACTTCATTATGTCAAAACTAACTAAGTTGACCGTTTTGGACCCGATGGAATACTCCGTCTCGTCAATAGAGGCTCCCTTGCATAGTTGTAACATCGAAGTTGATCGTGTGCCACCTTTATTGTACCACACCAGGCAGCTCACCAGGCATCGCAACAGACAAGTATACCTTGCTAATTAACTGTCAAATTATTTATTTTTTGTATTATTTATTTTGTTTCATATTGTTAGTTTCCTTTGTTATAAACTGCGCGTCCAAGCCATACTTGGGTACAAGCGACTCTATTAGTCGTTTTACTTTACTATATGCATGTTAACTTAGTGTTAGCGGACTACCTTTTTGTTGGGAGATATCCTTATATCTCCCTTGGCCATGACACACACACACTACACGGTTTGAGACATTTTGCTAGGGGCACGACTTATTGACTAGCTATCTCTAAAGTCGTGTGACGGTAGATACTCGTAACTGCTATGATTAGGGTTTTAGAGACTCAAGCAGTTATAAAACTGGATGAGCCATGGACATGACTTGGTCAGTGTAGGAAATATTGGGAGAGGACAGTCGCTAGTGCGTATGGGAATCCAAACAGGTAAACTACAGTCTCCGGATGGAACTGTGGCGATTTATTTGCAGATACCCTCTGACGTTTTGGACGTTACGGCCGGATACATATGACTGGATGCCAGTTACGTACACATAGCCTAAAATCCCACCCATGCGCATGAAAATTGTCCTCTAAATTATACATTAGGCGCTTAGAATCTCCATTGCATATTTGTTTCTAGGATAGTCTTTTATATATTATTATTTTTCTGACAGTTCATATTAGCTTGTTCTTTCTGTATCTTGCTACGTCCGTCTGAGGACCTGATTATTCCAAAGGTGTGTGCTTTCATGATTCACTGCAGGTGTTCTAACCAAGGCCGTGATTCTCTCCATTCCTTCGAAGACGATTACGCTTGGTTCGTCTTGCCATTTTATTGTTCGATTCTTGAACATTTTTTTCATTGAGATAGTTGGTAGTGGACTTTGTCTCCGCCCAACAATTGTATCATAAATATTCAACTTGATTTTTATATTATTATTCTTTTCATTGTGGATGAGATTTAGTTTGTCTTGGATTACTGTATTTTACAGCTTATGTATACATGCAAGGCCCATGTACTTCGTATGTATACAACTGTCATGTCTACGTTCCTAGTCCTACGTATTTTGGGACTGGGGCGTTACATGTTTTTGTGGTGGCCCATGCTGGTCAAGATAAATTGTTTGGTTACTTTACCGTACCAAGCAAGCCTGCGTATAGGATTAGAGTTTAGGATCTCATCCACATACTTGACCGCCTTCTCCTCGAGTTGCATCTTGCTTGATCTTTACTATCGTGATTCGTGCCCTTCTTTCATGCTTGATAGAGAGTAATAAGGTAACCCATACTAGGTGGACATGACCCATTGTTCCATCACCATACTAGTTTAACTCTTGTAAGTTGGGTAAAATGCCTTATGACCTAGCATTGCCTTTATCCTTATGACTCATTATAGTAGATACTAAGTGGATTACCTAGACTATAAATTTTAAAGACCATACCTTATTGGTCGACCAAAGCCTTAGACAAGGAGACAATAGGTCGACTGTATAGGCACCAAACAAGACTTAGATTCTTAAGTAGTTCGAACTAATTCTAGTCTCTTTCAATAATAATCTCACGTGCCTATATTTTACCATCTTGACTAAATGTTGCTACTATAGCCTAGTTTTGCAAGTTTAACCGTTATCAAACTTGTTCAAGACACATGCTATTGAGCACGCGCTCACTAACATATTGTCTAGTTAGAACCGGTACATGATGGTCTGATCAACCTAGTGCACTTTGGTTCGCTTTTATTTATCGTTCTACGTGGATGGGGACATAGCCAAACTTTTCCTCTAGAGTCCCATCTGCGACAGCCTTGGCAACTCTTTTGGAATTATTCAGTCGCCTTTGAACCACGTGTTCGTATTCAATAAACATCTCTTTCGAACTCTTATTCGTTTTTGTCTTTCACTTAATTTGGAAGGACAGAACACTCGTACTTGATAGATAGAAACCAAGTGTTCCCCTATGACCATGATAGTTATAGTTAGCCATCAACCAAGCCATGTGTTTATAACCTCGCCTCGAGTTATTCGCCCTACCCTTCGACTCTTGATCATGATCTCTAATCATTTGAAATTTAGAAATGACTAGAATTATTTCCTTAACACCCCTAAAACCTAGACGAGTATTTTCTCCCTAGAAAACCACCTGTCCTTGATCTCAAATCAATTTACCACCCCTTATTGACCATTGATCTTTGTCTTTTTTTTTCGGTAACACGCAACCATCAATTACTCCCTAAATTAAATTCAAGATTTATTTTCGTAGTTATCGAAATCACGATTTTCTAATGTATGTTTTGAACGTCGTGATTTGATTGTTCCTCATCAATATACCCTTGTACCTTTCCAACCCCTATTTATTTTTTAATTTTGAGGACGAAATTCATGTAAGTTGGGTAGGATGTAAACCCCCTAAATTTTTACTAATATATTTTTTTTATTTTGGTAGTGATTATTATTTTTGGTATTATACGACGAGTACAAATGCGTGATACGAAATATTTAATCAATTACTAAATTTGTTTCATTATGAGCTTTCAATAAATATAGCTGAATAAATATTTCTTCTACATACTTATATCGTAAAGCATTTTATTCATTTTATGTGACATACCAAACCTTTGCCAAAATTTATGTTTTATTTTCTTATAAAAATGTATTTTATACAAATATGAATATTAGTTTCAAAAATAATATTTATGTAAATATTCTTTCATATGCGAGTACATGAAATTAATTCCATGTGTATTTTATTTTTTTCGAAAACAAATTGTATTTATTTTATTTATTCTCAAAAGGCGTATCAAACATTTAAATATTTTTTTGAGATTTTTGAAATTATTTATTAATTATTTTATTATTATTTGTAAAAGTATATTTTGAAATTTGCTTCATTTAATGTTTAACTATTATGGTAATTTAAATTGGATTTATCTTATTCAATTTTAAATTAAAGAGGGAATTTATTTGGATTTAAGTTGAATTTGGATTTGATTGGTTTAAATTTATTTAATTTAATAATGGATTTATCTAACGGGGATTTAACCTAATCCTAATCCTTATCCAAGTGGGAATTTCCATCTCCTATATAAGGAGAGGTACTCCTCCACATAAATATTCCACAAATTACTCTATCAAACCCACCATAAGTGCGTACACCATGTCCGTGTCCACCGAATTCCCTCCACTAAATTTTTTACAAATACATTCACCATCCCGGTGTCCGACACACCCGGACACATTATCATCCTCGTCC
Organism: Iris pallida; assembly: GCA_029216955.1. NCBI lineage: Eukaryota > Viridiplantae > Streptophyta > Magnoliopsida > Asparagales > Iridaceae > Iris > Iris pallida. The sequence continues at coordinate 9,215,518 of JANAVB010010799.1, forward strand.
ACGTGTCGGATACATCCCCGACACCAAGCCCTAAATCTAAAACCCAACTCTAGAGAACCCGCAACTCCTCCACCGTCACCCCCGTCCTCACCGCACCTCCACCGGTGCCACTCCCATCACCACTCCGTCACCCGTCACCACCACCGCCGATGCCACCATCGAACCCACAGCACCACCCCCGCCGTCATCATCACCGCAGCCTCTTGCCGCACACCCCCGACAGCCACCACCACGTCACACCCAGACCACACCCGCCATCCTTATCCCTACAACCGATTGACCACCCCGTCTCCGCGTCTATGGCCACTGGCCGTTCTCCAAAATCCCCATCGCACCATCAGCCCACGACTCCCATCGGAACTTTCCCATCACCGTCGTGCCACTCACCGATCCACCCCGATATCACCCCAGCTGTCCGTCTATCCGACCTACACCACTACGACACCTCACTGCCACAACCATAGTCCATCACCCCTGGAACCCAGCTCTGCCGCACAAGTTCGGCCGACACCAACGCCACATTAGGAAAAGAAAAGGGTAGAAAATCCCTAACCTCCTTTCAACTTTCGAGCCGCCTCGCCCTCCGTAGGAGCCTCCGCATCGTGTATCGTCGAACGGCGACCAACTCAGCACCGATGGCCAGATTTGGTGCAGATCGACGAGCGCGCGCACCCCGGTGCCGAACCACCGGATTATTATGTGCACCAGAAGCTCAGAGAGTCGAGTTCCCAGCCGTGGTCGGAGACCCTCCTCCGTCATCCGGCCTCGCACCGCTGCCCTCGGTGGACGGCAGAGCCCTCTCTTCCCCGCCCCTGCGTCGACCTTTCCGATCATCCACCCTCTCCGCTGCTCTGTGCGCCGCTCCGGTTTCGAGCGCCACCGCGCTCGAGGGTTTCCTCCGACCGCCTACGCTGTGAAACGTGCTGCGTCCGCCGCCCCCGTCGCCCCCTTTCTCTGTCGCGTCCGGCCTCGCCGAGCACTCCGTAGCCGGCAAACCCCGTCGCGACCCGAGCTTCCTCTGCCGCTTCCAGCTCCTCACTTCCCTCTCTCCTCTCTTCCTCTCGTCTTCTCTCTCTCTTCCTTTCTTACTTTCTTTCTTTGGAAAGCTGTCTCTCTCGCAGAGAAGAGACAGCTGTAGCTGTTTTGATTTTTTTTTTTTGGTTTTGTTTTTTTATATTATTTGTTTTTTTTAGTATCTGTTACCATCATTATTATCATTATTATTTGTATTTACCTAATATCAGTGTATAATTAAAATGTGTATATATATATATTGGTGTATATACATGTATATCTATACCATAATTTTCTTACTGTTATTATTATTATTATTATTACTATTATTATTATTATTATTATTATTATTATTATTTTACTACCAATTATTTATTATTAGTATTAGTATTTTACTACCAATTAGTATTAGTATTTTACTACCAATTATTTATTTATTTATTTTTTTGTTTATTTTAAGTAGAAAGATAATAAAATTTTTGACAAAATCCAATAACCCTAAAGTATTTTTTTTGAATGCATTAAATATTTTGACAAATGAAAAGTTAGTTTTTACAAACATTTGCATATTTTTACGAACTTAAAATCTAGTCTAAAAATAATTTTTATTATTCTTTAATTTATTTTCTAGACATATAGCGTACTAATAAAAATGTATTTTCAAATAACTATCCAAAGTATTTTACTAACAAAATATAGTTCTTATCGAAAAACCTATGTTGACAACCTGAGAGTTTTTGCCTAAAATGACTTTTTGACTTTTCGAGCATTTATTTAAGAGCATATTTTGACTAACAATATTTTAGTATTATAAATGATTCCCTAAAAATTGTGTATATATTATTTAATCAACTTCTTCAATTTTCTTCCATCCCATGACTAATCCCGACATTTCTAATTCATCTCTAATTCTGCACTTCATTATGTCAAAACTAACTAAGTTGACCGTTCTGGACCCGATGGAATACTTCGTTTCGTCAACAGAGGCTCCCTTGCATAGTTGTAACACCGAAGTCGATCGTGTGCCACCTTTATTGTACCATACCATGCAGCTCACCAGGCGTCGCAACAGGCAAGTATACCTTGCTAATTAACTGTCAAATTATTTATTTTCTGTATTATTTATGTTGTTTCATATTGTTAGTTTCCTTTGTTAAAAACTGCGCGTCCAAGCCAAACTTGGGTGCAAGCGACTCTATTAGTCGTTTTACTTTACTATATGCATGTTAACTTAGTGTTAGCGGACTACCTTTTTGTTGGGGGATATCCTTATATCTCCCTTGTCCATGACACACACACTACACGGTTTGAGACATTTTGCTACGGGCACGACTTATTGACTAGCTATCTCTAAAGTCGTATGACGGTAGATACTCGTAACTGCTATGATTAGGGTTTTAGAGACTCAAGCAGTTACAAAACTAGACGAGCCATGGACATGACTTGGTCAGTGTGGGAAATATTGGGGAAGGACAGTCGCTAGTGCGTATAGGAATCCAAACAGGTAAACCACAGTATCCGGATAGAACTGTGGCGATTTATTTGTAGATACCCTCTGACATTTTGGACTTTACGGCCGGATACAGATGAATGGATGCCAGTTACGTACACATAGCCTAAAATCCCACCCATGTGCATGAAAGTTGTCCTCTAAATTGCACATTAGGCGGTTAGAATCTCCATTACATATTAGAGTCTAGGATAGTCTTTTATATATTATTATTCTGACAGTTCATATTAGCTTGTTCTTCCTGTATCTTGCTACGTCCGTCTGAGGACCTGGTTATTCCCAAGGTGTGTGCTTTCATGATTCACTGCAGGTGTTCTAACCAAGGCCGTGATTCTCTCCATTCCTTCGAAGATGATTGCGCTTGTTTCGTCTTGCCATTTTATTGATCGATTCTTGTATATTTCTTTTATTGAGATAGTTGGTAGTGGACTTTGTCTCCGTCCAACGATTGTATCAAAAATATTCAACTTGATTTTTATATTATTATTTTTTTCATTGTGGATGAGATTGATGGAACTGGAGATTCCCAGGAACCTTCCTTTGGTGTACGTATTGATCGATAGAAAGTTAAACAGATCTAATACGTGTTCTAACCCTTCATAGAGGGAAACTAGGGTTCACGAATTATACCTGCGGCGAAAAGGAGACAAGTAATTCTTGGCAATCTCGAGCGGACGACCCCAAGATCTTCTGCACGTATTCCTTCCTCGAGTTGGACGTCGTGTGGACGACGATCTCCCAACCTTTTCTTATCCTTGGCAGCCCTCTCTTTCTCTCCTTACGTGAATCACGAATTTAGAGAAAATTTTAGATTTCTGATCTATATTCTGGCGGCCAGAGAATAGAGGATATATATAGGCTACGGCAGGGACCATGAGGAGAAATTAGGGTTAGGCCTCCTAACGGATCTGGATATCTCGTGTTCAGCCCGAACACACAATCCAGGCCCATTAACAATAGCTCGGTCCCCTAATGAGCTATTGTTGCACTACCTCCCTAATCCCAAATTATGTTTGTGGGCTCCTTTTATTATATGCTCGTTTGGCTCCCTATGTTAAGATATCGTATGTCCGTCGATCAAATTAAGTTACTGACAATTATATTGATTCGACATCTTTTATCCTTAAGTAGTACCGCTCAACTTTATTTGTCATGTCGGATATAATCCACCTGCAGGGTTTACATGACAATCCTTATGAGCTCCTTAAGAGGACATCATCAACCCGATGTATCGGGACATGGATTCCATTTATAATCAACAGCCCATCATACATACAATATTATTACCCAATTCATAGAGGTTCTTGATCCATAATGAATCTCACTCTTTTATGAGTCAAAGTAATGCACACTGCATATACATGTCCGTTATTATATCCGGATTAAGAGCACAAGCATCCATAATAACAGAGGTGTCACTACACCAAAAGAAGGATTTTCCAACACAATCTTTTTTAGAGTACTAACGGTTTTCTATCGTTACTAATTACTGACGGTAAAACATCGCTAGTATATAAAAAAACCGTTAGTATAAATATAAAAATCTAATACTTAATATAAATAACACATAATATTAAAATTGTAACCGGTTAAAACCGTTGGAAAAGTTAATAAAAAAGTAAACAAATAAAAAAAAACCCATCCGTTAGTCTTTCTGTGGCTTGAAAAAAGTGTTATGGGGGGAAAGACTTTTCGTTCCCCCCCAAATTTTTCCCGAGTCTACAAAGTTCCCCAAAAGTGAAGACCTCTTCCTTTTCGGCTGGAAGCTCCTCCTCCCCCCCCTCCTCCCCCTCCCCCTCCCCCCCTCCCACACCGAGCATCTCCCCCCGCCCCACCCCAAAGTGAAGAGCTCTTCCCCCGCTCGTGCTGGGCTGAAGCATTTTCCGGGCCGGAACATTTCCCGGCTGGAGCATCCCCCCAAAGTGAAGAGTTCTCTTCTCTCTCACACACTCCCCCCCCTCTCTCTCTCTCTCTCTCTCTGAAGGTAAACCTGCCTCTTTGAAATTAAAGACCTAACATTTTTCTATTCCCCACATTTTTAGGGTTTTGATAATTTTAGGGCAAAATTTTCAAAATATAGAAAGAACTTTTGAAGGTATGCTAACATAATCTAATTTAAAGTTGTTTGATGGTGATTTATTGAATATTTTCATAGTTCTTGTAGTTCATTGATTCTTACGATTTTAATAATTTTCAATTGTGAGAAAGAGTAGTTAACTACTTGTGAGCTCTTCCCCCGCCCCGGCTGGGCTGAAACAAATAATCGGTATGGACACTCCAATATGTGTCTAATACGGACACGACAAAATGTGGTACAAGAATATGCAATTTCTGGGGTTTCACATTAGGTTTTGGGAGTTCAAAATAACATGAAAATTGTTAAAACTATATTAGGATATAAATTATAGAAGGTTAAAGTTGAAACATGACTGAATAAGTTATTTATGAATATATTTATGTTTGTTTTGGTGAGTAGTTGCATGTTTGTAGAGTGAAATTATAACACGACAATTGCTTTATGCGGATAAAATACTTTACGACACTACATGAACATATGCTATGCTATATGGATAATGTAGTTGCATATTTGTGAGTCATATGCTATGTTATGTTGAAGAGTGAGTGAAAACAAATTTATGGTGCACAATTGAAAGGATCATACAATGTCTAATACGTGTTAATGAGGATCACGAATTTGTGGTGCACAATTGAAAACAAATTATTTGACCTTTTATACTGTAGAATCCATATTATATAAATTATAATTTCTTCACTTGAATGATGTAGTAGGAGACTCGTCCATGTACATGTATTTATTTATTACAGTTTGTGATAATACAAGTTTTTACCATTATAAGTTTTGCTTTGCCTGATAACCCCACCCCCTGCTAACAACTTAAAACTCTACGATGGATCTGGATTCTCTCTTACATAATTCCCGAGGAGCAATATGGTCTAACTCCACTATTTGTTTTGTAAATTAAGGTTTTTCTTAATAATGGCAGTGTAAAGGTCGTTTTAGCCACAACTTAAACTCAAGGTCGGTAGATGAACTGAGTTTTCTCTTAGTTAACACATCCCTTAGTTAAACTTAAGCAGCATATGCATCTCTCTTATCCTTCAAAGCAAATCCTTTTCAAATTCATTGATCCTTTATATAACTGTTAGTAGAAAGCAGATGATCTGGGTCATCTCTTAGATAACTCCACACGCTAGTAAGAACTTAACTAGAATATGCATGGATCTAGTCCTTAGCATAATCCTTAATTCATCTGTCAGAAGAAATGTCTTTACTGATAACTGAATTGTATCCATGCTTGTTAAAATAAATTCTTTGTGCGAACAGAACGTCTGCTGTTACAAATTTTATGACCCTTTCAATGGCAAATAATTATCTACTGGTTTTCATGATCTAATTTATCTTAATCTTGCTTGTTTATTAGGTTCACATTTGAAAAAGGGATAAAGGTTATTGCTACTATGTCAAGACGTTCAAGAGAGTGGCTTAAAAATCCTCACAGAAATAATGTCGAATACATAGAAGGTGTTCGATATTTCTTGAACTTTGTGAAGAACCACTCACCACCCGGGATCAGCACATGTCCATGCCCTTGTGTGAAGTGCAAAAATTCTAAACGATTTCTTTTTGAAACAGTTGAGAAACACTTGGTCATATTTGGTATGGAACCGACGTATGATGAGTGGTGCTTTCACGGAGAGAGGAATGACATGAACATAGTGGTGGATCCTACACCACATGTTATTGAAGAGGTTCAGACCCAAGATAAAATCCAAGAAGAACATGGCGGTGATGCTGGGGGTGCGCTCGGGGACTATGTTGATGATGCTTATGGAGTACATGATATGACACAAGTTCGTGGTGGGACGTATGCTTATGGAGAACATGGCGATCTTGATCATGGTAATAAGTACCATGAATACAAGAGAAAAGCAAATGAGAAACTTTATCCTTCATGTGAAGATGGGCTTACAACTTTATGTGCAATTATAGAGCTTCATAACTTGAAAAAGGAGTTCAATTGGTCAGGAAATAGCGTTACTGAGTTGTTAAAGCGATTGAGACGGTGGCTTCCAAAGGGAAATACACTACCTGACAAGTATCCCATAATGAAACAAATGCTGAAAGATTTGGGAATGAAGGCCAAGTGCATCCATGCATGTGAGAATGATTGCATGTTGTATTGGAAGGAATATGCGGATGCGGTAGAATGCCCTCGTTGTCAGACTCCCAGGTTTAAAGTTAAGGAGACAAAGTGTGGAAAAGTAGAAAAAGTCACAAAACAACCAAGAAAAGTTTTGAGACACTTTCCTCTAATTCCAAGATTAACTAGATTGTACACTATACCATGGATAGCACGCCAGATGCAATGGCACAAGGAAGCAAAATCTTCTTGGCAATCCATGCGTCATCCTATCGATTCGGCTGAATGGAGATCGCTTAAAAGTAAGTGGCCAGAGTTTGCTAGAGAGGGGCGTAACGTTTGGCTTGGTATTGCTACCGATGGATTCAATCCACATGGAGTGTTATCTAGTGGTTACAGCTGTTGGCCTGTATACATGATTCCTTATAATCTTCCCCCCTCGTTATGCATGAAATCACAATTTCAGATGATGTGTTTATTAATTTCTGGGCCGAAAGCACCGAGTCAGGACATTGATGTATACTTAGAACCTCTTGTAGATGAGTTGAAGCAACTTTGGACGGAAGGAGTGCCAGCATTTGATATGGACAAAGGAGAATGTTTCACTTTGAGAGCAATGTTATTGTGGGGAATCCATGATTTTCCGGCATTTGGTAACTTATCTGGTTGTGTAACACATGGTTACAAAGCCTGTCCTGTTTGTGCTATTGAGACAGAGTCAGAGCGTGTTGGTAATAAGAATGTTTACACAGAGTATAGGAGATTTCTGAAGGATGATCACCCGTATAGGGAAGTGAAACACGGATGGTATAAAGATGTAGAGCATAAGGAACCTCCAACACGATTGACAGGACCAGCCCTTTTAGAGAGGCTTGATCGTATCAAGTATGTACCTGGTAAATTAGTCAAAGCTACTTGCAAGAAGCGAATGGCAGTTGAGGTGGATGGTAGTGAAGATTGCACTTTAGATGAGGATAACAATGAAGGAAGACCGGCATGGTATAAAAAGTCAATTCTTTTTGATTTAGAGTACTGGAGTAGTCATAAAGTACGACATACTATTGATGTGATGCACACTGAGAAGAATGTGGCTGAACATCTTATTAATTTGATGTTTGATAGGGGAAAACAATCCTCTAAGTATGCACTTGATAAGGCTCAGAAGATGCAATTTTGTCAAGTATTAAAAGACGTAAAGCTTCCTTCATGCCTTGCAACTAATTTGGGCAGCCTTGCAACTATTCAACCACCCAGTTTATATATTAAGAAGTCATATGACTATCATGTCATTATCCAATATTTGCTTCCAGTTATGGTTTAACATGCATATCCAAAGATTCGTGAGTTGAAACGAGCTATTTTGCAAGTAAGCTTGTACTTCAACATATTGTGCTCAAAGGTCTTAGTTCGAGAGCATGTCCAAGCTGCCAAAGATATGATTGCCGAGGCATTATGTGTTTTGACACATTATTTTCCATCGCACTTCTTCGATATAAGTATCCACCTAATGGTACATCTAGCTGACCAAGCTCTACTTTGCGGACCTACAGGATATATATGGATGTATCCATTTGAAAGGTGATATATTCATCTTATATATTATTGTTTCTTTGCTAATTTATTATCACTATAATATTTTTAACGAGTGTGTGTTTCAAGTTGATATAAGGGCTATGAAGGAGTGCAAAAACATACCAAGCAACAAACGTTATGTGGAAGGGTCAATTTCTGAGGCATATCTTGTTTCAGAATCTGTTAGATATGCTATGGAATATATGCCAAATCCTCGTGATGGTAACCATAGTTCTAGTCAAGCACTCTTTTTAGATGAAAATGGTGATGATATGTACGAGCGCTCCATTCTTGAGGGTAAAACTATCAAGTTATCTGGTGTACAACGCATACAAATTCGGAGATGGATACTCTTTAGGATAAATATACCTGAACGAGATGAATATTACAGGTGTGATATTCTTTCATATTTTAAAACTACATATGTGTATTTCTTTTTTCTTTTTATATAATAAGATTTTTGAATTTGTAGTATGTATCGCTCATTCTTGGAAGATGGTCCTCGTGGTAAAAGAAGAGTTACTACAAAGACAGAAGTTGTAGTACAATCTGAATTTATTGATTGGTTACACAAAAAGGTGTGTAGCATTTAATTCTAAAAGCATAGTTTAGTTATACTTTGTGGTCTTGATTAATGTATTTGAGTGGCTTGTATTAACAGCTGTTGGAAGAAAAGTGCATGGACTCATTATTGTGGCGATACGTTAGTGGGCCAAAGTGGGAAGCCAAAACTCATATGAAGTATAGGGTGAATGGTTATGTATTCTCTCCCCAACACTATGATGATACTCTTTCGACACAAGACAGCGGTGTTTGTATGGATGCAATCACTACATTTGTTGCAAGTGCAAAAGATATGAACCCTATGGATGATAACATTACTTGGTATGGTATTATCAAAGAGATTATAGAGGTTGATTATTATGAATTTCAACATGTAGTATTCTATTGTGATTGGGTGAATATCGGAGACAAGACCAATGGTTGTAAGATCTGTCCGGACTCCAACTTGTTGACGGTGAACTTAAAGAAGCTCAAGAGTGCTGACGGGGATTATGATGAGCCGGCCATTCTTTCATCCGAAGCGAGTCAAGTTTTTTATATCAAAGATGCGCAAAATCCCGATTGGTCTATTGTTCGACGTTCTCCAAAGCGTATGACAGATGGTATTGATGATTGTGCCATACCAACAAGCTTCCAATCCAAATGGACTTCTCGTTGTGGTGCCCTAATTCGTGCTCAAATCCCAATTGGGTATGAAGATTGGAGGCAAGTAGATGACTTCTACAAGGATAATCTATGGAATGAGCTCCTGGTATTTTTACACATTCAACTTTGTTTATATACATTTGGACTTACTTTTATGTTTTTGACTCTGATTAATTATTTATTTCTATTTTGTTTTGTTGTTGTGACAGAAAGAGTTTGAGATGAACGTGGGCCCCAAGGTAGCTCGAACTATATTGGAAAAGAAATTTTCGCAGTATTTTAGAACAGTAAAGTCCACCATGCGTGCAAAATATCTTAAAATTAATGGACAACCTATACCCAAACGTGTTGCCCTTGATAATCGTCCCGATGATATTGATAAAATATGGTGGGAGAAGTTTGTAGACATTGAGTATAGTGATAAAAAGAAGGAGCAACGCAAGAAGAATGCTGAAAATAGGGCCAAAAATCCTATTAGTCATACTTTGGGACGAAAATCTTATAGTAGAGTGTATGAAGAAATGGTATGTAGCTTGTTTTTCACAATTAATAATTAGGTATTGAGTACATTATATGTCATTGATCATGATTGTGCATGTAGGCAAAGGAAAATCCAACAGAAAAGCTTTCGCGGGTAGAGGCTTGGAAAACGGCACACACGAAAAGAAAAACTGGGGAGGTACTTCCATGTGCAGCGGAAAAATATGTAAGTACTATAATACAGATATTTTGGTAATTTCAAGTTATTGGATCAGTATTGATGGCAGGTTATACTAATCAGAAATGAGAACACAGTCTATACTAGCATTAATCACATATTTGTTGGTCTTTCTTTTTTTGCTTGCTTGTTAGGTATCCTATGCCATGCTCCTCTGCATAGATAACTATGTTATTTAGAAATAATGGTTGGAACCTAATGAAGTTTGCTTTTGCATTTGCATTTGCATTCAGTAGTTGATTTGCATTCAGGAGAGGATTGGTATATATATAAGAGCAAAGTCAGACTTTGCATTTGCATCCAGTAGTTGATTTGTGTTATAAAGAAAGTAGAGGATTGATTTGAATTGGCCTTCCCAAACTTATTTTATAGTCTGGTCATGGATCTTGTTGGAGTAGTTATACAATTTTTTTGGCAGAATATAAATGTATTGGCCTTCCAAAACATTAGTGTTGGTGTTGGCCGGAATCACTTACGTTATAGGTGTATATTATTTACAAATTATCTTGTTAGCAACATGCCAAGATGTACATTTATGTTGCAAAAGTAAGACTAGGTAAAAGTGATCCTTCAAATAATGCCCCTTAACAAAATGCATTGACTAGAATATTATATATGCTCTGATAGTTCTAAAACTTTTAATGCTCTGATAGTTTGATACTTCTAAATACCCTAGTTTTTTTCACTTCTTCTAATACTCTGAGAAAGCTACTGTTAACTGAAATTGTCAAAGATATATTATTTAGCTTGTATTATAATTTGGACTGAATGTTACTTTGTTATCATGAAAATGTAGGCTCAAATTGAAGCAGCAGAAGAAAGACAAAAATTACAAGCAAGTCTTAATGGTAGCGATGGTATCAAAAGCTTAGAAGACTTTGAAAGTGATCCTATTGCTGAAGTTTTTGGATCTGAGAAAAAGAAGAGTTATTGTCGTGCAATCAGCTCTACCTCCTCTGCAAAGCAAGTGAAAATGATACAAGCTACGAAAGCAATAACCAGTCAAAGAGACGTTGAAGACCTTCGTACGTGGAAAATGGAATTACAAAACCAAATGAATGACGCTATGGCCAAGATTAATTCAATGGCTTCTGCATTTCTGAATATGCAACAAAATATGAATGTGCAACCAAATCAATTCGGAGGTAATGTGACACCAAGGACTGAAATTGCCTCCAACACAGAGAAGACTCCAATTGGTCCTAATACCCAAGATGACAATGTCGCTAGCCCTGTCGTCCCAACCAACAATGTTGGATCGTCTTCCAAAGGAAAGAAATATGTGATCTTACTTTCACAAAATTTGAAGGAGGAGGTGGCGAAGGGATATCTTGCAATACGTGCCATTTGTCATCATAGGGAGGTATTACAAGATGTAGAGGATGTTGTTTGGGTGACAGAGGTAATAGATCCGGATGCACTAATTTTTGATGGTCCACAGAATGGCAATTACAAACTTTGTGATATAGCTGACGGCGGCTTTGTGATTTGGCCAAAGTATCGAGTGCGATATATTTAGTTTCTTTTTTTACTTTTGACAGTTGTTGTAACAACTCTATTGAACTTTATGTTATTTAGAATATGGTTGGTAATTTGGGATGTTTACTTACAGATTATGGCATTATAATTTGATGATCTATAATATGGTTGAATATGGTTGGTAATTTGGAATGTTTATTTACAGGTTATGACATTCTTTATAATATGGTTGAACTATATATTGAAATGTTTACTTATTTGATGATCTATAATATGGTTGGTAATCTGGAAATTCAAGTATAGGTGATGGCATTATAATTTATTTTAATTGTAATGGAATCTATTTTTCTAATAGTTTTTATTATTCCAACGCTTATAGTTGTTACTAGATTTATTTTTCCAACAGTTTGCTACTGTTAGGGAAGCGACTTTCCCAACGGGTTTTCACCGTTAGCATATTGAGTTTCCCAACAGCTATATACCGTTAGGAAATTTAATGTTCCAACGGTTTGTTACCGTTAGTAAACGAAAGTTACTAATGGTTTTTTACCGTTAGTAAATAAAATTTACCAACGGTTTTTCACCGTTGGTAAAAATTCCCAACACCCTACTTCTAACGGTAAAAAACCGTGAGCAATAATTTTCCTAACGCTTATAGTCGTTGGGAAATGACTGTTTTGGTGTTGTGTGTTTGTTCTCTTATGTAGTCAGTACAAAGAGAACAACCTCAAGTGGTCCTGTTCAATACACACAAAGTGTACTAGTGTAAACCTATAATCAAGATAGACTAATACCAGATTACACTACAACCTTTCCAATAGATTGTCCAAGTCTATCTAGGTTGTGAACTATTTATATACTCCATAGGAAACTGATAATATGATCATCTGTGTGACACCACACACCATATTATCTACAATATAGAATATCAGACATTTTGCATTAACACTTGCAACAAATACAATATGCAAATATTTGTCCATATGATTCTCATTCAAAATTTAAGGAAATAAGGTTACTACAAAAGTGATGCTTTTAGTATATAACCCTAACAGAGATTTAGTTTGTCTTGGATTACTGCATTTTACAGCTTATGTATACATACAAGGCCCATGTACTTCGTATGTATACAGCTGGCATGTCTACGTTCCTAGTCCTACGTATTTTGGGACTGGGGCGTTACATATTATGCGGCCAAAATGATTCAGGCTCTACTTTGTGGGGGGTGGACACGTGGCAATTTAACCAAGTTTCAACCACCCAGATTTGTACAACAAAGAAATCTCAACAACCCCCACCAGCTGGCAGCCCAAGATCGAGTCTTTGCGTGTTGTTACAAAAACGTGGCCACGTAGCCCTCTATGCGGCCCAAAATATGTTTTATGCAGGAATCACTATAAATAGCAGGGTACCATACCCATGCTAAAGGTTGGCAATCAAAGGCTGGCAAATTTCTTCAAGAGCAAAGGCTGCGTCTGATAGTCCAAGGAGTAAGGCAGAGTTGCTACACTTTCCCGAGCCTCTATCGTCACCCCCCATAATCAAAAACTAAACAATTGTACTTAGATTGTTTCCTAGGATTTCTTTCTTGGCTTTCTCTTGTACAAGCGAGTTTGCAATCAAATTTAGTGTCTTTGTAATACTTGTCTTTGATATTTAATGGCAAACAACTGGAATGACATATTCTAGGTTTATTTCCTAAGAACATAAAAGGACACTTCACAGGCCATCCAAAAGGTTCTTGGGCCTCCTAGAAGGATCTTGGGCCTTCCAGAGAAATCCACCATCTTCTAGAGAGTTCCACCATCTTCTGGAATGTTCTAGAAGCTTCCCGCATAACCTTGGTCCGTGAAAAGGTTATGTAACTTGGCTTCGGCCGTGGCACAATATTTGGGATGTTACATTCTCCTCCACCTAAGGCGTTGACGCCCTCGTCAACCAGGCTCGCTGAGAAATGCCTGGATCTCGGCTTCGAACTAATACAGCATAGCAGCACGTTCCCAGCTAGACTCGCCATAAGGTATGCCCTTCCATTGGATGATGTACTCCACATACGGGGACACATCTTGCCGACAAATGGTCCTCTTGTCCAGCACGGCTTCCACCTCCTTGTCGAAGGATGTCGTCATAGTCGCCGTGGGTCGCTTCGAAACTCCTTACTGGGGATCTTCCAAGTCTTCATGGGACAGCTTCAGACAACTGGCATGGTTGACTGGATGAATCTTCAGCTTGGCGGGGAGTTCGAGTTATTAGGCCACCTTGCCTACCTTCTTGAGCATGAGAAATGGGCCTTCGTACTTCCAAATCAGACCATTGTGCACTTTTCGAAATACCGTGAACTGTTGTGGTGGTAGCTTCACTAGCACCATGTCCCCCGCCTTGTACTCAACTAGCCTTTGCCTTGCGTCGGCCCACTTCATCATATTCCTCGCGGCCTTCTCTAGAATGCTTTGGCAATGTCCGCCTTTGTCTTGAAATTTGAAGTGAACATGTTGGCCGCAGGGCTTCTACTTGAGGACCCCGTACTCAGCGTGTACGGGGCGAGTGGCTGTCGACCCATCACCAACTCGAATGGGCTGCTGTACGATGACTCGCTCCATTGAAGATTCTAGCAGAAATGAGCGACGAAGAGGTGATGCACCAAATCCCTATGGTTGGCACTCACAAAGTGCCGCAAGTACTCCTCGAGTAGCGAATTGACCCATCGGTCTGTCCGTCCGTCTACGGGTGGAAGCTGGTCGAGAAGTGCAAGTCTATCCCGAGGATTTTAAACACTTCCGTCCAGACTTCCCTATGAAGCGGGGATCCCGATTGCTAACAATGTTCACCGGTGTAGTGCCACGCTCCTAGCGGTTCACTATGTAAGGCTTGTGGCTTGATCAACTCGGTCAGAACCGAGTATTGGGGAAACTTACCGTCCGCATCGAATCGATCACGGACAAGTGCATAAGAACCTTTCTAGCTGATGGATTGGTTTCTCTTGAAATGCGTCCAAGAGTTTTCTCTAGATGTTTTGCTGCTGGTTTTGTTGCTTGGTTTTGATGAATGCTTTTCTGAATGGTTTTCGATGATTTGATTCTCGCCCGTTTTTATCGATTTTTATAGCATTCATTCTTAGGAATTCTAAGAGAAGGGAACATAACGAGACGGAGTATTAACCAAACTTTTGGTGCCATTGCAGACGGACGCGTGGCGGAAGGCTAGGCGCGCAAGTGTTCCTCTTTCTCTCGACAATTCTCTAACTGGTGAGTGTGGATCTCTGTGGTGGTATTGTCCCTCACGCTATTCCTTCATGCCAACTAAATAATTTTCTTGCAACATCCGTTGATCGATATCAAGATGCTAATACCACAAATCAATACCAATAAGAAGCTAGAGAATGAACATTGAATGAATTGATTACACTGCGATGAACTAAACATTGAATTGAAATGAATTGATGCCTGGAACGATGGTTATGAAATGATGAGAATGATCATGTTGCCTATTACTTCAATATTTCTATGCACACTGTGTTTATCGAGTTGGACACACATTCGCATGACCATGTACAACTTATGCACAAGGTTTGAGAAGTAATTTCTTCGAACAGTACCGGGACATCGGGGCCGATTCGGCCTTGGAGGAAATAATAAAGTGCTTTGGGAGCATGAGTAATGTAAGGCATCATAGAGGCTAGCTACCTACTGTGCTGTCATCGCATTACCTTGAAGTCCTAAATACAAATGAATGAAAAGAGTCCATATGGTTTAACAATACCAGTGGTCATATTGTGAAGATGTATGCTAATCAATATTTTGTGCAGGGGTAGTAATTATTATTATTATTATCCTGTATCTTATGCAGGAAAGCTGGATTCGATCGATGGTAAAGTAAATATTATTTTATGAAATATCATATTACCTCGAATGTGATTTACTCTAAATATTGCCTGTCCTATAATGATCTCATGCTTTAAAATGCTTGTTATTAATAAAATGTTGGTTTAGCTGAGTGGGCCAACGGGGCTCACCAACGTATTGTTATAATGTGCTGACCCCTCCTCCACTACCAAAATATGTCCATTTAGCGATGGCCACATCCGTCGCCCATCCGTCGACAATCAATATTAGCGACCGATCACTGACGGATCTTGGCCAAAATAATCCGTCGGCAATCAGCTCGTCGCTAATAATGATCCGTCGCTAAGTAGTCAAAGAGCGACGGAATAGCGACGGCTTTTCGTCTTCACAATACGATGCATTAGAGACGACTTTTCGACGGTCTTTCGTCCATTTCAAGTATTAAATACTTAACAGTGTAGACGCTAGCGACGGATAGTCCGTCGGTAAACAGTCGAAAAAGTGTATCAGAGGGTATCGTTCCGTCGTTAGTCCGTCGATCGCCGTCGCTAACAAAGGACGGATTAGCGACGGAATACTAACGGATTTTTCGTGGACCATGTTCTGGAAATGATTGACATTTCCAGAACCTTGGCGACGGATTTTCTGTCACGAAACCATCGAGACAGCGACTTATTTGTGGCTGATTATCCATCGCCAATGTTCTGGAAATGTCAAGCTTTTCCAGAACCTTGTCGACGGATTTTCCGTCGCTATTCCGTCGAACTATATACCACCAGAATGTTGCCGACGAATATTTCGTCGACCACCCGTCGCTACCTGAAAACAGTATCAAATCTCTAGTTAGCGACAGAAATTCCGTCGAAAAGTAGTCGGAAACTGGAAATATCCGTCGCTAACCGGTCACTAGTCCGTCGCTAACTGAGATATTTTTTGAAAAAAATTGTAACACTTTCCCTGTTCACAAAAATATGCATAAACCAAACCAATATATAATGCACACCAATTATCTAACAATCACATAGACCAAATATATAATGCACACCAATTATCCAAGAATCACATAGACCAAATATGCACATACGAATTTAATGCACACCAATTATCCAAGGATCATATAGACCAAACCAAATTAATATAAAATAGACATCAATTATCCTGAAGAGTAACCTAATATCCGTCGTTATAATCCGATCATAGCACAAATATTCCAAAATTCCCACAAATATTCCAAATTTTCTTAATTACAATACTTTAAGGAGGAGGAGTTCGATTGCCCGGTGGTGGTAATCCCTGCTACGACCGACGAATATACTCCTCCACTAGGTATGGCGGTGGCGGGAGGGAAGTGGTTGCATGCCTTTGGCTCACTCGAGCGGTATTTGTGCGTCAGATAAAATAGCAAAAATTCGATTTATCTCCAAGTGTGAGAACGGATGGCTCAGAACACAACCCAAAATTCATTCTAGCATACATTAGTGTGAATCATCTATGTTCTGTACATATGGTGTAGTATATGTTCTTATCGTATCTAGTATCTGAAGGATATAACAGAATCAAGATGAACTCACATAATGTAATACTAAAACATCATCTACTACTATATAAGATATAGTGATAGGTTGTCGTATCATCATTGCCGAGGGATGAGGGTCGGAGGACAGTCAACTTTATCTACGGCTACATAGTTTCTGCCTCGCTAGTCGAATGGCTGCAGGGACTATGTCCTGATCACCATGTCGTACCGTAGATTAATGCAAATGGAGCTGAAAATATCCGTCGCTAACCGGTCACTAGTCCGTCGCTAACTGAGATTTTTTTGAAAAAAAATTGCAACACTTTTCCTGTTCACAAAAATATGCATAAACCAAACCAATATATAATACACACCAATTATCCAACAATCACATAGACCAAATATATAATGCACACCAATTATCCAAGAATCACATAGACCAAATATGCACATACGAATTTAATGCACACCAATTATCCAAGAATCATATAGACCAAACCAAATTAATATAAAATAGACATGAATTATCCTGAAGAGTAACCTAATATTCGTCGTTATAATCCGATCATAGCCCAAATATTCTAAAATTCCCACAAATATTCTAATTTTTTTTAATTATAATACTTTAAGGAGGAGGAGGAGTTCGATTGCCCGGTGGTGGTAATCCCTGCTGCGACCGGCGAATATACTCCTCCACTAGGTACGGCGGTGGAGGGAAGGAAGTGGCTGCATGACTTTGGCTCACTCGAGCGGTATTTGTGCGTCAGATAAAATAGCAACAAATCGATTTATCTCCAAGTGTGAGAACGGATGGCTCAGAACACAATCCAAAATTCATTCTAGCATACATTAGTGTGAATCATCTATGTTCTGTACATATGGTGTAGTATATGTTCTTATCGTATCTAGTATCTGAAGGATATAACAGAATCAAGATGAACTCACATAATGTAATACTAAAACATCATCTACTACTATATAAGATATAGTGATAGGTTGTCGTATCATCATTGCCGAGGGATGAGGGTCGGAGGACAGTCAACTTTATCTACGGCTATATAGTTTCTGTCTCGCCAGTCGAATGGATACAGGGACTATGTCCTGATCACCATGTCGTACCGTAGATTAATGCAAATGGAGCTGGAGCCAAAATACAGAAACCAAAATACAAAATACAGAATCCAATCCCTGGGTTCGCCGAAAATACAAAACACAGTTCTAATTCATATGTGTTTTAAGTGTGAGAACGGATGGCTCAGAACACAACCCAACCGGAGAGGATACTCTAAGAGATCCATCTGAGTAGGACGTATACTCTGAGAGATCACCTTTACAAGAATGATATCAATAGTGGGATTGAGTGTTGGAGGAGATATTATCAGAGTATACGTCCTACTCAGATGGGTCTCTCACTGTTACTATTTTTTTCTGACAGCATGGTGGATGTGCTACGTCAACAGATTCTTGCTCCGAGCCAAATCTTTTCCCCGGAGCTCAAGTGGACATCCTTCGTGTAGAGCTCGAGTGAGAGGTTCCTGACAGCATGGTGGTCTCCTTTGTCAAAGTATCAGTGCTCGTCCCACATTATGGGATGAGCACGAATACTTTGACAAAGGAGACCACCATGCTATCAGGAACCTCTCACTCGAGCTCGACACGAAGGATGTCCACTTGAGCTCCGGAGCAAAGATTTGGCTCGGAGCAAGAATCTGTTGACGGAGCACATCCACAATGCTGTCAAAAAAATAGTAACGGTGAGAGACCCATTTGAGTAGGACGTATACTCTGATAATATCTCCTCCAACACTCAATCCCACTACTGATATCATTCTTGTAAAGGTGATCTCTCAGAGTATACGTCCTACTCAGATGGATCTCTCAGAGTATCCTCTCTGGTTGGTTGTCATATCATCATTGCCAAGGGATGAGGGTCAGAGGACAGTCAACTTCATCTACGGCTACATAGTTTTTGCCTCCCCAATCGAATGTCTGCAGGGACTATGTCCTGATCACCATGTCGTACCGTAGATTAATGCAAATGGAGCTGGAGCTGGAGCCAAAATACAGTACTACTTCACCATGTCGTGCCATTTTACTCTCTCACTCTCTCTCCTTCCCCCTCCGGTGCTCTCACTCTCTCCGGCGCTCTCACACTACTAATTCTTATGTGTTTTAAGTGTGAGAACGAATGGCTCAGAACACAACCCAAAATTTATTCTAGCATACATTAGTGTGAATCATCTATGTTCTGTACATATTGTGTAGTATATGTTCTTATCGTATCTAGTATCTGAAGAATGTAACAGAATCAAGATGAACTCACATAATGTAATACTAAGACATCATCTGCTACTATATAAGATATAGTAATAGGTTGTCATATCATCATTGCCGAGCGATGAGGGTTGGAGGACAGCCAACTTTATCTACGGCTACATAGTTTCTGCCTCGCCAGTCGAATGGCTGCAGGGACTATATATGTCCTGATCACCATGTCGTACCATAGTTTCTGTCTTGCCAGTCGAATGGCTGCAGGGACTATATGTCCCGATCACCATGTCGTACCATAGTATCTAAAGAATGGCTGCAGGGACTATATGTCACTAACCCGAACACTAACCCGAACCCTCCCCCAGCCGCCCTCGCCCCCCCTGCCCCACCCCCCCAGCTACCCCCCACTCACCCCCCAACCACCCGCATCCCCCCCTGCAGGGACAATTATAGGCTAAGGTATTGGGTTTACCTTATTAGGGTAAGGTATTGGGTAACCTTATTAGGGTAAGGTATTGGGTTACCGATATTGTGAACCTAGGTTGAAAGCATAATAAGGTTGTAAAAGCATAATAAGGTATTGGGTTACCGATCCGAAACTGTCGATACTACCGATATCTCCGATATCCTATTTCTTAAACTATTGTTTGTCATATCGCCGATACTACTTATTGTATTTGTACCCCGTGCTGTTCCGCGTGCGCCACCCCGCTGCCCCCGAGTGCGCTGCCCCCCGCTGCCCCGGAGAGCGCTGCCTTCCGCCGCCCCGCGTGCGCCAGCGCCCCTCCCATCCCCTGCCGCCCCTCCCACCCCCCGTCGCCCCCCCAGCCCCGCGCTGACCCGCGCGCGCCACCCCCGCCGCCCCCGCTGCCCCAGAGCGCGCTGCCCCCCGCCTCCCGCCGCAGCCCTGCGCGCGCCCATCGCAGCCTCGCGTAGCCACGCACGCGCCACCCCCGCAGTCTCCGCTGCCCCCGCAGCCCACGACCCCCCTGGCAGCCCACGACACCCACGACTACCGAGAGAGAGAGAGAGAGAGATTACCTTTGGGAGAGAGAGAGAGAGAGGAGAGGTCGCCGATCACCGCCGCGGGAGAGAGAGAGAGAGGAGAGTGAGGTCGCCGACCGCCGCGGGAGAGAGAGAGAGAGAGAGAAAGGAGAGAGAATGAAATTTGGGGGAATGAAAAGTTCTCCCCCGTTGTTTCAATTTAAGCCTAGGCCCTTTATTTAGCGACGGACCAGCGACGGTTTGTATCCGTCGTAAGGCCGTCGCTATTTTTGATACTTGTCGACGGAATATCCATCGCTACGTAGTCGAAGAATTGTTCCGCCATTTCCCTCAACAATTCCCGCCAAATAATCGACTGAATGGCGACGGTTACTTATCCGTCGCTAAATCTTCGACGCTTTAGCGACGGATGAGCGACCTTTTCTCCCCCTTAAAATAAAACAAAATTTGTATCGACTTGTCGTCGGTGATCCGTCGGTTATTTGTCGCAAATCCGTCGCTAATGTCGACGAAAATTATTCGTCGCTAACGTGCCGTCGCTAATTTACTGTATTTTGGTAGTGCTCCACCGGTACTGGAGAAGGCTCGGGCGCACCTCGCAATTAAATCTTTCTGAACTGCTGTTTCCTTTCAAGTTTACCTTCAAATAACGACGCACAAAGTATTGCGAAGCTTTCAAAGATTGCAGCTTAGATTTCAAAGTACTAAGGGGACATGATGTATGGAACGAGAAGTTATTTCATGGCAGCCTATCAATTGTACTTTTTCATGAATCAATGTAGCCGAAAGGGCATTCCAAATAGTACCGAAAAAGTTGTATTCTGGCTACAATCACCAATAAAATGAATATTATTTCTTCTTATTCCGCTTACTCAATGTTTCCGCAATTGTGGCTTACTTTCAAATGTTTCGAAATGACACAAATGTGCATATTTTTGTCTTGTACAAGTGCAACTCCAGACTTGTACGACATCACGCCTTAGCGAGGACGATCGATTCGACGTGAATCGAAGTAAAGCGAGTGATTCCCCGAATCGGGTCGTGACAAGTTGGTATCAGAGCACGGTTTCAATTCCTCGAATTTTGAAAATATTTTCAAAAAGAAAGTCTTGACGCAAAATTTTTTCGGTTGATGGTGTCGGTAGCGTTAGCATAAAATAATGTTCCATACAATAAGCCCATAAATATTTTATGAGTGCTAATGGAATTATTTTTGTTGTAGAATGACCAAACATGATAGCTCGAAGACGAATTTATTGTCTGACCCAATGGAGAAACTGATGAAACTAATGGAGGCTCAGAGGAAGCCGAGCGAAGCTCAACATCGAGCGCTTCAGGAGCAGCTTCAGTATCAGTTTCAGGAGCAGCTGGATTGTAAAACCCTAAATTTTTACTATATTTTTTATTATTTTATTTTGGTATTGATTTTTATTTTGGTATCGTACCTCGAGTGCGAATGCGTAAAGACGTAAATACGAGATATTTGTTCATTCATATACAAAATATTTTATTATTGTTTTCTTACGAATATAAAATAAATATGTTGTTTCAATACATAATATAAATAAAAATTTTCATATCAAAAGAACATTTCACGATATTTGCCAAAAACTTTATCTTTTACTTTTATAAAAGATTATTTTATTTCTTGTTCAAATATAGATATTAATTTAGAAAACTATATTTTATGTAAATATCTTATTTGCATGGATGTACAAATTTTTATTCATATATTTTTGGATTTTCGAAATTATTTATTATTATTATTTTTAGAAAAGATATTTTGAACTTATTGTGGTAATTTAAACTTTGATTAGTTTTTATTGATTTAATTTAAAGATGGGAATAATCTATATTTAATTTGGATTTGAAATTATCTAGATTTAATTGAGTTGGATTTGGATTTGGATTGAATCGGTTTTAAAATAATTTAAATTAAAAGTAAGATTATCTAAAGGGGGTTTTAATTTTTTCTAATTCTTATCCCGCTAGGAGTTTCCACCCCCTATATATAGGAGAAGCCTCCATATTGTATTCCTCCACAATTATTCACCACAAATATTTTTTCACCACAAGAGAGTGCATCGTGTCGGTGTCCGCTTTCTCGTGTCAGCCGTGACGGCCTCGGGTCCGACCCGGGTGTCATTCCAATATAATATTTTACATATATTTAGTATAGTGCTCATTAGTGAATTTAGTATAAAAATATATAAAGCTATTTTTCTAGTACATTAAGGTTCTAAACTATATTATACAATTTTTCTCAAAAGATTAGGATTTATGTCATAACTTTTATTACTTTTAAATGTTACTTATATTGTACACTATTTACATAATATAGAATAAACGTCAAATTAGTATTAAATATTTCAGCTTGTATAAACGAGATTAGATGAAGGTTGTTTAAATAAATATTAACTCTATTTATTATCTATAGTAATTTTAAATAATGTTATAGATAATTTAGATAAATATGAACTATATTTTAAGTTGATCATAATCCTAAGTCTAATAGGAAAGCGTCCCTATCTATATTATATCATAACAAAGTAACTTCTATCAATTTAAATCAAATCCTATATAATTTAGGAGATAAATCTGAAATAAATACCTATATAAACCCAATACATCCCCCTTCTATCAGCCATAATTCAAAATTATTTTTAGTCCAATAGAAACTCTAAAATTCGTCATTAGAATTCAGTCCCGTTTTTTGGCAGCAAGAGCAACTTGGAACGACGATATCTCCTAGCTCCGAACTCCGTTTCGTCTCTAATTTTTTTTAAAAGAAGCGTATCGAGGTAAGGTTTCCAAAAATATATTTTAATAGACAAAATTCATTCTGTAGATTTCTGCAAAACTGTTTGAGTATCTAGTGTCCCAAAAATAAACGTGTTTCATTATTTTTACGATTTCGGGAGATTCCGGAAACGAAAATGCGATCCGTTTAGTTTTTCGAAAAGCTGATACGAAAACCTATGCCATCCTAATTTCAGAATCTAATAAATAATTGTAATAGGTGCAGTATTAATAGACTATTTTCAGCATCCGAAGTTGTTGCTACACCTTCCTCATTGTACGCTGTTGTTGATTCGTCGCCAGGACATCATCTTACCTCATTCGGACATCAGGCAAGTACACCTTGCCAAACTTTACAGTATTTACATGCTTTTCTATACTGCCATTATTTTATGTCTCACTTGGTACATATTTCTCTCATGTTTCATATCAAGGGTACTTTCTAGTTTTACGTGCACGTAGATTATTACTCTTTCTTTTCTCTTGTTACTAGCCATATTTTTCTATCGTGTTCATGTCTAGTGACAGTATTGCTTAGCCTCTATCGTATTCCTTTAACATAATTGAGATGGACTTGACTTGTTGACATCTTAACTTGATTGACTCGTAGTTCTAGGCGAGGATCTTGTGATAGACGATGACTATACTTGACTACTCTCTGTTGTGAGCCCCCACAGAGCTGCGATAGAGACATACTATAGGTTGTGAGCCCCCACTGAGCTGTGATCTATAGGACCGTGAGTTCCTACTGAGCTGTGATCTATAGGACCGTGAGTCCCCACTGAGCTGCGGTTTACTCCGATTTATTCTTAGTCATGTTTATCAGCACGATTCTCGACGACATGCTATTTCCTTATATTTTATTCTTGTACTACTCTGCAGTCTTTATTTCTTGTACTATTTTCTATCCTTCCTTGCATATTAAAAATGTTAAAGTAGACATGTATATTATGTGTCTTGCTAGTCCTCTGAGGACCTGGTGATCTCTCCAGGTGTTGGTGATTTTCGCAGGTGCTCTAACCAAGGACATAGTTTACAATCTACCTTCGCGATGCTAGCTTTCGGATCGTCTTTTGTTTTGCTCGACACTTCCATCGTTGCTATGTATTTCTCTTTTTTTGTTGGCAGTGGATTTATCTCCGTCCAATATTTTGTACAAATGACATTTATAAGGTGATTTTAATATATATTTATTTGTGGATGAGATTAGTTTCATGGTTACTGCATTTTACAGCTTATGTATACATACGAGGTTTTCGTATATTAGAGTATGTTTCGTATGTATGCAGCTGGCATGTCTACGTACTTGGTTCTACGTATTTTGGGACTGGGGCGTTACATGGATGCTCAAAAAAAGTAAGTGGATAATCTGTATCAGATTGTCACCAAGCTGATGGCTGATCCCAATGTTTCTGCAAAGGCCGCAGCAATCGAGATCCTAGAAGTGTCGACAGAGAAACCTGAAACGTCTATACGGAAGAGAACGAGCTTCAAGTTCTCAGAATTCAAGAGCTATGACCCACCTGAGTTTAATGGAAGGGTAGAGTGTCACGACCCGCACCCGCTTTTCGGGTGCGAGCTCATGAACAAGCCAGCTACGTATCGAGTGGACTCCAGCCCGACTCGAGTACGTATAAGCTGTCCAGAATAGGGTATCATGTCTAATCTAAACTATATCTCAATCCACAAGAATCATATAAAACAAGAATGAACAAGTATGGATCGTGGTCTGCAGCCCACTAGCATATATGTTCGATTAGACTCCAAGAATAACATGAGTCTATAAAGCTAAGCTGATAAGCAGAATATATCATAAAAGCACGAGAAAGATAGTAGATCAATAACATTAACAAAATACTGAATCATGCAGATGATGTCAACTACCACATGCTCAGCTAACTAACTCCGTGCAATCAGCTACCTGAAGAGATCATCAGGTCCTCAGAGGACTAGCAAGATACATAAAACATGCCTGCTAATATGACAGTAGATAACATGTATGGAGGATAAAAATACTACAAGATCTAAGGACGACGAGTCGTGTGGAAATGTAATACTGGACTTGGCTAACTATCAATCCGAACTCCTATAGCTTGTAGTACAATGCAAGATACTCCCAATCTATAGTATTTCAATTGACGTACAAAGCAGGATACTCTCAGTCGAGATTAGCCAATTATAGTATCGATCTCCTCTCCTAAAGGATACAAGGTCAAGTAGACTCCTATAAATCGTAGTACAATGCAAGATACTCCCAATTTATAGTATCGCAAGTCAAGTCAATCAATCAATCAATATATGCTATAGGTCGTAGTACAATGTAAGATACTCCCAATCTGTAGTATATCTCGAGTAAAGTCAATCAAGCAATATCAAGATAGAAGAATCGGCTATAGATCATAGTACAATGTAAGATACTCCCAATCTATAGTATATCTCAACTGTAGTACAATGCAAGATACTCTCAGTCAAGAATGGTCAGGTCAAGAACAAGATATATAAACTGACACCTCAATCACGAGACAAGATAACACAAAGAAGACCAATAGACAAGCAATATCGAATATCCTATACGTGCACGTAAATCTAGAATAATTAAAACAATCAAGGCAAATCAACCACGATATGGAATCATGTGACAATATGAAAAGGAATACAATAAAGAAAGAAAAAAAATAATATAAATACTGCATATATATTCGGCAAGGTATACTTCCCTGTGGTCCTTGCAAAAACCATTGTCACAAGACGAGGATGAGGGGATGTCGATGTAGGAGCTGTCAACCTATAACACATATCGCACCATGAACCGTGCACGAAAACTATAAATCAATTCTAATGTTCTAGTTCTAAATTCATGGAATAGTGTCTAGTTGGGTTACTAATCTAATAATAATTAATTCTGGAATAATTCACTTAAAAACCTAATTTAACCTAATAATAATCTGAATATAATATAAACATGCAAGTTTGGCCATCAAAAGTCGTGTTTCCCAATTTTGAAAACCATGGCACGCAAATCGAGACGTGCCATTGACTATCTAGTCAAACATTGTGAACTCTAGATTTTGAAAGTGTATCTTGGTAGATTTCATTGCCACGAGTGCGCTGGAATCAACCTTGCCGCAAAATCATGCTTTGGTCAAAAGATATCGCCGTTATGGCTAATCGTGATCAAAACGGTGATCAATCGATCAATTATGAGTTCAACAGAATAACTAAAATACTAGATGAACGAATTAATTTCTGGGAAAAATTTATGTCGTAGAGCTCTGTGTTAGCTTTCAGAAACTTTAAACGGTTCATGATTTCGATTTTCGGTTCTCCCGAAATCTCAAAAACACTGAAACGTGTCAAGTTTTGGACAACCGACACTCTACGAATTTTCCAGAAATTTAGAAATAATATCTACAAAAATAAATTACATAATCAGAAAGCTTACCTCGATACGAATCCAACAAAAAAAAATGGCGCACGAAAATCACGTCGGGGTTGGCGGGAATCGCTTCGGGAAGTCGGAAACCCTAGATGAGTTCTCCCACAAAAGGCGGATGGAATTTAATTAGGGTGGACGAATATAATAATAATAATATATATATATATATATATATATATATATATATATATATATATATATATATATATATATATATATATATATATGGGAGAGAGTGGCGGTCACTGTAGCTGTTGGTGCCGACAGGTGGGCCCCCCCTGGGTAGATTTCTGGATAATTAATTATTTAATTCAGAAAATTATTTAAAAATAATTTTAAGTCCAAATAAATTAAAATAAATTGCAGAAAAATCTAGAAAAATTCTAGAAAATTTTAGAAAATATTTCTAAGTGTCTAGAATATAAATAAAATATTTTAACACAAAATATCATCGTGTGACCTCACAGTAAATTCCCAAAGCCTATAAAATATAATTTCTATAGGTTTTAATTATATAAAAATTTCCAAAAATTCGAAATAAATTCAAAAAAATTCTAAAATACTCTACAAAATATTTTTAGTCATTTAGAGCCCAAATAAAAATATTTGGTACAAAAATACTCCCGTATGACCTTACAGTAAATCTATCCACGATCACCCAAATTAAATACCTAAAAATATCCAAAAATTGTAGAAAAATATAAAATAGTTAAATAATACATATATAAGCTATCTAGAGATCATATGACCTTAATATGATCATATCTACCTACAAGCTTTGGCATGACTCACAATGACCATAAAATTAATCATAAACAAATAAAATTAAAAAAATTAATAATTTGGGAAGTGGGATTACACGGAGCCAGATGAAGTGATGGGCTTCTTGAACACACCTGTGGGCTACTTTTGAATGTTGGATAAACAGGACAGTAAGAGGGTGGAGTGTACTGCTGTACAACTTCGTCTTAAGGCCGAGAAATGGTGGACTTCGTAGAGACAAGCACTTTACGGTAATAGTCCGAATATGAAGATATCTTGGGAGACCTTCAAGCAGGCTTTCATTGCCCAATTCATTCCACCAGATGTCCGTCAACAGAAAGAAAAGGAGTTCGTAGCACTCC
Source organism: Iris pallida (assembly GCA_029216955.1). Taxonomy (NCBI): domain Eukaryota; kingdom Viridiplantae; phylum Streptophyta; class Magnoliopsida; order Asparagales; family Iridaceae; genus Iris; species Iris pallida. The sequence continues at coordinate 9,243,176 of JANAVB010010799.1, forward strand.
GACAGAGAAATATGTCAGTGGATGATTACGAAACTGAATTTCTGAAGAGAGTTACATACGCTAGATACATGGTCTCGAATGATGACACAAAGCGAAGAAAATTCATGCAAGGCTTGAATGATGGCTTGCAGCGTGATGTGCTAAGTCAGAAGTGTACGTCTTACTGGGAGGCGTACGAAACGGCTCTTGAGATGGAGAGATTTCATCAACCGTCTAGTAGTGTGACAACACAGAACAACCAAGGGGACAATAATAAAAAACGACCTTGGTCTACTAGCAGAAACGATGCACCTAAGCGTCACAATACGAGAGACAATCGAGGGTCTCAACATGCGGTGCGTTGTAAAGCATGCAACCATTGGGGACATCGATCTAAAGATTGTTGCGTTAAATATTTCAAATGTGGCGAACAGGGCCAAGCGCCACTAGTCCTGCCAGCTCCAACTGGGAACGCACCCAACCAACAATAAGGTGCGCAAGGAAGGGTCTATGCCTTGACTCAGGCTGAGGCACAGGCCGCAGAGAATGTTATAACAGGTATGTTGTTGTACAAAGGCATACCTGCAGGAGTACTTTTTGATTTTGGTGCTACACATTGTTTTATGTCGTATGATTTTGCCTCGAAAAATAAACTGTGCATGACTTTATTAAAGACTGCTCTGTGTGTTAGCACTCCTTCGGGAGTAGATATACCTGCAACTCTGATTTGCAGGGACGACTACATCAAAATTGGAGGCAAGACCTTATCTCTGGACGTAATTGTACTCAACATCAAAGAGTACGATATCATCTTGGGAATGGACTGACTCAGCACCAGTAATGCGACAATCGACTGCGTGGATAAGAAAGTTATGATTCACCTACCCAGAGAAACAGAGTTCTCTTACTCGTGCAGCTCGACATTCCAGGGACCAATGGTAATATCGACAGTTACAGCAAGGCACATGCAGTACTCAGGGTGTGAAGGGTACCTCGCTTCTGTTCAAGACACTCGGATGAAGAGTGTAGGCTCGAATCAGACCGAAATCATGGCAGAGTTCCTCGACATGTTCCTGGACGAGATACCTGGAATGCCGCCGGATAGAGAAATTGAATTCACAATTGATACATTTTCGGATACTCGTTCGATATCGAAGACTTCGTACAGGATGGCTCCGACAGAGCTGAAGGAACTAAAGATGCAACTACAAGAATTACTAGACCGGAGATAAATTCGTCCAAGTGTATCACCATGGGGAGCTTCGGTGCTATTTGTAAAGAAGAAGGATGGGATGATGCGGCTGTGCATCGATTACAGAGAACTAAATAAGGCAACCATCCGTAACAAGTATCCCTTGCCATTGATAGATGATCTGTTCGATCATCTACAAGGAGCGACCGTATTTTCTAAAATCGATCTTCGTTCAGGATACCACCAGTTGAAGATCAGACCCGACGACGTCCCTAAGTTAGCTTTCCGTACGAGATACGGACACTATGAGTTTTTGGTCATGCCATTCGGTTTGACTAATGCTCCAGCAGCCTTTATGGATCTAATGAATAGAGTATTTTGACCGTTCTTAGACAAGTTCGTTGTTGTATTCATCGATGAAATCTTGATATACTCAAAGGACATGGAGACTCATGTCGGACACTTGAGAGAGGTACTTCAGACGCTGCAAGACAATCAGCTGTATGCAAAACTGAGCAAATGTAAATTTTGGATGAACACGTGTCGTTTCTAGGACACGTTGTCTCGGCAGAAGGTGTTGCCGTTGACCCAAAGAAGATTAAAGTAGTGGTAGATAGGCAACAGCCTACATCAGCTAGTGAGATACGGAGTTTCCTTGGTTTAGCTGGGTACTACCGTAGGCTTGTGAAAGACTTTTCAAGAATTGCTTCGCCTCTAACTCGCCTCACTCAGAAAGAAGTTGTATTTAAGTGGACCAACGACTGTGAGAGTAGTTTTCAGGAACTAAAGCAGCGGCTCGTCACGGCTCCAATTTTAGCACTTCCAGAAGGCTCTGAAGGATTTCAGATCTATAGTGACGCATCGTGACTTGGTTTGGGATGTGTTGTCATGCAACGTAGGAAGACAATATAATATACATCGAGACAACTTAAGCAGCATGAGAAAAATTACCCAACTCATGACTTAGAACTGGCGGCGATTGTGTTTGCGTTAAAATTGTGGCGACACTATCTCTATGGTGTGTCCAGCAAGATCTTTATAGATCACAAAAGCCTGAAGTACATATTCACACAAAAAAATTAAATTTGAGGCAGCAACGTTGGTTAGAATTGATAAGGATTATAACTTGATGATTTCTTACACGCCTAGTAAAGGGATCGTAGTAGCTGATGCCTTGAGTCAAAAATTCATTGGGACACTAGCAGTAGATCTTGAATAGATGAGCATCGAATTCAGAATCTATATACAGAATAAATAGTTGGCTCAGTTGCAGCTTGACCCGAGCCTCCAGGGATGGACTAAGACTGCTCAGAAGGGCAATCCATTTTTGCAGAAGATACGCGAGTTGATTCTAACAGAAAAGGCAGCCGACTTTGTAGTAGAAGATGATACTATTCGTGTCAAGGGAAGATTATGCGTTCCTAAGGATGACAAACTCAGGAAGGAAATACTGATCGAGGCTCATTTCACAAAATATTTCTTGCATCCGGGAAGCACTAAAATGTACAAGGATTTGCGTACAATATTTTGGTGGCATGGTATGAAGAAGGGTGTGGCTCTATTCATGTCACAATGCTTAGCTTGTCAGCGTGTAAAGGCCGAACACCAACGACCAGGCAGAGAACTACAAAATCTGGCTATTCACAGTAAAAATAGGATAATATCTGTATAGACTTTATAGTCGGCTTGTCAAGAACTCAAAAGGGAAATGATACGATTTGGGTGATCGTGGATAGATTAACCAAGTCAACTCATTTCATTCCAATAAAAGTTATATGGAGCGTAGACCGCTTGGCTCAGATCTACGTGAATGAAATTGTCCGATTACATGGAGTGCCAGCTTCTATAGTGTCAGATAGAGACGAGCGGTTCTTGTCACGATTTTGGATAAGCTGCACTCAGTATTAGGCACAAAGTTGAATTTTGGTTTGACAAACCATCCGCAGACGGATGGACAGACAGAAAGAGTAAATCAGATCCTTAAAGATATGTTGAGATTGTGCGTGCTCGATTCGAAGACAAATTAGGCCGTACATCTCATATTGGCAGAATTTGCCTATAACAACAGTTATCAGGCAAGTATCCAGATGGCCTTATACGAAGCCTTGTATGGACGAAAATGTCGATCACCGATACACTAGAATAAAGTTGACGAACGACAAGTGCTTGAACCAGAACTTGTGGAACAGGCCGTCGAGAGGGTCCACTTAATTCGAGAAAGGCTTAGAGTTGCTCAAAGTTGACATAAGAGTTATGCGGATTTACATCGGCGACCTTTGGAATTCACTACGGGCGATCATGTCTTCTTGAATGTCACACCCATGCGAGGTGTGATGCGGTTTGGGATGAAAGAAAAGTTGAGCCTGAGATTCGTTGGACCCTTCGAGATTTTGGAGAAGGTAGCCTCAGTGGCTTATCGACTTGCACTACCTCCGGCTCTGGCTGATGTGCATGATGTCTGCCATGTGTCCCAACTGCAAAAGTACATGCATGATCCAAGTCACGCAGTGAACTTCGATCAGTTGCAACTGAGTGCTGATCTATCCTACACTGAATAGCCTGTCCAGGTTTTGTACATGAAGGAGAAAGTTTTGCGGAACCGGACTGTGTCTTTGGTCAACGTACTATGGTAGAACCATGCGGTCGAAGAGTCAACCTGGGAACTGGAGGAGGAGATGAGGGGGAAATACCCCTCGCTGTTTGATAATTTTAAGGTAGGACTTTTGCTTTAAGTTTCGAGGACAAAACTTTTTCTTAGTGGTATATTATGTAGTGTCCCGCTCCGAGCGGTTCACTATGTAAGGCTTGTGGCTTGATCAACTCGGTCGGAATCGGGTATTGGGAAAACTTAGCGTCGACATCGAATCGATCATGGACAAGTGCATAAGAACCTTTCCAACTGATGGATTAGTTTCTCTTGAAATGCGTCAAAGAGTTTTTTTTGGATGTTTTGCTGCTGGTTTTGTTGCTTGGTTTTGACGAATGCTTTTCTGAATGGTTTTTGATGATTTGTTTCTTGCCCATTTTCATCGATTTTCTTAGCATTCATTCTTGAGAATTCTGAGAGAAGGGAACATAATAAGACGGTGTATCAACCAAACTTTTGGTGCCATTGCAGACGGACGCGTGACGGAAGGCTAAGCGTGCAAGTGTTCCTCTCCCTCTTGGTAATTCTCTAACTGGTAAGTGTGGATCTCTGTGGTGGTATTATCCCTCTCGCTATTCCTTCATGCCAACTAAATAATTGTCTTGCAACATCCGTTGATCGATATCAAGATGCTAATGCCACAAGTCAATACTACTAAGAAGCTAGAGAATGAACATTGAATGAATTGATTACACTGCGATGAATTGAACATTGAATTGAAATGAATTGATGCCTGGAATGCTGGTTATGAAATGCTGAGAATGATCATGTTGCCTGTTACTTTAATATTTCTATGCACACTATGTTTATCGAGTCGGACACACATTCACATGACCGTGGACAACTTGTGCACAAGGTTTGAGAAGTAAGTTCCTCGAACGGTACCGGGGCATCGTGACCGATTCGGCCTAGGAGGAAATAATAAAGTGCTTTGGGAGCATGAGTAATGCAAGGTATTATAGAGGCTAGCTACCTACTGTGCTGTTCTCGCATTACCTTGAAGTCCCAAATCCAAATGAATGAAAAGAGTCCATATGGTTTAACAACACCAGTCGTCATATTGTGAAGATGTATGCTAATCAATGTCTTGTGCAGGGGCGATAATTATTATTATTATCCTGTATCTTATACAGGAAAGCTGGATTCGACCGATGGTAAAGTAATCATTATTTTATGAAATATCATATTGCCTCGAATATGATTTACTCTGAATATTGCATGTCCCATAATGATCTCATGCTTTAAAATGCTTCTCATTAATTAAATGTTGGTTTAGCTGAATGGGCCAACGAGGCTCACCAGCACATTGTTATAATGTGCTGACCCCTCCTCCACAGGTACTGGAGAAGGTTCGGGTGCACCTCACAATTAAAGCTTTCTGAACTACTGTTTTTTTTCAAGTTTACTTTCAAATAAAGACGCACAAAGTATTGCGAAGCTTTCAAAGATTACAGCTTAGATTTCAAAGTACTAAAGGGACATGATGTATGGAACGAGAAGTTATTTCATGGCAGCCTATCAATTGCACTTTTTCATGAATCAATGTAGCCATAAGGGCATTCCAAATAGTACCAAAAAAGTTGTATTCTGACTACAATCATCAATAAAATGAATATTATTTCTTCCTATTCCGCTTACTCAATGTTTTTGCAATTGTGGATTACTTTCAAATGTTTCAAAATAACACAAATGTATATGTTCTTGTCTTGTACAAGTGCAACTCCGGACTTGTATGGCATCACATCTTCGCGAGGACGATCGATTCGGCGTGAATCGAAGCAAAGCGAGCGATTCCTCGAATCGGGGCATGACAACTGGGATGCCCAAGAAGTTCACCACGTGGCTGATAAATAGTCGCAAGGTCTCCTCTGCTGTGCAGTCCGTTGAAGCAGCAATAAAGTCGCATACTTGGAGAATCTGTCCACCACCACGAGAATGGAACCAAGCGTCCCCACTTTCGGCAGGACGGAGATAAAGTCCATCGATATGCTCTCCCACGGTCTACTCGGCCCGAGAAGAGGCTCCAGTAGCCCCTAGGCTTCTGATGGTCCACCTTGTCTTGTTGGCACACAAGACAGGTGTGCATATAGTCCTCCACATCCTCGCGCATACGAGGCCATTAGTATGCGGCCTTCTGCAGTGCCACGGTCCACGTCTGCCCGAATTTCCAGCCCACTTCGTATCATGGCACTTTTTGAGCAGTTGTCTCAGCAAGCTACTCCGCTTAGGCACGACCAACCCGTCGCCCTTAGTGTAGAGAAGTCCGTCTTTCATCCATAACCTTCTCAATTTTTTCTCCTTGACAAGCTTCACTATGGCCTGTGTCAGCGGGTCCTCCATGATACCCACTCGAACACGGTCCAGAATGTCCCCCTTGAGCAAGCACACTGATGCGAGCTCGGCCTTCCTACTGAGCGCATCGAACACCTGATTTTTTTTGCCGGGTTTGTACCGCAACTCCATGTCGAACTCGGCTAAAAAATCTTGCCATCTCGCCTGCTTCGGAGACAGCTTCTTCTGGGGCTGGAAGTAGCTCATGGCAACATTGTCCATCATGACCACGAACTTGGTGCCGAGAAGGTAGTGCCGCCATGTCCTTCAGCTGTGCATGACCGTAATCATCTCCTTCTCTTGCACCGTGTAATATCGCTCGGTCTTGTTTAACTTGCGGCTCTCGAACGCGATGGGGTGCCCTTCCTACACCAACACCCCACCGACGGGGAAGTCGGACGCGTCCGTATGTACTTCAAATTCCATAGAGTAGTCCGGTAGAGATAAGACCGACTCCTCCGTCACAGTCCACTTCAGTGCCTCGAATGCCTCCTCGCATCGGGGCTTCCAGCTCCACGCCCGATCCTTCTGCAGCAGATCGGTCAGAGGAGCAGCTAAGAGATACTCTATATTTGGAGCGTGTCTTAGCCCTGCTTGATTAATTTCGGGGCCTGCCAAATTAACCATTTTTACCAAACAGGGAAAAAAATAAAGAGGGAAAAAGGGAAGAAAAAATCTTACCAAACAAGGAAGGAAAATAAGAAGAAAAAAGATGAAGGATGTTAATTTGGAGTATTTGTTTGGAATGTACCATTGTGTCCCAATATGAAGGAGACACTCCAAAAGTAATAGTTTATACAATTTTTAATAATTTGGGGCATGTGTTTGGAGTTTATCCACTGTGGATGCTCTAAGTGGGAGTTTGTTTAGCCTTCTCTTTATCTGTTTTTACTCCCAAAATCAGAGGACTAACAAGCAAAAATGATAAATTTTTATTTAAAAAGACATAAATATTTCTTATTTGTTCTATAAAATATTAAAATTTTTTTTGCTTTCAAACTGTTGCTTTATAACTTATAAATGGTAGAAGACTATAATTCTCTTACTTAATTTCATTGCGTTAGGATTCTAGTAATTTTTTTTAATATAGGTATCATATTTGTAGCTATTATTTTCGTGAAATTATGTTTACAAGTTTTAATTAAAAATTTAATAAAATTAATCTAATTTTATGACATATGTAATAAGTGCATTTTTGTAAATATTATATTTTTTTAATCTTTCTTCCACTCGAAACTTATAATATAAGGAAAGTGATTAAACACATCTCACTTAACACTTCCTCAAATCCAAACAAGATTATATGTATTTGATGGATGAATAGTTTCGTAGAACACAAGTCAGAATCGTTGAGGCGTGTAGATCACTGTCCTCAAGAAAAGATTCGCCCCTATACGTTACTGTAAGGCTCCAACGATGACTTTCCTCCAGTATACAACAACGAGTTACAGATAGCAGTACCTATCTGCAACCTACTATCGAACAGAGAAGAAGAAGAACGACATCGTTTCTGATCTCTCTCTTTGGGGTTTTTTGATCTCAACGGTATATTTCTTCTGGGAAGAACGACTACTATATATAGAGTTACAAAACTCTAATTCTGTTAGATCGTGCCTAATATCAAGACTAGGATCAGGAACGACGTGTATGAGACGTGTTGAATAAGTAGTCGAGGTTAGTTAATGGGCCGCATAAATCGCGGGCTCACTACCAAAAGAAAGTATAAAAAGTAGAGTCGTGTCCTGCCTACGTGCGAGGCTTAACGGCCCGGATTTGCACCCCCCTACGCGTGCGACATGCCCACACATGTGTATTAAGGTTTTCTGGAGCTTTCCACCAAACCGGGTGCATTCTAGCTCAATGCCCCCCGAGCGCGCGAGCACCCCTCTTACTACCCACTCATTACAACCATGTAGAAGGTATAAACATATATAAACCCATTCAAATGTGTGGGTTCTAAGCAATGTGGGACTAAACAAAAGTCTATTTCCTTTTGTCTATGGTGTAATTTAAATACTCACAATGTGGAACTAAACAAGAGTTCCAACAATCCCCCACTATTTAAAAATACACCACACATGCTATGCTATACCGACTACACCTCCCCCACATATTTTGAAATATGTGGTTGTCTCATCTGCTAGCCGTAGCACGAACACAATGCCTAAGTAATGGTGCCTTTCAGCTATGAACTAGCCATTAGGATAGCAAAACTTGTTCATAGGAAGTTGGTGAAACATGTTTCTATGAACCAACAACCTTTAACGTGAACAGAGGACTCGCATCCACATTATAATTCTTAGTACTTCATTGTTCTACGGTTTTGTGCTTTTTGGCCCTGTACTGATTCCTGATTTTTCCTGAGTGCTCTAGAGAGCCTACCAAAAGCTCTCATAGGAACCGACCCAGTTCCTCACTCGTATAGGTAGATTTCCATCAAGTGTGTACTGTAGTTTAGACACACCACATCAAGATTTGGGATATGGATTCTATTAAGAGCAAAGCTCAACATTCTGACTGCAGTAGTTGTATTCATAAATACAGTATTATCTCATCATAAGAATGGAGCATCTTAAATACAATAATCGATAGTACACAAAGACAAGCAGTGACTTGTTCTTACCCCTATGTGTCACGCTCCGAACCCGAGAAATTGCTCGTCCTCACTAGATTTCATCCAAATCATCGTCCTCGCTGGGGCGTGATGCCGTACGAGCCTGGAGTTACGCTCGTGCAAGGTAAGATAACAGGTTCACATAAGATTATCTCAAATTGATAACATAAGCAGCGGAAGAAAATAGAGTATACAATAAGAATCTCTTTTATTAATAATAAACTGAAGGTAACAAAGCTTTGAATAGCCCAACTGGATATGCCAACTGGCTATAACGCACATGATCTCTCTAGCTCACAAAGGATTACATCGTTTCATATATTATGCCTCTTTATAGCCAACAAGTAGTCTTCGGCCGAACATCTCCATGTTGTAAGTCCGAACGCCAAAGCGGTAGCTCCTCCTGAAATGCTAGGGACTCCATGCCTCGGCACATCCAAGCCAAGCCCCGCCCCGAGTCGAACATAACCTGAACCTGCAAGCAAACTAGTGGAGGATTAGTACTTTCGTCCTTGCTGCACTGATCAATACCCACTCGTACCCAACCAATACTAAGTACATTTTGTGAAACATGCAAATTATTTGGTGATCTTTCTATTTAGCCTTAGGGTCAGTTTTATGGCAATATTCAAGCATAGCAACTTATTATAAATGTGTCCAATACCATGTTCCTGCAGCAAATACAGTTAGACATAATATAAACATAAGTATAGTGATCGTGCATGTTTTCATCTCGTTTCGCTTAGCCTGCAATCGTTAGAAATATGCATAACCAATCATACAATTCCCGCAACCAACCAACCAACCATACTTAGATATATGCATAAGGGTGGCAGGCCCTGCGCCTGCACCCAACTCTAATCTCAGTCCACCGGCCCGATCTATATGAAGGCTACGATGTTTCGTACCGTAATGGACTTGGCATCCTTATGTGTAAGCCTATGATCGCTCCAGTACGGGTTGCCAGCTCAGTATCTGAAGGATCCCAAACTTACTGATATCATAACTTATCACAATACTGACCGGTCGCAACCCGTCCTAATGATGTGCACCATAAATACATACATAATTCCTTCCTAGGCCGAACGGTCCCGGTGCACCGGTCATAACCATTCGAGGGAAGCCGTACCTGTACACGGACCATCCGAGTCCATTGACCATGCAATACGTGTCATAGCAAATAAGTTATATCATTTCAACCAATCTCACATTCCATAAACATAATCCGCCATCCCTATCGTAAGTTCCATCGGCATTATGCCCCAACACATCTGTATTGATGTACGACGCCCAACAGCTGAACACTTCTCGTTCATAACTCGACGCGTTCCATTCGTAAGTTATTTGTATAACGGCAGTTCCGTAGAAATTATTCCACAGCTGCATACTTCGATGCACAAAGTATATCTTTTAATGTTATGATAGGTTCTGTAGCATTTCACCACAACTTGTCCTATTTCGCTTACTTAGTCATTTCGTAGCTTCCGTGCTTAAGGGCACGCTTAACGCCATAATCAGTGTTCTAGCCTAGTGTTCAATCTTCTCAGAGTCGTAGACGTGATGTACATCTCGATGTTGCCTTTCAATGTCCTACCATCACTGCCCTACCGCGACCCGTGCACCTGATACACGTCGCTTCAATTGTTCAATATTCTATTCTTAATGTTCGACACACACTAAGACCTTTAATCGTTCGAGCTACGCTCGCTAACTTGATAGCAACTTACGCATACAATGATACTTTTTATTAGACGTGAAGGAGTAGGGAGAGAGAGTCAAGAACCCGCCCACCTTAAGCCGATACGTCTTGTCGTTTAGTTGAGCTGAAGTGGCTCGATTCCATAACTTGGTTGCATGGCTAACTCTTCTGACTTAGCCATTCCGTTGAACTATTCAACTGATTTGGCCTACTGTGTACAATCTGTTGTAAGGTGAAGATTTGGTTTTGCGGACATTATTTCGAATAAGGAAAAATATCGACCCTTTACAATCCAGCACAAAAGCATAGCATGCACATCAGATCAACCGAAGTCAATACTTTGTTCCAACCGGACTTAGGCTTTACATCGATTCACATCGATACTTCATTGGGTCAACGCAGCTTTTCGAGTCAACGACTCATCGTAATGCACCGCGTGGAGCGGGACATTACACTATGAACCTAGGTCATGGGATCACCAATCAAATTGGTGGGGTTACCATCACTCTTGTCTTCTGTTTTAGTCGTAAGTCCCATTCCCCTCGACGTATCTTCCACTTGCCTCCTATTAAGTGGTTTGGTCAGAGGATCGGCCAAATTCAACTATGACCTCACATAATCCAAGGATATAACTACAACTTTTAACAGTTATTTTACCACTGTATGTCTTAAACGTATATGTCAAGTTTTTCCATTGTAAATCTTGCTCTTTGCCATTGCGATAGCAGCCTGACAATCACAATGCATAGGCACATGAGGAGCACTTACACTAATGGAAAGATCTGCTAAGAGGTTTCTAAGCCATTCAGCCTCAAAACATGCCTTTTCTAAGGCGATTAGCTCAGAATCCATGGTTGAACGAGCTATACAAGTTTGCTTGATAGATTTCTAAGATACTGCACCCCCACCGAGGGTAAACACATAACCACTAGTGGATTTGATCTCATTTGAATCAGAGATCCAGTTAGCATTATAATAACCCTCTAGCACAGATGGGGACCCTTTGAAAGATATCCCATGATTAATGGTACATTTTAAGTATTTGGCTAATCTCTCAATGTCAACCCAATGTTCCTTACTAGGACTCTGAGTATATATGCTCAGTCTGCCAACTGCATAAGCAATGTCAGGCCTCATGCAGTTCATCAAGTACATTAAGCTACCAATAATTTGGGCATATTCTTTATGAGACACTATGTCCTTTGTTTTTCTTAAGATAGATTTTAGTGTCATATAGCATCGACACCCTTTTACAGTCATAATATCCAAATCTTTTCAAAAACTTATTGACATAGTGTTCTTAACACAATGTAAGACTATCTTTTGCCTTTACAATTTTAATACCTAAAATTACATCAGCTTCATCAAGATCTTTCATATCAAAGTTTGAAGCTAAAAATCTTTTGGTCTCATTTATAATATCAAGGTTAGGCCCCAAAATGAGCATGTCATCCACATAGAGACAAAGCATAATATAAGAATTATTAAAAGACTTATAGTATAACATTTGTCTGCATCATTGATCAGGTATCCATTAGACACCATCACAGAATCAAATTTCTCATGCCAATGCTTAGGTGCCTGTTTCAACCCATATAAAGACTTAACTAATTTGCATACTTTCTTCTCACTACCCGGTATAATAGTACCTTCTGGCTGTGACATATAAATCTCTTCCTCTAAATCACCATTTAAGAAAGCAGTTTTTACATACATTTGATAGATAATCAACTTATGAACTGCCGCCAAGGCAATTAAGATTATAATAGAAGAGATTCATGTAACATGGGCGAAAGTGTCAAAATAGTCTATGTCTTTCTTCTGGGAGAATCCCTTCGCTACCAACCTAGCCTTGTATTTCTCAATAGAGCCATCTTCTCTTAGTTTCTTCGTGAAGATCTATTTGCAACCTATAGCTCTAGCACCAGGAGGTAAATCAACAACTTCCCAAGTATGATTAGACATAATTAAGATTAACTCACTGTTGATTGCTTCCGTCCAGAAAGGTGCATGTCTAGAATGTATAACATTATTATAGGTTACTGGATCATCATCCACAAGAAACATGTGGAAGTCATCACCAAAATTGGTGGATATCTTTGCTCTTTTACTCCTTCTCAATTCAAATTCTAAATTTTTCGGAGTCTTAGGGATACCTTTAGTATGGTTAACTGTTCTTTCGAGACTAATCCTCCAAGGAAAAATTGTTTCGAAGAAATCATCATTTTTGGTTTCCAGAGTAGTATTGACAGTAACCTGGTCAGAGTCACTTTTAACAACCAAAAATCTATAAGCAACATTGATATTAGAATAACCAATGAACACACAATCAACAATTCTAGAACCTAATTTTGTCTTTTTAGGTCCTACTAACAGAACTTTGGTGAGGCACCCCTACATTCTGAAATATTTTAGGTTAGGCGTGTAGCCTTTCCATAACTCATAGGGTGTGTGAGACTCGTCTCACTGTATCAGTATTTATGTACGGGTATGTATTTTGAGCCGTATTTCGTATTTCTTAATTTTCAAATATTTTAAAATTTTCCAAAGTATAGGTTAAACTTGACTTGGTTTAATTTGGTTCGGTTCAACTTGGTATAGGGCTTGGTTTGGTTTAGGTGGGTTTGAGATGAGAAGGTTTGTATAAAACCCAACTCCTCTCTCTCTTCTCCATTATTTTTATTCTCTTCATCTTCTTCCTCTTTATTTTCTCCTCCAACCTAAGACAAGTACATCTTGCCAAATGTTGGACAAATGTTATTTTGTTTGTTCTAAACTCTTCCTTACATGATTTTAAGAATCTTTAGAACTTGGCATTTTTTATTTTGGTGGATAAATTTTTGTAGATCTAAGTTTATAGCCTTTTCGGTTTTCTTGGGTTTTGATCTACTAAACTTTATTATTTTTAAGTTTTAATTCTTCTATATTGTAGAGAATTCAATTTTACCCAAAATGGACCTTTGAAAAGTTAGATTTCGACTTGTTTTGAGTAAGTTATGGCCAAAATAAGATTTGGACATCTTCTATGTTTATCTGTCCTGATTCTGGCAGGGACGATGAATAGTGCCGCAGGCATGAATAGTGCCGCATGGATGTATAGTGCCGCAGGAATGAATAGTGCCATATGGATGTATAGTGCCGCAAGCATGAATAGTGCCGCATGAATGAATAGTACCGCATGAATGAATGGTGCCGCATGGATGCATAGTGCCGCAGGATGAATAGTGTCGCATGGATGCATAGTGCCGTAGGAATGAATAGTACCACAGGGATGAATAGTGTTGCATGGATGGATAGTGTCGTATGGCTTAAATAGTGTCGCATGGCTTAAATAGTGCCGCATGCTTGTATAGTGCCGCATGGATGAATAGTGCCACAGAATGCCGCATAGTGCCTATTTTGGCTGTTTTATGTCCTATTTGGCTGATTTGTGGCCATAGTTTCTCCCAACTCCCAACTTGAAAGTTGTAGATATTTTTATTGGCTTCAAGAATATGTTACCAACTATTTTATGCAAGTTTCTTTCATTCTTGATATGGAGCTTATGATTGCATTGCATATTTTCTATCTTGGCCTAAATTGCGACGACCCTACTTAATAGCTTAATATTTCTTTAGTAAATAAATTTTTTAACATGATTTGATAATATTGTACTGTTAGAGAATGATTGTACCCCTCTCATACCCTTAATACTAGTACAGATTCGATTGGTAATTTAGGCCAAGTAGTTACGTCATTTATTCCTTCTCTTATGTTATGATGCACATTTTATCAAGATCTATCTACAAGCTTTCTTATGTCTGTGATTGCTTAACATGATAGTGACTCGTCGTGGTGCACTCTAGGCTAGTAATATAACAAGTAATATGACATGACATGAACCATGAATGCTGTTGCGACGGCTTTATTGGCTTACAAGTAATGAATGATTTGGACAGCGTAGGTGTTTCTCTTGAGTGTGTTTGTACAAGCTACATGTTCTGTATTGCATCATGTCTAAGGCATGGATTCCTGATGACAACGGTCAGGGATTCATACTGAATATGGCTAGGATTAATGACTATATTGATCAAGTAGTTCATGAAGAGACTTTTCCAGTTACTTGTTGCCCGTACTACACCAAAATGGTCATTTTGGAACACCGAGCAATTTTCAATTCGGAACACTTATTGTCTGTACCTAGTGGTTGTAACGGAACAAAGGTGTTCCAGAGCAAAAAAAGCGTTCCTGATATAATTTATTTTAATTTTTGAATTTTTATTATTATTTAGGAACGCTTTTATAATATACCAAATATGTTCCAAATTTGGGATGCATACATGTGCATCTCACGTACTTACTAAGCAAAGTGTTCCCACAACAATTATTGGTTTCCTTTCCCTCATGCAACCAAAAGAATTCCTTTATTTCCCTCCAAAACAAACCCTCGCTTCCCTAACCATAAAAAAACTTTCTTCCCCCAAAAATAAACCCTACTTCCCGTAAATTCATCAGGAGTTCCCCTATGTTTGGGTTCGTGACGTTTGTGTATCCGGAGATGGTGAAGCTGATCCTGGCGAAAGGGAACCCCCATTTCGTCTGCGACGCTAGGGTTCTGGTGAAGCCCCTTCCTTCCTCTTCCGAAACAAGCACGATCCATATCATCTTATATATAATCTATTTTTTTATTTAGATTTGTTTTGTAACTGCGAAATTGAGACTCGGGAACATGGTATATAGCAATATTATTTGGCAGAGGACTTGGGAGGAAACAAATTGTGAAGATGAGGGTGCAGTAGTGACTTCTCATGACCCATGGTGGCAAGGGCCCAGTTACGGCTCTGAACTACATGGAAACGTGGATGCCAGTAAGGAGATGCAAATGTTGATGAAAAGTGCTGGTTCTTTCTCTCTTCGTAGAATTTGTTTTTCATACTTGGTGTCAATTACGTGTCCAAGTGTCCTTTTTGTGTCAAAAAAATGTATCTTACATGAAACAGACACTCCAAACTGCAACAGAGTATGGCAAAGTAGATATTGTCCATGTCGTGTCATGTTGGATTAGTCGCATATGCAACAAAGTTGATAGCAGAGTATAGGGGGTCGGATTAAGGCTAATAAGGCCAAATGACATAATACTGGAAAATTCCTGTTGTGTCAATTTTTTGTTCAATTGTAAATTTCTAATCCTGAACTATATAGGAACTCTTGCTAGCATGTAACAAACACATATTGTAGGTATATGACACTCACTTTTGGTGTATATCTTGGAGGGTCCTTTTCGTTTCTGATTCGTGTCTGACATGACCATAACACAGATATAACATGAACTATGCAGTGTCAGAGTTCTTCCTGGATGGTACCAGAAAAGAAAGATGATATTCTACTTTTTTTGACTATCCTCCAAGTATATCAAAAACCTGATGGTTCCTGCATTACTCTTTTTAATTGGATTTTGTTGATGCTATGTTGAAATAGGTATATTTAGAGTTAAGAAAATTATACGCAAAAATATCTACTATTCTGCATCATAGAAGGGTTAGTAGTTATCTTGGAAGTTCACTATGATTCACATACCATTTTTCCATTGACATTCAAAAAACTTGCTAACATAAAAATAACTGGTATGCTTAGTCTGCTTTCAAACTTATGATGATGTATCTTAAACTCTGATATGCATAACTGTAGTGTTCGATGCAAGCTTCGGACGAGAACACCAGCAGCTCCAACCTTCTTCATCTATCGTGCCTCATGAAATACAACATCCTCAATTGGAACTCAGCCTTCTTTCATGTTCACTACTCAAGTAGCACCTTCCACAAAAAGTTCAGATATGGTTTCATATATTAAAAATAATGTGGTACTATATAGATTGGATAGAGTTGTATGAGGAAGGTTCTCTTCCTTTATAGTTTATATATATGCATGCTACTACAAAAGGAATATGAGATATAGGCAAGCTGCTACATGTTCTCCCTTGTTGCCCTTCAACAATGAGTTTATAATATTTTATGCAGATATCTTCGGGATGATAAAAAAGGAGTTGTAGACTTGCACTATTGTGTGGTAACAATATGATGTCATTTTCTGCATAAGTTGAGAGCAAAAGCCTCTTAAATATAACTAAGTCATGGCACCTAAACATAGTTATAATGGAACCCAAATAGTATGGAAAACAAAGGTTCCCCTGTTATACTGAGGCTATTTTTCAAAAACTGTTTCTAAGATGATATTTTGCTAGCAGGTATGCTAGTCTCCCATGTATCCTTTCCTATATATAGTTGATTAGCACTTGCCGTTGCTACACGCAACCCGAATATTGATCTTGTATTGATATTAGTAAATCCAGGTCCCTACAAAGTTACACACTATAAATTGTTTAGAGTATATAATTTTGGTTATTGTTTGCATTAGTCAATCCACTAATGATGTGTGAACTTTCCTTTTACTTCAGCACATCTTCTAATAAGTCACAAGAATTTGAGAAGTATATAACTGCATTACTTGCTAATTTGAGTCTGAAGAAAGTTGCAATGCATTTTCCTAAGGATTTTGTTGTTCCCATTATAGACGATTGGCAGCATTTTAGAATTGTTCACAGTGATGACTGTAATAAGGTATCCAAATCTACTTAGTTCTTGTTTCTTAGCTCTGATACATATTATTATCTATTCTTCAATTGAGGTGCTTCTACCAGTTTTCAGAAATATGTAGCTAATAATACCTCATTTGTTAGGTCCAATTCATGGTTCTCTGGCGCGTCTCATACACAGACACACATATGGATGCACACATGAACAAATACATCTATTATGCTACAAGGGTGATAGAAGCATGCTATTTATTTATCTGCAATTACGAAAAATATCTTATATTAGCTTCAACAAATAATATATAAAGTTTTTTTTAGTCTAGAATAAACTTGTTACAATATGTTTTATTTATATGAATAAGACGACATTCTAAGCTCCTATTATTTGCGTATCTATATACTCTGCACCTAGAATTTTCTTTCACTCATAACTCTTCACATACTTTCCTTGTGACAAATATGAATATTGGCCTTATCCTTTAACCTTCAGATGTGAGGTAAAACAATTTAATATCATTTAGAATAAGTCCAAACAAATAGAATGATTAGTAGTGTTATGAAGAAATGAAATGGATTGATGTAATCTCCTATACTGATACTATCCAGAGAGAAAATGTTTAAATAGGTTGCATAAAGCAGAAATGTCATCTTATAGCCATTCACCATATTTGAAACTGTTGAAACATCTGATACAATAAAACTTCACCCACTGCTGACAATTTGAAACGGTTGGACTGAGCATTATAGATGGGACTAAGGAACTTAGTCCCCAAAGTAGGGTGGGCCAACATGATGAAAATATGAAATTAGATAAATTGATCCCGTAGAGACTTGCCTTCAATTTAACATAATCGTTCCAGTGACTAGCCAATGTATCTGAGTGAAAGGTGTTCATCTCCAGTTCCTTGATCCATACTGATCTTTGTTTGTCTAATTCCTTGGTTCCTGAAGTATACAATTTAGTTGAAGAATCTAGGAGTTAGACTTAAATTCCTATGTTCCTCCAGCATGTATGCTCCGTTGAGTAAATATGATGCTATGAGAACTGCTGGTCCTTGGTTTTTTTTCATGTGGTATCATTCATGCATGTCCACTTTGATGTCCCCACTTTTAGATGCCCTTTCCTCGAAGCCATGGAAATATGCTTCAAAGGGACAAAAAGATAATCTAACTAATAGGTAGTAAATGTTGTAAGCATGTTTTTAACACGGATCTGGTGGCTCTTTATATGTAATTGGGGGCATTTGGGCAATTCTGTTACATGTATAAAGGCTAAGGGTGCTCGCAGGTTGGACTTGGCAATGGTGTTGGGAGCCCAAGCAAATGTCTCATTACACCAGGTGACTTTTTGGTGGTCCTAGTCTATTTTGGTTATAGTTTGAAATTTGTTACAACTGGTTTCTTTCTTCTTGCCTTTGAGAAATTTGCTCAGCTAATATATCATTATTTAACAATACCTAGTATATATTATGGGCTACTTCAACTTGAGCTTTAACAACACCAACAACCATTTGCTTATTCTAATGCAAACTGCCTTTACTCTTCATAGTAATCATGACTTCACATATATTAGGTTGAGTTTTTTCTTCATCTTCATGATGTTTGAAATATTTGTAAGATTTGATAATTGTAAATGCCATTTGCAGAATGAAACAATGCCACTAGCAAAAACTCATTAATGTCACTTGACTAATTTGATTTGAAGGTAAAATATTTGGCAATTGATCATTACATCTGCTCCAATGGGGGTCTATCTAGTTGTTGTCCAGATAAATAGGTACCTAATATTATAGAGGTAAATTTGCTGAGGTCAAGTCCGACGGGTCTATATATGATTTCATGCTTGCTCAAGAAAAGAAGAAGGAAATGAATATTTCTTTAGTCGGTTTCTTAACATTATTTATTTAATCATCTTTGGAGAAAGAGAGCTAGGAATCATTACTGCTAGTGGATCAATTTGAACAAGATGGAATAGGTGATTCTCTACACCATCAATCAGAATTCACCCACTAGTCATTCTCCTTGTGACAAATATTAGTATGTAATCTGTACAAAATTCTTGGGTCAATGTCAAATGTTTGAATCCTTCTTTTATGAATTTAGACCATGTTTGCTTCATGGAATTAGGGCCTTGGAAAAGGAAAGTCATTCCTTTCCTTTGTTTGGATGCCAAAGAAAATGAGTAGGAAAGTAAATTGATTCCCAAGAGGAAGAAAAATAGGGGGATGGTTCCCCAACCAATCCAAGGATTTATTTTCTCCCTCTAAGGATTCACATTCTCTCCCAATTTACTTGACATTTTCAAACACCGGAATAAAAATTGATTGGAATTAGAATTTTCCAAAAAAAAGGGAAAGAGTAATTAATCAATGTCCTTTCCTTTCTGCGAACCAAACGATGCCTTAATACTGGGAAGCCTCTTGTGAATGCCGATTCCTTGATGTAGCTTATTCTTCCCAGCATGTGCATAATAATTAGTAATATATGTATGTGATGTTATGATGAGAATAAGAATTTGTATAGAGCGACTCTTGTAAACAAGTCTATTGAGAAGGAATAATAGCGCAGATCGCGACATCTTTTGACTACAACCTCCAAAGTAGCATGTGGTAGCCTCTTAATATGTGTAACATGTTATTATGACATGTTGATCACCATCAGTATTATACTATATTAGATAGTGATTGTCCATTTTATTCCTAGGTCAGTGTAACGCTCGTAGTTCGTATTACATATTTTTGGGTATACGTGTACGTATTTTGACTCATAATTGCATGTCTCATTGCGTGGTTTATTTTGGCATTTCATTTGCTTGGTTCGATTCGGTTTGCTTAGTTCAGCTTGGTTTGGTTTTGCATGTGGACCAACCCCTCCTACCACCCACTCCCTTCCTTTATAAGCCACCTAACCATTCTCTCTTTTATTAATTCTCATAACTCTTCTTCTTCCTCACCATTACTCTCCACCTACCCTGAGAGAGAGAGAGGGAGAGAGAGGCTTAGGCAAGTGCATCTTGCTTCACGGAGGAACTCTATTTTTTTATCGTTCAATTGTCTTCCTTACGAGATTCTAAGACACTTTAGTACTTAGCACTTTTAATTTCCATGGCTCATTTTGTGTAGATCTAAGCTTGTTGCATTTTCGGATTTCTTGGGTTTTGATCTATTAAACCTTGTTATTTTCAAGTTTTGAGTGTTCCAGGTTGTAGAGAACTTTGTTCTACCCTATTTTGACCTATGGAAGTCCGAGTTCTGACCTTGGATGATAGATTTATGGAGCCTGAAAGAGATGGCTTTCATGGTTCTTCTTCTCGGAAAAGTGGAGAAGAAGAACAGTGCTTGACCGCATGACTTTTCATGCGGCTAGATCCCCTGCGGCTCCACTTTGGCCACATAGGCATCCGAGCCACATGACTTTGCCCGACTCAGCCGCATGGCTTTGTTTTTCTTTGCCGCATGGCCTTAGCCGCATGGCTTTGCCGCATGGCCTTCACCCGCATGACTCAAGCTGGCTCGAACCGCATGAACTCGATTCCTCAGCCGCATAAGCCTGCTTTCCTTAACCGCATGTGCCCTTTCCTCCAGCCGCATGAGCCTGTCCCCTTCTTGCCGCATGGCTTCTTCTAGCCGAGCCGCATGGCTTTGCTCGACTTAGCCGCATGGCTATCTCTAACTACTGCCGTATGAGCCCCTGCCACATGAGCCCGTCACCCTTAGCCGCATGAGCCTCTAACCCCTGGCCCCTTTCATGCGTCCTTTCCCCCCAGTCGCATGAGCCTGCTCTGTCACGACCCGCACCCTGAAGAGGGGTACGAGCACGTGGTTACGTCCAGCCTACGCCGCAGTATCGACGGTAGAACGCTGTATATAGGGTCTGTAAATACTACGACTAAAACCAGATAAATGTACCTGTACAGTATGTACACTCCGAATGGAGGTGACATAGTAATACAGTCTCAATCACATATATCAAACTAAGGTAGATAGCACAGAAAGGAAAATACGATAGATAAAACAAGAAATTAGTCCAAGATCCATAAGTCAGAGCTATACACAAACATCCATGGTCTCAGAAAATATATAATAGATACTACAACTGACAGTGCTAGCTGGCTCGCAAGCCAGGCAAACCTAACTAGCTAAGCTACTCAGGGTGAGCAAAATCTAGTGGCTCTACCAACAAGCCACTGTCTAAGTCTACTCCGTCAGACCCTACCCCATAGTAGGTCGGGCAATCAGCCTCGGAATCATCTGTAATATGTCAACGGTATCCTGTCAGAAAAATGAGCAAATACAAACACCAACAGCAGTTCCATATGAATTGATAAATTCTATAAGAGACAGTGTAATGAAATACAAGACAAAATCAACTGGAAATATATATCATGGTGTGAGTACTGAAAAGGACGACGATATGAATGTATATAGGGCGACTTGGGAACTATTCGGAAAGTCGAGTTACAACTCCTAAACCAAACAAGGACTGGGGCTGTAACCCTTCTTCCGAACAGAACTTAGTCACCACAGATAATAAATATAAAAGGTGCCTTGAATTATTAGTGCGTCATGTGATCGGCTTGGGAAAAACATGTTCAGACTTTCCATCCGACCGGCTACGAACAAATATCAAGTGTGAGCAACAAGTGTGAAGATAAGGCCGATCACCATGAAAAGTTGTGAACAAGTAGCTATGAACAAGTGTCGAGTACAAGTGTGAAGCAACAAGTGGGAATTTGATCATACAACCACTAATAACTCTCCATCCCCGAATAGTATAAAAGATCCGGTCATAACACGTCATGACACGAGATTTAAAAGCAGGTGACCAGCCCACTCCCAAATCCATGTCTATACTAATACAAGTAACAAATCAAATCTTGTATCAATATACCAAGTAATCCGGGAACAACATCTCATGACAGGATCCGACATATACTAGTCCGTGAACTATCGTGTCTGAGAATCAAGTAAGACACTACAACTGAATCGGATATAGCAGATATCAAATTAATAAAAACTATCAGTGAATTTACTCGCCTGTGGTCCTGAGCTGATAGGGTGAACAGACGCTCAGAGTGATCACAGACCTAAAATAAGATACTATGAGTCAAACAGGTCTAAACACTGAAAAAGGAAACTAATTCAAGTCATGAATGCAAGTCTAAGTCAAAAATAGGTCAATCTAGGTCAGATTGAGTCTTACTAGGTCATACTGGCTCACACTGGGTCATACTAGGTCACTGGGAGTCATTCCAAGTCAAACTAGGTCAATCTGGTTCAAGGGTTGACTTACAGTTAGTTTTGGTCAAAAAGTCAACTCTGGTCAACTCTGGTCAACACTGAGTCAACCCTAGGTCAAACTAGTCTAATGTTGACCAACTGTTGACTTTTAGTCTACTGGTCAACTCTGGGTTGGTTTCGGTCAAATCGGGTCGCTTAAAGGCTAAGTTTGACTCTCGGTTGACTTTTGTTGACTTTTGGTCAAAAGGGTCAACCGACGTCAAAACTAGTCTATGAGCACCATATTTGATCATTACCAACCACGGGAATCAAGTTCTAACTCTATCTTAGACTCCTAACACTAATACCCTATTCCTAGGCAAAACTAACATTTACCCTACCAAGGTAAATCCCGATACCTTGCCCAATCCCAAGGAAACCCTGCAAATACCCATGGTACTAATCTAGACTCCTTAGGGTAGCTAGATATAACCTATCTAAGGTTTACCTACCAAGGAAAATAGGTATCCTAGGTATCTAGGCTATTTTAAGATACGTGGTATTGATTTACCCTATTTCTAAACCATATCATGAATTTACCCTCTCAACACTCTCACATTCACCCTCACACCACACTCTCACAAAGTACTCTCATATTTACCACACTCATAGGCTCTCCTATAGGTTTCCTACTAGTTTAGGCAATAGGCTATCATATATGCCACTAGCTACACTCACTTAGGCCACACACACACACACACACAACATCTCATAGATACACACACACACATAGGTAATTGGTGGGCTGATTTCAACTGGTATAGGACTGATTTATGGGTGGTATAGGACAGCCATCTAGGGGTGTAAATATGGAATAAATTGTGGGGGAAAATGTGGACAAAGGATGGGGTTAAAGGGGCTCTGCATGTGGGGAAAAAGTGGACTGAAATGAAGGATAAAATAGGACAGCATTAAGGGTGCTAATGTGGGCTGTGTTTGGACTGAAATTTGGCAATGTAGGGACTGGTTTTGATGCAATGTGGGTGGGGGGGGGGGGGGACTGCCATGGGGTATTGGTGGACAGCAAGATGGAGGGTTTATGGGCTGTTAGGACAGCAGTAAAGGGAGTTATAAGGGACAGCAGTTTGGAGGTTTAGGGGGACAGCCAAGTGCTGTCCCCAAGGGCTGTTCTGTGGCATTAGGGACAGCCATTTAGGCTTGAAACATGGCAGCATATTGGGGACTGCAAGGTGGGTTAAAGGACAGCCATGGAGGCTTGTAAATGGGACAGTTAGAGGGGGTTTTTGGTGGACTGTTTTGGAGTAAAGTGGGGGCTGTTGTGTGGACAGTTATGTGGGGACTGTTGAGTGCAAATGTGGACTGTCAAATGACAGCCACATAGCTGCTGGTTGGGTCATCCCCTCCCCCTCCTATTCACTCCAATCTCATGTCTCTATCTCACACATAAACACACACACAAATACACATACTCTCAAACACCTCTCCTACTCCCATATCATCAAACACCACACACTCAACTATTCTCCTACTCCAACACACACACCAAGACACACTAGGCCGACCACTATATGCCCAAAACCAAATCACAAAGCCATACACCACAACCATATATTCATATATATATATATATGCCACCCTATATATATATATATATATATATATATATATATATATATATATATATATATATATATATATTATATATATATATATATATATATATATATATATATATATATATATATATATATAATGATATATATAACCATATATATATACATATAGATATTAGGAATATGGTACATTATGATACATGGAAAAACACATTCCCAAACATATGTAAAATCGGGAATAATATTAGAATAGCATCAAATCAATATACCAATAATTCTACATGTGTCCAAATAGAGTTTTCTCCATTAGGACATGATCCTACTCCTAGGACACCTCTACAAATGTCCAAATGGACACAAAATGGACACCAATGGGCACCAAACCATGGGGGTCATTCCTATAGGTCAAAACCAATCTAATGCATGAAAAGAATGAGAAGGAGAAGGGATTTATACCTCCCGGTGATTCGATTCAATCCCGAAACGCCACCGACACATAGAAACTCCAAACGGACGCGGACAAGCTCTGAATCCTCCCAAACTTGAGGAGCTCCTCCTTTGGATAGTATGGAGAAGGAAGGATGAAGGTTTGGTGAAGAAATAAAAAGATTTGGGGATGATTTGATTAGGGTTTGCTCTCAAATCAATTTGGGGAAGAACAAGAGAGAGAATGGAATAGGAAATAATGAAGTGGCTTATCCCTATCCCCTACATGTGTGGCCGGCCAAGTATGGTTGTTTTGTCCTATATAGGAAAAGTCCAAAAGCCCCTCTCTAGTCTATTTGCTAATACAATGGTAATGGGTTAAGTCGGGGGTAGTTTAGTCAAACCAAAAACCACTAATCCAATTTAGTACTAACCAAAAATAATTAGTCTAGTCTCTAACTAAAATACTGACATGTGGGCCATGGCTAACTAGTGTGTGGGCCCGCTAAGGTCAATACTACCCCGGGTCCTCGAAACAAGTCAAAACAAGTCAGAATGAGTTGAAATTCGAACCCGACTCAAACAACCCCAAAATAATACAATAAATAAATAAAAAATTTCAAAAATATTCAAAAGGGAAAAATGACAAAAATACCCCTATTTCTGGAAACTGGGGGTGACAAATCTATCCACCTTAAAAAATTTTGTCCTCGAAATTAAAACCAAACAATAGTAAAATCTCAAATTCACAAGTCATGGCTAAAAATTTAAAATGATTAAAATCTCAAAAATCAAAGCAGGAATTAAATGACTAAATTTATAAAATTAAAATTACTCTCAAATATAAGTCTATCCACCTTAAAAGAATCATCCAAAAACTTAAAACGAAGCAAACACAGAAAATTCATGCAATTTGATAATCGTATGCGTCTGTCCAATAATCATGATACTCAGAATCTCTGTCATGCCAGTGAGCAAGGCTACGATAATCACAGAGTCTTCAACTATGGTACATACCTCTAGAATTATGGTATTTAAAATTTTCGTATTGTCGCTAGCTTGGCAGCGAAAACCTTAAATTTCCACACCCGAGAAATACGTCCATAGTCCGACTATATGTCCTCACTCTGCCTGCTAGCATGACCCTAGAGGATTCTAAAATCTCATAATTGAGGCGACCTAGCCCATACGACTTATCTCAGAAAATATATCACATCACAAGAACAAAATTTCATCCAACGATCAAAGAACAGATAGAATCGAAGTTCAAGACAGTTTATGAGGAAGCAATGCGGAAATGAGATCGAAAGATTGGAACCTGCTATCTGCTCTGCTACTGCCTGAGTGGCCTCAACTGCCATGGCGAACGCACGCCCCTGCTGGCCTCCTCTAGCCTGCCGCACTCTATCCTGGCCCGCTTGTCTGGCTGCACGGGCAGCACAGTCCCTTATCTGGTGATCTGGAGCTCCACAGAACAGACACACTCCTAGCCTCAATCTACAGACCTCCCCGGTGTGCCCTATCTTCTTACAAAAAACACACTAGATGGCCTGCCTCTGGTCCTGTCCCTTGTGCTGCTGGGCACGTATCGGTGCCTGCTGGAACTGCAACTGAGGCTGCTGCTGCTGAAACTGCCTCTACTGGAAGTGTGGGCGCTTCGCTGGCCCTGCACTCGAACTAGCTCCTAGAACGTTACTACTCCCCTTCGGCTTGAGGCCGAAGTCCTCCTCTACAATCTGAGCCTCCATAAGGATCTGCTCGAAGGTCGCGTCTCGTCGCCCAGATGTACGAGTGCGCACTGCATGAATAAGACCCCTCCTGAACTTCCGGGCCTTGTACCCCTCATCCTGAACCAAACTTGGTGCAAACCTGCTCAAGCGGAAGAACTCTGCTGCGTACTCGTCCACCGACGAGTTCTCCTGCACCAGACTGACAAACTGCCCCTCCAAAGCTGACACGGCTACGTCCGGGTAGAACTTCTCCTTAAAGAGTTTCTAGAAGTCCTTCCAAGACAATCCCCTCACTGATGCACGCGGATCCGTACGGTACCAAGTCAGCGCTAGATCGAAGAACTGGCTCGCTGCAGACGTCACCCACAGACCTCTCGGGACCTCTGCCAACTCCAGACTCCGCTGGACATCCTCTAGCCAGTCGTCCGCGTATAGGATACCCTCGGTACCCTTGAACTCCTGCGGGTTCATCTTTCTGAAGTAGAGGTGTATACCGGGCCTCCCCTGATCCTGCTGCTGTGCTGGTGCTCCTTGAACTGTAGCCGGTGCACCCCTCTCCACTGCTGCCATAGCTAGCTGATGCGAGTTCTCCATGGTCTGTCGCAGCACCTCTGCCTGACGGTGCTGTGCCTCTGCCTGTGCTTTCTGTGTCTGCAGCATCTGCTGCAGAAGGGCCATCATCTCCTGGGTATCTGTCGGTCGCGGAGGCAGCTGTGAAAGGATATCGGGGATGACTATGGACGGTCTCGCTGCTGGAGATGGAAGACCTCCTGAAACCGTTGTTGCTGCTCCCGCCTGATGGACAGGGACTGAGGTGGCAGCTTCCTGAACTGCAGCTCCCTCTGCTGAAGGTGGAAGACCTCCAGGAACTGCCGCTGCTACTCCTGCCTGAAGGGCAGGAACTGAGGCTACTGCTCTCTCGACTGCTGCTCCCGTAGCCGGAGGTGGAAGACCTCCCGGATCTGACCTTTCTGGAACTGTACTGGGCCCTGCTGCCTGAGAATGAGTCACCGTCATCCTGAAGATGAATTGAACCCAAGAGATCAATATGGCACAAGATAAGATATTATCAAAGGAGGACAAATGAATTCAAATGCAAGAAGAGTTGTCATGGTAATCAAAGATCAGAATTTTCCTAAAATGTGATTGAGTAACTCCTACCATACCCTAGATCTTACGTCCTAGTCGCAGGCTCGTAATTAGCACTCTAAGTTAAGCACCATTACGAGATGGCACTAATTGCGACACTGACCTGCATGGGCCACCACAAAAACGTGTTACGACCCACACCCTGAAGAGGGGAACGAGCACGTGGTTACGTCCAGCCTACGTCGCAGTATCGACGGTAGAATGCTGTATATAGGGTCTATAAATACTACGACTAAAACCAGATAAATATACCTGTACAGTATATACACTTCGAATGGAGGTGACATAGCAATACAGTCTCAATCACATATATCAAACTAAGGTAGATAGCACGGAAAGGAAAATATTATAGATAAAACAGGAAATGAGTCCAAGATCCACAAGTCAGAGCTATACACAAACATCCATGGTCTCAGAAAATATATAATAGATACTACAACTGACAGTGCTAGCTGGCTCGCAGGCCAGGCAAACCTAACTAGCTAAGCTACTCAGGGTGAGCAAAATCTAGTGGCTCTACCAACAAGCCACTGTCTAAGTCTACTCCATCAGAGTCTACCCCATAGTAGGTCGGGCAATCAGCCTCGGAATCATCTGTAATATGTCAACGGTATCCTGTCAGGAAAATGAGCAAGTACAAACACCAACAGCAGTTCTATATGAATTGATAAATTCTATAAGAGACAGTGTAATAAAATACAAGACAAAATCAACTGGAAATATATATCATGGTGTGAGTACTGAAAAGGACGACGATATGAATGTATATAGTACGACTTGGGAACTATTCGGAAAGCCGAGTTACAACCCCTAAACCAAATAAGGACTGGGGCTGTAAC
Source organism: Iris pallida (assembly GCA_029216955.1). Classification (NCBI taxonomy): domain Eukaryota; kingdom Viridiplantae; phylum Streptophyta; class Magnoliopsida; order Asparagales; family Iridaceae; genus Iris; species Iris pallida. Next base: position 9,271,206 of record JANAVB010010799.1, read on the forward strand.
CCTTCTCCCGAAAAGAACTTAGTCACCACAGATAATAAATATAAATGGTGCCTTGAATTATTAGTGCGTCATGTGATCGGCTTGGGAAAAACATGTTCAGACTTTTCATCCGACCGACTACGAACAAATATCAAGTGTGAGCAACAAGTGTGAAGATAAGGCCAGTCACCAAGGAAAGTTGTGAACAAGTAGCTATGGACAAGTGTCGAGTACAAGTATGAAGCAACAAGTGGGAATTTGATCACACAACCACTAATAACTCCCCATCCCCGAATAGTATAAAAGATCCGGTCATAACACGTCATGACACGAGATTTAAAAGCAGATGATCAGCCCACTCCCAAATCCATGTCTATACTAATACAAGTAACAAATCAAATCTTGTACCAATATACCAAGTAATCCGGGAACAACATCTCATGACAGGATCCGACATATACTAGTCCGTGAACTATCGTGTCTGAGAATCAAGTAAGACACTACAACTGAATCGGATATAGCAGATATCAAAACAATAAAAACTATCAGTGAATGTACTCGCCTGTGGTCCTGAGCTGATAGGGTGAACAGACGCTCAGAGTGATCACAGATCTAAAATAAGATACTATGAGTCAAACAGGGCTAAACACTGAAAAAGGAAACTAATTCAAGTCATGAATGCAAGTCTAAGTCAAAACTAGGTCAATCTAGGTCAGATTGAGTCTTACTAGGTCATACTGGCTCACACTGGGTCATACTAGGTCACTGGGAGTCATTCCAAGTCAAACTAGGTCAATCTGGTTCAAGGGTTGACTTACAGTTGACTTTTGGTCAAAAAGTCAACTCTGGTCAACTCTGGTCAACACTGAGTCAACCCTAGGTCAAACTAGTCTAATGTTGACCAACTGTTGACTTTCAGTCAACTGGTCAACTCTGGGTTGGTTTCGGTCAAATCGGGTCGCTTAAAGGCTAAGTTTGACTCTCGGTTGACTTTTGGTCAAAAGGGTCAACCGACGTCAAAACTAGTCTATGAGCACCATATTTGATCATTACCAACCACGGGAATCAAGTTCTAACTCTATCTTAGACTCCTAACACTAATACCCTATTCCTAGGCAAAACTAACATTTACCCTACCAAGATAAATTCCGATACCTTGCCCAATCCCAAGAAAACCCTGCAAATACCCATGGTACTAACCTAGACTCCTTAGGGTAGCTAGATATCAACCTATCTAAGGTTTACCTACCAAGGAAAATAGGTATCCTAGGTATCTAGGCTATGTTAAGATACGTGGTATTGATTTACCCTATTTCTAAACCATATCATGAATTTACCCTCTCAACACTCTCACATTCACCCTCACACCACACTCTCACAAAGTACTCTTATATTTACCACACTCATAGGCTCTCCTATAGGTTTCCTACTAGTTTAGGCAATAGGCTATCATATATGCCACTAGCTACACTCAGTTAGGCCACACACACATACACAACATCTCATAGATATACACACACACATAGGTAATTGGTGGGCTGATTTCAACTGGTATAGGACTGATTTATGGGTGGTATAGGACAACCATCTAGGGGTGTAAATATGGACTGAATTGTGGGGGAAAATGTGGACAAAGGATGGGGTTAAAGGGGCTGTGCATGTGAGGAAAAAGTGGACTGAAATGAAGGGTAAAACAGGACAACATTAAGGGTGTTAATGTGGGCTGTGTTTGGACTGAAATTTGGCAATGTAGGGACTGGTTTTGATGCAATGTAGGGGGGACTGCCATGGGGTATTGGTGGACAGCAAGATGGAGGGTTTAAGGGCTGTTAGGACAGCAGTAAAGGGAGTTATAAGGGACAGCAGTTTGGGGGTTTAGGGGGACAGCCAAGTGCTGTCGCCAAGGGCTGTTCAGTGGCATTAGGGACAGCCATTTAGGCTTGAAACATGGCAGCATATAGGGGACTGCAAGGTGGGTTAAAGGACAGCCATGAAGGCTTGTTAATGGGACAGTTAGAGGGGGTTTTGGTGGACTGTTTTGGAGTAAAGTGGGGGCTGTTGTGTGGACAGTTATGTGAGGACTGTTGAGTGCAAATGTAGACTGTCAAATGACAGCCACATAGCTGCTGGTTGGGTCATCCCCTCCCCCTCCTATTCACTCCAATCTCATGTCTCTATCTCACACATAAAGACACACACAAATACACATACTCTCAAACACCTCTCCTACTCCCATATCATCAAACACCACACACTCAACTATTCTCCTACTCCAACACACACACCAAGACACACTAGGCCGACCACTATATGCCCAAAACCAAATCACAAAGCCACACACCACAACCATATATTCATATATATATATATATATATATATATATATATATATAAATATATATATATATATCGAGAGAGAGAGAGAGAGAGAGAGAGAGAGAGAGAGAGAGAGAGAGAATAATATATATAACCATATATATATACATATAGATATTAGGAATATGGTACATTATGATACATGGAAAAATACATTCCCAAACATATGTAAAATCTGGAATAATATTATAATAGCATCAAATCAATATACCAATAATTCTACAAGTGTCCAAATAGAGTTTTCTCCATTAGGACACGATCCTACTCCTAGGACACCTCTACAAATGTCCAAATGGACACAAAATGGACACCAATAGGCACCAAACCATGGGGGTCATTCCTATAGGTCAAAACCAATCTAATGCATGAAAAGAATAAGAATGAGAAGGGATTTATACCTCCCGGTGATTCGATTCGATCCCGAAACGCCACCGACACGTAGAAACTCCAAACGGACACAGACAAGCTCCGAATCCTCCTAAACTTGAGGAGGTCATCCCTTGGATAGTATGGAGAAGGAAGGATGAAGGTTTGGTAAAGAAATGGAAAGATTTGGGGATGATTTGATTATGGTTTGCTCTCAAATCAATTTGGGGAAGAACAAGAGAGAGAATGGAATAGGAAATAATGAAGTGGCTTATCCCTATCCCCTACATGTGTGGCCGGCCAAGTATGGCTATTTTGTCCTATATGGGAAAAGTCTAAAAGCCCCTCTCTAGTCTATTTGCTAATACAATGGTAATGGGTTAAGTCGGGGGTAGTTTAGTCAAACCAAAAACTACTAATCCAATTTAGTACTAACCAAAAATAATTAGTCTAGTCTCTAACTAAAATACTGACATGTGGGCCATAGCTAACTAGTGTGTGGGCCTGCTAAGGTCAACACTACCCCGGGTCCCCGAAACAAGTCAAAACAAGTCGGAATGAGCTGAAATTCGAACCCGACTCAAACAACCCCAAAATAATACAATAAATAAATAAAAAATTTCAAAAATATTCAAAAGTGAAAAATGACAAAAATACTCCTATTTTTGGAAACTGGGGGTGACATGCTCCCCCTTCCGAGCCGCATGCCCCTGTCCCCTGAGCCGCATGACTCCTCCCACAGCCCTTGCACCCCTATTTCTATTTAGTTGTTATATTATGCTTATACCATTGTTAATTCTGATTATGTATCATGACATGACAGTGGCCGATTGTGGCACACTCATGATAAGGATGATTGACAAGTAACATGACATGATAGTGGCCCGTCGTGGCGCACTCTTGATAAGTAAACCTGACATGATATATCTCGATATGCTGTTACGACGGCTAGCATGACGTGACAAGAAGGAATGGCCTAGACATCGTGGGCGATTATGTTTGTACAAATAAACCAGTATTTGTTTTCCATAAATAAATTCCTTTATTTATTGTGTATCTGGAAAAATTACAACTGTGGGAATCTGATCTAGAAGACGATCACTTTATCCCTTGGACTATGCGAAGAAAAAAAGCTCTCAAAATTTTGACAGTAGATAACTATGTATCTGTATAATGAATGAGAAAAAGAACTCTATTTATAGAGTCAAAAATAATAACTGAAAAGATAACTGTCTTCACAGCCTGTGCTTAGTTGAAAATAATGCAGGATTTAACATACGCAAGACTGTGAGCAGTTACTGGACGTGGCCTGTAACTGTTGGACACATGGCAATCATGCATGAGTCGTGTGCAAGTTACAGGACACGCAGGCGAGAGATCAGTGGCATGGCTGCTATGTACTCCAATTTGATAAAATCCACGCAGACTTGTTGAAGACGAAATCCACGCAGACTCGGGATAGAAAGCTTCAAAATCCACGCAAACTTGGGGCAGGAAGCTTCAAAATCCACGCAGACTTGGTGAAGAAAACTTCAGAATCCACGCAGACTTGAGGAAGAAAACTTCAGAATCCACGCAGATTTGAGGGAAAACTCAAAATACACGCAGACTTGGGATAGAACTGCCAACTGTCTTGATTTAGCGTGCCTCGACTGACACAAAATCTCTGACAGTGATTGCTTTTGTCAGTCGCATTAAATGACAAGAAGCTCTTTTGGTACGCCAACTTGACGAAGGTTGAGTCTTGCTGAAGAAGATTTCGAAAATCATGCAATAGACGGCTGTGATCTCTCGAATTCTGTGCATACGTGGCATACGAAGAGACATTCTTCGACTGTTGTGCTGTCAGTCATAATTACTCTCTGACAAATGATGAACTGTCTCCCCAGCGTGATTTGTAAATATTGTCTGGATCAACTGAGCGTGACTTTTGACTCTATCCTGATCAACTCAGCGTGACTGTCATTTTTAAAGGCCTACAAGACCCCCTTCAAAGTTTTCAAAAAATTGAAAAGACTTCAAAATTTTTGAAATACTTTGAAAATAAGATGATAAAATGAGATCAGTCACGCTGAGATGACTTTAAATTTTTCGGAAGTTGGAAAGACTTTGAAGTTCTTTGAAAACATCCAAATGAACTTATTAAATGTCATGATGACTCTTCATTTTTCGAGACTGATTGCATCCAGTTTATGGTGGAATATGAACCGCCGGTGAGCTCTGTTATATAAACAGGGAGAAGATTTATTTTTAATCTTCATCTTACGTCAACATGATACCAAAGGAGAAAGCTGAGGAAGAAGCATGCAAGTTGGGCTTTTGTTCCCATGGTGACCCCACTTTTGGGGGTGAAGAGCCAGAGCCCTTTGTCTTCGAACTCAAAGATGATCCCTTACAACTAGCCAAGAATTTTTTGAGCTATTTTGGCTTAGATGGCTTGTTCTCTTCTGATGGGTGCAGCCTCATAGAGCAGCGTGAAATATTGAAGGCTCTGTTACACCGCATGGGGGTCAAAAGCGTAGAAGAACTAGGCATTAAGCTCAGTCGCTCTGGAAAACAGAGCGTGTCTTTTGTGTTTTGGTTGCACTCTTTTTGTTTTGTCTTTTGTAAGGCCATCAGTGCCTGTCTTGAAGAATGAAGTACAACTTCTGTGTTTAATCTGCGTGCATTAATGAAGAATATTAATTGGCACCCTTTGACTATTTCCAATGTTGCTCTGTCTTCCAAAGCACACGTGACACTCATTCCACGGTTTACGAGCACTTTTTATGCGGATCTTTTCCAAGAATAGACTTGTACTTTGCCCTTTAAATAGATAGAAGAGTTTCACAGATACTCATCTCCCATTCCTCTTCTTCTTCTCTGAGAATGAAATTTTTGGGAGATTTCACTCTCAAACAGGAAAGCAATGTTTTCTAATGTTCAACTTCTGCGCACTGTATCAAACATGAGTTTGCCAATCCTTAGCACCAAACTTGAACGTAAGTCAGTATAATACGTGTACTATTTTTGCTGTTGAAGATAGGCTTTCTGTTTCTTGTTTCTGATTTGAACAATACACGTCTGTCTCTGTTTGATAAATGCACGCTGAATGATTTCTGTTGATCTAATCTTTTTCTTCTTAATACTTTCTGCAGAAACTTGGCTGAAATTTTTTTCAGAACTGGCATTGGGGATGTGGATGCTGTGGAGAATATCCTGCTGACATCTACATCAGGGAGCTCATACGCTTTTGACGCGTAAATCAGACAACTCAGAACTCTTCGTGGGATAGAAGGGTCTTCCTCAGATGGTAGGAATAGCCTTTATACATGAGAGTTGGATGGTGGAGTCAACTCTACCCCAAGAAATTGGGTAGTAGAGTCCTTTCACGGGAGAACTAGGAATTGTATCCCAAGGTTGGATACATTTCTGTCTCCTCTGAAAGGTCGCTCCTAATCCACCAATTGTATTGGCAGCACCACGACTTCGGGCTGCCATCCTCTGTGGTTCTCCTCTCGTCTGAGAAAGAAGACCAGAGTTTGATTCCTGCTGATCTGGTCGTGACTGGGACTCAGACAGTCAGGAACTGCCACCAACAACGAACCTGACGGAGAAGGTCCGACGGAGAAGATCCAAAGAAGAAGATAGATCTCTTTTAGGTTATTGTTGTGGTGTAGAATGAAAATCCAAGATTGTAATAGATTTCCATTATGATTTGTAAGAAAGTCTAAGAAAATGTAATAGACTTTTTATGGTAAAATGAGAATGGAAATGATAATTCTTCTATGCTCAATAATTTGTATTTGTGGATGAATTGTGGACATGATAGATAATAAAATCTTCTTTTCTATTTTAGAGTATATGATATTATCAGAGGTATTATGGACGTGATAATATGTAGGAACTCAAAAGAAAATAGATTGATTTCTATGCAGAGGTCAAAAATGACAAATGAGCAAGTAGATTCGGAATTGATTCAGAGGTTATAAAAACGTGATCAATAATGAATCCCCACTTAATAAATTGATAGAAGATCATAAACGGACGAATAAATGAACGGATGAACCGTCAAGTATTAATGAATGTGTGAATCGTCGGATGAACGTAATTAATGGATGGATGAACCGTCGGATGAACGTGACGTTTCATTATTTGTAGAACTTCTGCCTATAAATATAGCAGAAATCTGACAAGAACGAACACTTCTTCTTTCAAACATAAAAATGTCGTCTGAAGAAGCATCCAAGAAAGCTGGAATTGCCATGAAGATTCAGAAAGGCACTGGAGAATGCCCTGCTGATCCAATTCAATTGAAGAAGGCGGTAGTAGGCGAAGGTTCGTCTGTACCCACGCCACCAATGGATATGTTGGACTTCCTGCTCGAACCAGGAAGGATTAAAGAAGAAGAATCCATGAGGATGGCTGCTTGTAAATTTCTCGTGGGTTCCAGCAAAGAGGTTCTCAGTTCTTTTGCTGATCGCGTCTTCGAGAAGGACGGCAGTGGCCCACGTCCAAATGTAGAAAAGGATGATAGTGATCTTCTTTAATATCATGTATCATCATTCATGATAAAAATAAAATAAAAATTTTATTTCTAAACATGAAACTGTCTGATGATTACAAGCATTTACATTTATACATAGTACTTCTTAAGGAATTTGCCATTAATAGGCATCAAAAATTTTCGACCATCCAATTCTGAGAGTTGATAAGCTCCATTTGAGAAAACTTTGCTCACAATATAGGGTCCTTCCCACTTTGCGTCAAATTTGCCCTTGCTCATATGAGTCATAGTCATAGGACGTCTAACTGTTAGAACAAGTTCCCCTTTTTGATACGCCCGAACTCTGACTTTCTTATTAAAAGCTCTTGAAATTCTAGCTTGATAGAATTCAATATTCTGTTGAGCAGATAATCGCTTTTCATCCAGAGCTTCCAATTCTTGAAGTCGAAGATGATCATTATTTTCTGCAGTGAGTTCATTAGCGATTGCTATCCTTAAAGAAGGAATTTGAATCTCTAATGGAAGAACAGCTTCGCAACCATACACCAGAGAGAAGGGTGTACATTTAGTAGCATTACGAACTGTAGTACGATAAGTCCACAAACATTCACCGAGCTTCTCACTCCAATTACATTTGTTAGTAGAGACAAACTTCTTTAGGAGTTTGATGATGGTCTTGTTGAAAGCTTCTGCTAATCCGTTAGCTGCCGGATTATATGCGATAGAAGCCACATTGTTGATCCAGGATCAGCTTCTGTGTTACATGCTCGCCTAACATGTTCAATGAAGAATTCTTCAAACGAAGAAGCCATAATTATAGCTGATCTATGATAAGGAACCAGATCTTGATGGCGAACTTCATAAGTACCCCTTATCTGATTGACAATGAGTTTAGAGTCTCCGTGCACCTCCAAATGTTGAATATTTAGATGTTTAGCGAGTTGAAGACCAATGAGTAATACATTGTACTCAGCTACATTGTTTGAACACGGCTGATCGAGAGAATAAGCTCTTTGGATAGCAAGACCTTCTGGCGATACAAGAACGATTCCAACTCCAGCGGCAATATCACCATTAGGACCTATCCTTGAAGCTCCATCAAAGAATAGACGCCAAGTAGGATCTTCTTCAGCAATTTGGTTTGAATCTAGGACTTCATCTGGAATTTCGTCATAGAGTTTTGAATCTTCTGGAATTGAATGAGCAGCCAGAAAATCAGCTAAAGCTTGTCCTTTGACTGACTTCTGAGGAATATAATGCATGTCATACTGAGCAAGTAGGATTCCTCAGTTAGCTAATCGAGAATTCAAAACACTGGGTTTCTTCATCATGATCCGTATAGGATTGATCCTGGAGATGACATGAATAGTCTGGCCAATGATATAATATCGTATCTTTTGAACAGCGAACATCAAGGCTAGACATTCTTTTTCGATCGGTGAATATCGAGGTTCAGCTCCGGTCATAGTACGACTGAGATAGTAGATGGCTTGTTCATGACCATTTTGGTTCTTTTGAGCGAGTAACGCACCCAATGAATGACTCATTGCTCGAGTATATAGGAGAAATGGAATTCCTGAAATGGGAGGTACCAATACTGGAGGGCTCATCAGATATTGTTTTATATCATCGAATGCTTTCTGACATTCATCATTCCAGACAAAAGAAACATCTTTCTTCATAAGTTTGTTGAATGGTCTGCAGCGTTCTAATAAATTAGAGATGAATCTCCTGATATAAGCGATCCTTCCTTGAAATCCTCGTAGCTCTTTTAAGGTGCGTGGAGGACGCATCTCTTGGATGGCTTTGATCTTCTCGGGATCCACGTGTATACCTTTAGAGGTAATGACGAAGCCGAGAAATTTACCACTAGAGACGCCTAAGAAGGACTTAGTAGGGTTCATCTTTAATTGATGCTTACGTATTAGATCAAATATAGTCTTCAAATCTTGGATATGATCCTCCTTTTTTCGACTTTTGACTGCAATATCATCAACATAGCATTCGACTATTTTTCGCAAATGTTCACGGAATATAGTGCTCATAGCTCGTTGATAAGTTGCTCCTGCATTCTTGAGACCGAATGGCATAACTGTATAACAGTATGTTCCGATCGGCGTTCTGAAAGAAGTGTGCTTCTCGTCATCTGGAAATATTTTAATCTGATTGTATCCAGAATACCCGTCTATGAATAACATCCATTCAAATCCACAGGTATTATCAATCATGACATCAGTGATTGGTAGAGGGAATTCGTCTTTAGGGCATGCCGCATTGAGATTGCGGAAGTCTATGCATACTCTGATCTTGCCAGTCTTTTTAAGGACAGGAACTATGTTAGCCACCCAATCGGGATGTTGTTCCTCTCTAATAAACCCGGAGGTTATGAGTTTATTGTCTTCAGCTTCAATTGCATCCATAATGTCTGGACGAAATCGTCGCTGTTGTTGTTTGACCGGTTTAGCATTCGGCAAGATATTGAGCTTGTGAGTTGCAATTTGTGGATCAAGTCCTGGCATATCTTCATAACTCCAAGCGAAGACATCGATGTAGTCACGAATGAGTTTGATCATGTCTTGCTTATCAGTTTCAGAAAGACTTTCACTGATGAATATTGGTTTGGGAGATCCCTCTTCACCAACATCTATTTGAACAAGTTTGTCTTCAGTCAGAGGTTCTTTTTGCTCAAAATGGAACTTCCATTGATTATCTAATCTTTGGGCCCATTGTTCTGATTCAGGTGAGATTTCAAACTCTTCTTCGTCTTCATCACTTTCTTCAGAATGGTCAATGGAAACCATGTTGGAAGACAGAAGGTTGCGATAGAAGTCACCGATACTCGTATCGGAATCCCAAGAAGTGGTACTAGAAGAATCAGATCTCTTATCTTCGTCAGACTCGGGATCTTCATGGATAATATTGATAAAAGGAGTAGGAGTTATATAGCCCAATCCGCATTTCGTCCTTCCATATTTCAGAGGAGGAATACGAACAGGCATTTTTCTTCCCTTTCCACTATTGAGGCCAGTCCTGAAGTCATAGCCCATATTTTTGATGATGTCTTTAGATTGCTGACTATAACGACGTAGTTGTAATCTTCCAGTATCATCATTTTTGTCTTCATCTTCTAAATCAGAAGGACTTTGGGGCCCTTTATAGAAGAATATTGGAATGTCTCCTGGCTTTCTGTTGGGAACTAGAAAGTATGAAGATTGTACAGGTTCTAGGGATACATCTGTATGAACAGTCTGTACAACCCCTATGGTTATTGCGTTCAAGTCATCTAACAAATGTAAATAACTATGAACATAATTACACACATCAGCATACTGCAAAGATGGAGACTTTTCATTAAATGTAAAAGCAGCAGTATTTACATTGGGAGAAGGCTGAGCCTTAGAGATTTTAGCCAAGTCAATGACTAAAGGGGGAGAAGAAGAACGAGAAGAAGCGTTGTTTCGATTAAGATCGATAACAAATGACTCAGAAGAGGTGAGCTCCCTTGAAGTTTGAGATGGAAGAATAATCCGCCCTCCAACTGGAATTAGCAGAGTATCCTGTTTCATATGTAGAGATGCAGGAATTGCAGTACGCCCACTGACAGGAATAATCATTGTGTCTTGAGCAAACGACTGAGGTAACGGAGAAATCCGTCCACTCACCGGAATGATGAAAGAACCTTCTTCAGAGAGTTTGGGAGATTGTTGCTGAGTAGTTCGACCTTTAACAGGAATTATTAAGGTCTCACTTTGTGAATCCTCTTTCTCCATAGCTTGTATAACCCTTGTATACTCTTCTTTGTACATTCGGGAATCATTGAAATAAGCTTCAACCCCATAGAAGGGATTTATATCAGCAACTTCTTTTTGTACTCTTCCATTGCTATCAATGTATTTAAAATACTGATGAAGAGTAGAAGGCACCATATTATTTTCATGAAGAAAGGGCCTCCCTAGAAGAAGATTATAGTATCCCACGATCTCAATCACATAGAAAGTGACTTTGGATCTGAAATCGCCTATCTGAAGCTTCAGATGAATCTTTCCCAAAGGCTCGCTTCGGCTTTGATTGAATCCCAGGATAGTAGTAACCGTCTTAGAGAGTTTGTGAAGAGGGATTTTTAGTTCATCCAATAAACTCTTTGGCATGATGCTTATAGCAGACCCTGGATCAATGAGGATACGATCTATCTTCATCGTATCGATATAACCAGTGTAGTAGAGAGGCCGATCATGTCGATTATCCTCCAGTAGCATGTCGTCTTGTGTAAAGGTGATATTTGGGATAATCTCCAATATACTGTTGCAATGTAAGCAAGTGGCAGGTTCTGCATCTGGCTTCTTCAATTGTGCAAGACAAGAGTCAGCTTGTAGAAGTGCTTCACTTAATGTCTCTCGAGTCTCTTTGGAAAGACGTAGAAGTTCAAAGAGGGACATTCTAGCTGGAGTATTAGCAAGCTGAGCTAAAATGTCAAAATTATAAGGCTTCTGAAGTCCAAGAGGAGAGGACTTCTTAATTGGCTTATCAAATCGAGCCTGTTGTTTGCCTTTCTCCAGAGCTGTAGGCTTGGAAGGAACAGGTTCAGTGGATGATTCTTCTTCAGGAGGAACATTAGAAGCATCTTTATCAGCTGGAGGGATATCAAGAGGATCCTCAGGATTCTTGGAATAATCCTTTAGATAAGGTTTCCCCGTTCGAGTAGCACTAACAAGTGCTTCTTCTTTCTCTTTCGGCTCTGTGTCAGGAATAGATCCAAGAGAAGTCATATGACATGACTTAATCTTTCCAGCCTTCTTGGACTTTTGAGAAGTAGTCTTTTGAGGAGAAGGCGATTCAAAATCTACCACTAGATCAGGATGGATCCATATGATTTCCCCTGTTTCCAAAGTGATTGGCACTAATCCTTCAGACTGTGGAGGAGGAATGTTCACTATCTCAAGAGTTGCCTTGGGAATATGAACGATCCCACTTTCAAAGAGTTGAGGAGGGAAATCTCCGAATTGCATAGAGACGACGTTGGAGGTGACGGTCTTCTCTTTTGGAGTAAGAGAGATAGCTCCAGATTTAATCATTTCTTGGATTTTTCCTTTCAGTACATAACATGTACGAATTGTGTGACCCAGCATTCTGTGATATGGGTAGTATTTGGGATGATCTATTTTACCAGCTTCATCAGGTTTCTTGATCTCAGGTAATTGTATTTTATTACCTTTCAGCAGACATTCAAAGATACCAAGGACATCGTCGTCATCGAAAGAGTATTCTTTTTTGGGACGAGGTGTTCTTGGTTGTTGAGTTGTAGGAGTTTGAACAGTTGATACATCTTTACTCTGAAGATTAACTTCAAGAGTTTCTTTTCCCTTGCGAGCATTGTTTTTATTGTTAGTACCTTGACCTGTTTCTTTAGGAGTCATCTGCACTCCTAAACCCTTTGAAGGTTTCAGCACTAATTTCTGCGGCCTTGGCACTAACTATGAAAGAAGGCCAGTCTTGGAATTGAGTGGATCCTGTCCACATGCTGATGATTGGCAACAAGTTTGATTTGTATGTGTCGATGGTGACAGCATCAGGAGTTCCAAGAGGCATTTTCAGAGCTTCTCTTCGAAACCGTTCAATGTACTCTTCTGTAGTTTTATTATTTTTCTGCTTGATTCTAATAAGAGCAGACATAGTCATGTCATTGAGCCCTTCATAGAACCGTTCAAGAAACATCTGTTTGAAACCGGAAAATGAGGTAATGCTCCCATCTGGGAGACTTCTATACCATTCATAAGCCGTTCCCTTGAGACATCCAACAAACACCCGAGTAAGGAGGGCGTCGCTTGGTTGCAGCTGATCAGTCATCACTTCAAAGTGATTAATAAACTGACTTGGAGAAGTGGTTCCATCATAGAATGAGATAGTAGGAGGCTTGTATTTAGGAGGATACGATACTTGCTTCCATTCTATCGGATAAGGTTGTTTGATGCCTAACCTTTGTAAACTATTTTTCTGTTTGAATGCCTCGAATTGAGTTTTGAGATTCCTCAATTCTTTATTAACAACTCCGGAAGATTGTGGAGTTGTAACTTGTAGAGAATAGTTGGGAGGAGGAACAGCATTGTAAGCACTACCCCCAGCTCCCGAGAGACTAGGGTTTGGTTGAGCTGGTCCAGGAGTATTGGATTGTACTGCTGGAGAAACTTGTACTGGACTCATATCAGTGTCAGTTGGTATGGCATCTGGTACAGTCTGTCGATTTTGTATCTGTGTTGCCATGAGTTCATACATCGACTTCATAGTATCAGCCATAGACTTCATTTGTTGTTCCAAAAGAAGCAATTCTTTGATCTTGATGAGTCAAGGAAGAAGAAGGTTCATCAGTATTCCCATCAACCATATAAGTCGTGACTGTACGAGGAATTATCGATGAACTGGTGGATGTTGTTTGTTCTGAATCATTGCTTTGTGCATCAAAGTCAATTATAGGAGAACTACTCCCAGTAGGAAGAGGTGGAAAGTTAGATTCTCCAAGGAATTCAGAATCATCTTCAATGATCAAATTTCTTTGACTAGAGGCCAGGACTCTTGTTTTGGTATTTCTATATACTCCATCTGGACTATCAACTCTACCCCCAGCATCCCGAGAGGTCATATTGACAGAAGCAAACAAAGGCTCATCTTCATCAGGCATAGGTTCACACTGAATCCGATTGAAGACAGATTGTCGTTTTGTTTGACATCTGCATTGCATTGTGACTCTTGGCTGGAAGTCACATTCATGATCAACATGGTCATAAGCCATTGATTGACATCTGCATTGAATTATGACTCTTGGATAGAAGTCACATTCAGCATGGTCCTTTGTCACAGAATTACTCCTTCTTTTCTGTTGAAGATATTCTCGTAAATCTGTTTGTGAAGATTGAGGAGTATATTTCCTGTTCTTGGGTCTTGATGGCTCTTGATTATATAGAGAATGATTAATATGAGCCACATAATTTCTTGCATACTCTGCATCTGGATCTTTTATCCTTGTTTCCAACTGATATGGTTTCTTAACACCAGAAATGTTAATTTTTGTTCTTAGATCAGTTGGAGGTAACACATTGGTTTTAGAAACATGGAGTTTTCCTTCCATTGATCTGGATATTTGCAGAGAAGGAAGAGTTGAACCACCCCCTTGATTAGGAGTTGGTAACAGACCTTTTCTAGACAAATTCTGTGCCCAATTCGAAGAAGTCATAGAAGAAGACATTAAGGAATGTTTCTGCTTAGACTCATTCAAGTTTTGAGATATAGAATGTCCAAAAAGAAGAGTAGTCAAAAGACCATCTCCTTTTCTTTGACTAACAAAATTGTCAGTCAAAGCTGTTCCTGAAGTAAAGACTACAGGAGCAGAAGAAACAACTAAAGAGTTATTCCTTTTCGAAGGGACTTTGTGTGGAAGACCACCCCCAGTTCTAGCAGAACTTGGCAAAGAAGAAGAGACAGCTAAAGAGCTATTCTTCTTAGATGAAATATATGCTGAAACAGGCTTGGTTAAAGAACCAGTGCTGTTGGCGTGACTTTTGACTTTGGAAATACACGCTGGAACAGATTTGGCTAAGGAGCCAATATTGTTAGCATGATTGTTGATTTTAGAATTACACACTGGAACAGACTTGGCTAAGGAACCAGTGCTGTCAGCGTGACTTTTGAGGTTGAAATTGTACGCTGGAACAGATTTGGCTAAGGAGCCAGTACTGTCAGCGTGACTTTCAACTTTGGAGACACACACTAGAACAGATTTGGCTAAGGAGCCAGTACTGTTAGCGTGATCTTTGATTGCTGTCATCTTCGAGCGCACAAGAGTGTGCGTGCTTGCAGTAGAGTTCTTGCCAGTGTTAGGAGTAGACACTGTGGCAGAGACTTCACCATTGGCTGCCAACTGATTCTTAGGGACATAGACAGAGTGTCCCTTCGACTTGGCAGTGATGATGGAGGCTGTAGTGGGCTTACCACTCTTAGCCCGCTGTATTTCTTCATAGGCGAGTTGATCGAATTGGATCGTCATCACCTTCTTCGTCAAGCCGATTGACGAAGTGTCGTATTGAGTTGTTGCTATCTCAGAAGAGGAGATGGTTTTCCCCAGCAGAGTCGCCAATTTGTTTTCCATAAATAAATTCCTTTATTTATTGTGTATCTGGGAAAATTACAACTGTGGGAATCTGATCTAGAAGACGATCACTTTATCCCTTGGACTATGCGAAGAAGAAAAGCTCTCAAAATTTTGACAGTAGATAACTATGTATCTGTACAATGAATGAGAAAAAGAACTCTATTTATAGAGTCAAAAATAATAACTGAAAAGATAACTGTCTTCACAGCCTGTACTTAGTTAAAAATCACGCAGGATTTAACATACGCAAGACTGTGAGCAGTTACTGGACGTGGTCTGTAACTGTTGGACACATGGCAATCATGCATGAGTCATGTGCAAGTTACAGGACACGCAGGCGAGAGATCAGTGGCATGGCTGCCACGTACTCCAATTTGATGAAATCTACGCAGACTTGTTGAAGACGAAATCCACGCAGACTCGGGGTAGAAAGCTTCAAAATCCACGCAAACTTGGGACAGGAAGCTTCAGAATCCATGCAGACTTGGTGAAGAAAACTTTAGAATCCACGCAGACTTGAGGAAGAAAACTTCAGAATCCACGCAGATTTGAGGGAAAACTCAAAATACACGCAGACTTGGGATAGAACTGCCAACTGTCTTGATTTAGCGTGCCTCGACTGACACAAAATCTCTGACAGTGATTGCTTTTGTCAGTCACTTTAAATGACAAGAAGCTCTTTTGGTTCGCCAACTTGACGAAGGTTGAGTCTTGATGAAGAAGATTTTGAAAATCACGCAATAGACGGCTGTGATCTCTCGAATTCTGTGCATACGTGGCATACGAAGAGACATTCTTCGACTGTTGTACTGTCAGTCATAATTACTCTCTGATAAATGATGAGCTGTCTCCCCAGCGTGATTTATAAATATTGTCTGGATCAACTGAGCGTAACTTTTGACTCTGTCCTGATCAACTCAGCGTGACTGTCATTTTTAAAGGCCTATAGTATTGTCTTGTATCATGTCTAGGGAAGGGACCCCTGAGTACCACGGTCAGGGGTACCTACTGAAAATGGCTAAGGCTAATAACTAGAATATCCGGTAGTCATAAGAGATTTCCTCAGTTTCAGGCGATCCCGTTATCCCGGCCACCATTGTTGGACTTGTAGCCTGCCGACGAGTAGGGCACATGTCTAGATTCACTAATATATGGAAAAGAACGAGGCATTGCTTAATGAATCTAAGTCGCCTGGATAACCTGGATTAGCTGCAGGGCTTTTGGCTGGAGGAACATCTCACTGCATATTGCTAGTAACCAGGCTTGTGATAACCCTAGTTAGTTAATATAGAAAGCCATAGTCATTGATTGGCCGTGCATGATTGGATGGAGTCCGATTCGGTCTTATATGGTATAGGTTCAGTGCACGAACTTTTCAAGTATGATCGCATGATTGTCACCTTCAACAATAATGATCAGGGGCTAAGTTCTGTTCAGGCGAAGGGTTACAACCCCAGTCCTTGTTTCGTTTAAGGGTTGTAACCTAGCTCCCGGAGCGGTTCTGTGTCCTCTCTTCGTTTATTGTCTTATTGCACCCTACGTCATGCTCGTCATGTTTTACTTTATCAACAAGAATTAGAGACGGAGTTCTATTCAGGTGAAGGGTTACAACCCCGGTCCTTGTTTGGTTTAAAGGTTGTGACCTGGCTACCTGAATGGTTCCCTCGTACTCAAATTTGATTGTTGTTGTTTCTTTTATTATCAGGTTCTTTCATAATTACTTTTAAATATTTATTTCTGATATGCTGGTTTTAGTTCTTAAGGAGCAGGCCGTTGGATTAGTGGCACCTGTTGTGTGGGCATTATTCCATGAGAGATTCCAAACCAAGTACTTCGATGCTGTAGCTCGGTACGATCTACAGACGAGGTTCACCAATCTGAAGCAGATGGGCAAGACGGTCGACAGATAGACGGTCGAGTTTTTGAGTCTTAGTCGGTTTGCTTCCACCTTGGTAGCGACCGAGTTCGATAGAGCCCAGCAGTTCCAGCAGGGGCTCCATCTAAAGATTTTATTGGCAGTGGAGCAGTTTGAGCATCAAACTTTTGATGCGGTATTGAGGGCAGCAAGGAGGCATGAATATACCTCCCAAAGGATTGTGGACAGGACAGGAGGACGAAAGCGATCCCACGGCCAGATGAACCAATCTTCAGCACCAGCCCCGGCAGCTAGGGCTTTGACAATTGGATCTCCGAGGGGGCGGCCTCAGTGATGTCGGTTCAATATTCAACCCCGACGTATCCTCAACACAGAAGCAAAAGCAGCCTTCCACCATGGGATGCTCTTATTGTGGGAAGCCTGGACATGTTGTTTCAGAATGTCGTAAGGCGCAAGGATTATGTTTGCTTTGGGGAGCTCCGGACCATAAAGTAGGGTCCTGCCCATTCAGGACTGACTCATCACCAGCCATGACCAGTTCATTGGTTAGAGGTCCAACACCAGTACCAGTCCAGCCACAGCAGTTCCCATCCCCGTGGCCATTGCCGACGCAGACCCAAGCTTTTCAACAACAAAGGCCTCAGCAGTTTGCCCAGGCTCAAGTTCAGAATAGGCAGAGGGAGTTCCAGCAGAGGAGGCCGGCACCCAGAGGACAAGGACAAGTACTAGCTTTAACAATGGAGGAAGAAGGAGTAGCACCGAGTGAGGTAGTGGCAGGTACTATTCTCGTCAACACCTTTCTGGCATCAGCATTATTTGAATCTGGTGTATCGCATTCATTTATGTCTGCATGATTTGCGACGCGGATAGGACTGGAGCTCGAGTCATTATCAGTAAGACTCAATATACTTACTAGTAACGGACTTGTGGGAGTAGATAGAGTATTTTTCTCGTGTCGAATCGTAGTTAGCGGTAGAGAGTTTCCCGCTAGGTTGATAGAATTCCCGATTGCCGATTATGATGTGGTTTTAGGGATAGATTGGTTGAGGAATCAGTATACTAGAATAGACTGCCATGTTGGCAGGATTATTTTTTGTTTTCCAGGAGAGTCGGAGTTTTCGTTCTCTAGAGGCGAGGTAGAACCTTCTCCTCCAGTATTGCGGATGACAGTAGCAGCAGCAATTCAGTTTCCTCGAGTTGTAGAAGAGTTTCCCGATGTTTTCCCCGAAGAATTTCCAAGAATGCCACCAGAAAGAGAGATCGAGTTCACCATAGACTTGATCCCCGGAACAGCACCAGTGTCAGAGAGAGTCTACCGGATGGCAACATCAGAGTTGGAGATCTTGTATAAGATGATTGAAGAACTCAGGACCAAGGGATTCATCCGTGCTAGTGGATCGCCTTGGGGATCCCCGATACTTCTTGTAAAAAAGAAGGATGGTACGCCCAGATCACTACAAAAAAAGTATCTTTCTGGGGCGCCAAAAATCTGTCTTAAAAAGGCCCAAATCAGTCCTAAATCGTAATTTGGGACGAATTTTAGGACGATATGTAACAGTGCTATTAGGGTGGCGTGGCAAAAAGTTTTAGGACAAAAAATACCGTCCTAATTTGGTTTTAGGGTCAAAAATTCTAACAGTACCAAAAGAGTTTGAATTATTATATGTTTATGACAGTTTACTAAACTGTCCCAAATTAAAAGAGTTTGTGACGAATAACATCCGTCCTAGAAAAATTTGCCAGCGTCACAAAAGGATATCGTTTATATCTAGTACAATTAAATAACCGTCCCAAAAGTAATCCATATGAAATTATTTTTTGCATTTTTCAGCTATAAAATATACAATTTAAATACACATATAACATAATTCATATGTTCATGGTCGTTGTCATGCTTGTCCTCATATGTATCTCCAGATATCGGAGCTCCCATACAAAAAAAGCTTAACAACATCAAACATTCTTTACCACATTGTCGAACACAACAAAATCATATATAACTATAACGTTCAATTGATAAACAACAAAAATACTTAACATTAAGCATTTTTACCATAATTTCCAAAATAAATCCAAAACACAATACATCACACACACCATCAGTTACAAAATAAATCCATAGTCTTCACCTTACATACAAAATTCTAAACCCAAAACATTAAGCACTACACAATATTTTTGAATCATCTATTAAACATTCAAGTATTTCTAACATGAACCCAAAATACATACTTAAATAATGAAAAACAAGTTGGCCAGGGGGGAGAGGGAAGAAAAGACACTTAAAGTATGCATCTTCAGGAGTATCTGCAAAATTGACAACAAGAAAACGAACATCAGTAAAAGAAATGTTTGAAAATCCACAATTATATTGAATCGCTAAACAATAAGAAAAACAACTACTATGCATACAAATTCATGAGTCCTTAAGACAACTCAAATCCTGTGATGTATAACCAAAAAACAACATTCATAAAAAGTATTGAAACAAGAACTCGAAGAAATTAGCACTTGTTACAGGTGTATAGCCAACTGGGGCAAATCAATCTTAAGTCCAGTCTCCAAAATGACACGGTATACAACCAAATTTTTATGCGTATGTGCCAACTTTTCAAAGAAGCAACATGTCATTGTCAGGTTTCAAAAAAGGGATTGAACTCTTTAACCAAAAAGATTGTTCTACTTGTTCCAACTCGTATTTTGTGGTCTTGCGACAAGGCTTCTTTTAAAAGCTAAAGATGGCAAATATTTTTTACTGAAATGTATTTTCTTTTACTCAAATATCTACATAGGAATTTTTGTATCCTTTCTACTGTCTCAAACCTAGCCTTATTTTCTTATGAGTCAGATCATTTGGTTCCTAACCATTCATGAAAGAAAATGCTGGTCCTAAATCCCGGTTGTCAACTCGGAACATGAAGAGAGCACTTGCACTTGTTGTCGACTCGGAACACGAGCATGGATATACATAGTTGGTGGGTTGAAATAGGAATATATAAGTTGTTGATAAATGTGAACATTACATGTAACGATGTGTCCTTGATTAGCATTCCTCCAGAAGTAACTCTTTCCACAAATATGCTCTCTAGCTTCTTGTTCTTTGTGAAGAGAGAGGCAACAAAAGGTTTGGTTCTCAAGTTTATCACAACAAATTGTCTTCAATCTTGTCAACTTTAACAAATAAAAACAAAAATTTCCTCTCAGGATACTTGCATCTTATATTCCAATATACACATCATAGCTTTGAAGGTTTTAGACTAACGACAAGATTGTTAGTTTTGGATATAAAATGAGACGTAATATGTTCATGAACTGAGGATTATTCAACATATTGTGATAATCGAAAGAAAGGGACCAAATACCTCTTCCTTTATTATTAGTGAATCCTCAGGAACATCTAAGAACAATATCAGAGAAATCTTCCTGCAATGACATTAAGATATTACAAAGACACCGGTATATGTCTAAATCAGTAGAAAGCAAGAAAATTGAACTACCTATAGCAGCTTTTCATCTTGGTTTCCTCCATGTATTATCTTGTCAAATTGACTGAGAAAGAGACGCCCAATGGTCAGTATCGGTAGCAGTTGGTATGGGATTTGGACCTACCAAATCGTATTGTTATAGCCCATATCGTATCAGTATCAACATATTCTTAAGCAAAAAAAAAAGAATTAGTTGTAGTGGTACTAAACTTTCAGAAGTCAGTTCATGCTATAATAATAATTTTAAATACATAGTGATGAAGGACAACACTGTTTGTGTCACAAGTCCATGTCCATGCCTCTTATCTACTTGACACACATGCATAAATGATATACTTATTCTTTAGCTCAAAAAGAACTAATAAGTGAAATTGATAGATATATACTGATTTTTTTCTTCATGGAGGAAAAGAACAACACTCATATAACATCAAATGAAAAGACAGATAAAGAAACCAAATGCCAATTGTTTAAACACATTCAAATAAAACATCAACACTTAATCAGCTGTCTAGAAGTTTCTTAACAAGCCATGATAGATTCAGCATTTAAAAGTTAAAACACGTCTCCACAACCGGAGAAACTGTTATGAGCTTTTGAAGGAGAAACGGTAAAAATTGTTAATGTACCAACCAAGTTCTCTAGTATATATGATTTTGTTGCTTTCAACAGTTTGTGATGGACGAGAGTGAACTAGTAAAAAGGATCTCTCATATTCCTCTAGGACGCATCAGAGAGACCAAGGAGGTGTCTTCTCTTGCGACATTTCTTTGAATGCCTGCTGCTTCTTACATTACATGCCAAATCATTTGTGTTGATGGAGGGCGTACGGTGATAGGCTGAAAGAGAGGAAGAGGACCATTGTCTGTACATACTTTGAAATTAATGCTGGATTTGTGTTTACAGTGACCACCTTAAGAAATTTATTACTAACTTTGTACTATGGTGCCATCACACATTTGCAAGTATCATTACACATTTTGATGTTGAGAGTTCACATGATCGATGTCTATAGCAGGAACAAGGAAGAACATTGGGAGCACTTGCAGAGAGTATTTCAGAAACTGAAGGAGAACAATCTCAGAATCAAAAAGAGCAAGTGTTCTTTCATGCAGAATCAAGTTGGGTATTTGGGGCATGTAATTTCTGAAGAAGGAATTAAGGTTGACATGGAAAAATTAGAGCAGTGGTACAGTGGTCACCTTCTAAAACCATCAAAGAGTTTAGGGGATTTCTTGGCTTAACAGGTTATTATAATAGATTCATTAAGGGATATGGCAACATAGCTTGTTGTAGCACCCAGTTTCTAAAATGAGAGTAATTTTGAAATTTTGTAATTATAATCATTTAATAATAATATTTAAACCATGTTATGATTTTTGGTGATTTTTAATTATTTTAAAACTATTTAAAATGTTGAATTATGATTTTGATAGTTAACTAGTGTAACCCTAGAAACTGCATGACCTAGAGACTAACCATGACCATGGGAACCTAACCATGTGATTAGGATGACTAATTGTGACTTTTTAGCCTAAAGGTATTTTGGTCATTTTTGACTTATTAATGAAAATGAATTTTGATTAATTAATATTGTGCTAATTGAATTGTTAGAGACTAACCTAGTTTTGACTAAACCTAGATGTTAATGATGCTCATGGAGGTTTAGTTAGAAGGTTAGAGACTTAATGGTTAAGTTAGATTAACAATATCTAGATATTTCATAGTAGGATATTTACCTATTAGGATATTTGTGAAAAAGAAAGCCTTATGACTAATTGAACCAATAGGAAGGCTTGGAATTGGGTGGACAAGTCCTAGCCACTCATCTACATGTAAAACTAACCCTAATTCATCTAATGACCAGCCATCAAGTGTTCCCCCCTTCCTATAAAGAATCCTAAAGAAAATCCTTGCATCTTTTTACCTTTACATAGAACCCTAATTTGTTCTTCCCCAAACTTGAGAGCTTTCCTCTTGATTTTGATCTCCAAATCCCTCCATTCTTCTTTCAATCTTTCATCATTTCTTCTCATTCAACCAAGGAGGAGGTGCTAGCAAGAATTTGGAGCAAGGAGCAAGAAAGGGTGTCCATTTTGGAGGAGCTTTCTTGTCGGAACCGTGTCCTTTGAGTGTATCATTGGGATCCAACTTCCAATAGGTATAACCATCTCTCTATTTCAATTTCCCTTGCATTTTAGTTAGATTTGAATCCATAGGATCCACCCCCATGCATGTACAACCATTAGATTTTAATTTAAGGCCATTTGGAGCTCTCTTGAGGATTTTAGATATGTGTCTTGTATCCTACTTGATATATCCCAAATTAGTACACCACATGTGTATGTATGTATGATAATAGTTTAAATAGATATTTAAATTTAGTTTTAGAATGGTTAGAGAGTGGATTGATCTTAGTTAGGATGGTTAGAATGAGTTTCATTTGGATACCTATGTTGGTATCCAAGTATCTTGGCCTACATGTGTTTCTTTTGTCCAAAACAACTCAAATTCGTCATCAACGTTTTTATTAACCAAAGCAACTTAGAAATATCATAACTTTTAGCTTAGAACTCCGATTTATCTTCCATTTTTTTAAAAGAACCGTATCGAAGTTAGATTTCCAAATATATATTTTAATAAGCCAAATTCATTCTGAAACTTTCTGTAAAATTATTTGAGTGTCAGCTGTACGAAAGACGAATGCGTTTCGATTTTTTTGCGATTCCGGGAGCTTCCGGACACGAAAATACGATCGGTTTAAAGTTTCGGAAAGCTAACACAAAGGGCTATGACATACTTTAATCCTATAATTTAGTAAAGGCCCAATTGGTACAGTATTAGTTTTAAGTAGAAGAGAGACTATACGATATAGGCATTTTGTGTAACCTATGAGCCTATGTAGTATGGATATCATGTGAATGTAGGTATCATAGGTTGTCAAGAATATGTATGATATAGTACATATATGTATATATATATATTAATTATTGTTATGTAATATATGTTAGTATAGTGTGTGTGTTTGAATGAGATAATGATGTGTGTGGTTAGTGGAGAGAAGTGAGATTGATAGAGGATATGTGCTAGTGTGTGATTGATGTTGTATAGATGGTAGTATAGTGTGTGTGTTGTGAAGGTGAAAGAGTTGGAAGGATCATGCCATCCTATTTAACTTGAGGCTAGTGTGGTTTGTTGAGTGATTTGTGTTTTGGTTGAGTGGTAGTGTGTTTGTATATAGATGTGTGGGGGTATCTTAGAAGAGAGGGGGGGTGTGGATTTGGTATATGTGTTTGTATGTGTATAAGTATTGGAGTGGAGAGGAATTTAGATGTTGTATGTATGGATATGTTAGTATGTTAGTGGTTATGTTAGAATCTATGTAGAGGTTAGAGGTATCTTAGAAGTTAGATGGTGATATCTTATATAAGTTAGATAGTTAGTTGTGTTAGTCTATGTTATTGTTAGTTAGAGATGACATATGTTAGTTGATTAGAGTTAGAGATGGATATATATACATATATGTTATAGATAGATATTAGTTAGTGGATGTTAGTTGTGTTAGGTTTCTAAGTTAGAATAGATGGTTAGAAGTTATATGTTAGAATGTTGTTAGTTGAGGTATTGTTTAGATTTTTGATATGTTAGATACCTATGATATGTTAGTATTAACTAGTGTCTAGATGTTGGAAACTTATAGATAGTTAGTATCCTATCTTAGTATCTTAGGATACTAAGAGTGGGGTCTTAGATTGGCTAGTTGACCTAGACTTGGTTAGACTAGATTGACTATTTTGACTTAGACTTGACTTGACTTGACTTAGTTGACTTTGTGTCACCTAATTTGACATGACATGACCTTGTTTGACTTAGATTAACCTAGTTTTACTTAGTTTGGCTTGGTGTGAGTTAGTATGACCAAGTTGGACTCCTAGTTTGACCAATCTGGACTTGTTGACCTAGTTTGACCTAGCAAGTTGACCAGGTTTGACTTAGAGTTGACTTTGGTCTAGATTTACTTAAAAATCATATAGATTGCATCATATACTTCAATTACCTTATTTCTGAATACATTATAACCTGTTTTACTCTAAATAGGATTCAGTGACACCAGTACGGACATCTATTCATCTCAGTCATTCAGGATGACAGGCGAGTACATTCTCTGATAATATTTCTATTTTATGATATCGTCTTTGTTTCTAGTATTTAGTGTAGATATCCTTGTTCTCTTGACACATTTTTCACACGGATTGATATTTGTCTGGATTTCGTCATAAGATGTTATTCCTCTTATATATGGTATGCCTTGTGCAAGACTTCCTTATTTTTCTTGTTCATTGTATAGACACGATTCCTGTGAAGGAGCGTACTTCCCAAAGAATATGTGTCATGACGTGTCATGACTGGATCTACTATATTAGTCAGGGATGGGGGTGTTAGCGTAGATATGTGATCAATACCCTACAGTATTATATTGTATTATCATTGTATCACCATAGTATCCTCATTGTATAGTATTAATCATACACTCACGTATGATTAGCCAGGCCAAACATTGTATCAAGTTCTAAGCCGATCATATGTTGAAAATAGTGCTAAACTCACATAGATAGCAGTTCCAGATTCTTGTACTTGTTATACACTGTTTTCTTGCCTTATCTTATTACAGTTTTGATATACCCTGTCAGGATGCATATATGCTCTACTTTACCTAGTATATTCTCTCTATCTACTGCTACATTTTCAATATTATATAACTAGAACTGTTGTTTGAGATTTTGTACTCGTTCCTATTCTGACTGGACCTGTTGAAAATATTACAAGTAACCTGGAGATTCACAGCTAGCCTAGAGGACCACTAGAGCTTGGAGTAGATTACTAGTTTATGGTTTAGTTTCACTTTTAGAACTTGTTTGTAATAAGTGGAAATTGAATTGTATTTGAGATTGTTTGAGATGTTGTTTAGAAGTTTATTTAAGTTGCTTTAGTTTCATATAGTTGTTAGACTCATGTGTTATCTTATCGTGCTTAGATTGTGATTGAGTATTATTGTATCTTACACTTGTCCTCCATTCGGAGTTGAGATTGTGACATGTATATTATATAATTGCGTGAATTGTTGATTAGATAGTGACCTAGAACAGCGTTCTACCATCGACACTGCAGCGTAGGCTGGACGTACCCACTTCTCGTGCCCTACACTGGGTGCGGGTCGTGACACTTGTCTCTTGAACAATTTTCTCAAGAAAGACTCTTTTAAGTGGAGTCTACAAGCTCAAGAGACTTTTAAAAACTTGAAAACTGCTTTAACCCAACCTCCAGTATTAAGAATGCCAGACTTTAATAGTGAGTTTATACTTGAGTGTGATGCTTCTGGGAATGGAATAGGTGCTGTTCTTATACAGGAGGATAGACCAATAGCCTATCTCAATCAAGGGTTAAAAGGAAGAGCCAAGATCCTATCCACATATGAGAAAGAGATGCTTGCTATCTTACTGGCAGTCAAAAAGTGGAATCAATATCTTTGGGGAAGGGTGTTTCTCATTAGGACTGACCACAAGTCCTTATAGTATATGTTAGAACAGAGGGTCTACACAGAGGCTTGCTATCTTACTTGTAGATATTTAAGGCATATCTATTTGTCATTAGCAGGTTCTGAACCCAACCATTCTGCACATGAATATGGCACTATTTTATTATAGCTCTTATGATTATTGCAGACTTAATTAAGATGTACTGGTGGTGCTATAGGTGAAATATGCACAAGTGTTGGTTAAGTTGCACTAAGTCTATTTAACATTCACAACTTTTGATCAAAATTTTGAACAGTACTGTGGGAAAAGACATTTCCAATGATTTCAACTTGTTACACCAATATTATAGATTTGGTCCATAAAGCCATATGTTAAAAATTTGAGCTTATTGTATCCTTTTGTCAAAAGCTAAATTAGTAGAAGATCAGCCAACATGTCAAAGTACCCAGATGACAAGTAATAAGCCTTAATATGGCGAGGAATGGTGCAAGAGGTTATCTATATTAAAAAAGGAACTTCTATTAAGTTTATCTATATTACAAAAGAAACTCCCACATACAACCACATTAATGCAGAGGACGTTGTCCAGGCAATTGTAGATTTCAGTCCAAGTGTTTGGAAAGATTATTTCATCTCCCATTCTCCTAAGTCTCCTCTTACATCACAGGCACATATCATTTATCAAGAAAGGCTTCTTCTTCTTTTTATGAGCAAGACTGATTTATATTTAAATACCTTCAACTTAATCTCACTTTTTTACCCAATTTTCTATCCCGATGTAGAACATAACAAATTTATGAAGAATTATACATGGAAACATATTATTTAAGCAAGAGCTAATACTTCGATACCATGTTAATGAAAATTTTGAGTTGACTAAGCTCTGAAGATATCTATTAGGGCTTCATATATATATTTGAACATGGTAAGACTAACTTAGAAATAAATACCTATAAAAAAAATTATCTTAATCAAGCAAATTTAAATTGATACACATGTGCATATTTTGTTATCTAACTAGCAAATGATTAATTTGAATGCAGAAGTCTAATGAAGGAACAGAGCAGAAGCTAGAAGAGCTCAAGAAAGAGGTGAAGGCAATGCTCAAAACAAATGACCTAGTTTTCTTTTTGTGACTATAACTAGGAGAGACCAGTGGTTATCGCCAAAGACAAAGTTGGGAGTTAACTAGTTTTCTAGTGGGTAACATAAGAGGTAGGTTCTTGTAATTTTGTTACCAATATTTCTTCTAAACAGTTCTTCCCATCGATCCTAGTGATCTCAACTCATCTTGAATTCTCTTATATATTTGCTTAATTGGCAGGTCCACTCTCTGATAAACCTGTAAAGATTACTGCCAGGGCTACTACTTTCTTCTTCTTTTTTAATTTATCATAACATGAAGGGGTTCCTTTTTCATGTATTATATTATGTTGATCTTGTATTTCCCTTCGAGTTAGATAGATTAGGGACATCCCATTTGAGCAGAATTTTTCTTCTACTTACACAGGCACCAATTGAATTGTTACTCTTTAATCTTTGCCCTGGAAGGGCAATTCAACTCGGTGGTCATAATTGCCAGGTTTGTAATATATTTTTACACGGTATCTTTTATGTTTTCTGTTCTATGGCTGAAATTTTGTGATCCCAGTATGAAGAAAATGAAATAACAAACTACTTAAAGGCTCCTTTTTTTGCTATTTCGTCTTTGCAGACCCGATGACCATCACAACAATGAGAGAGATCACAAAGCTTGAAGGAATAGTAAAAGGCACGGAATAACTATGAGGAAGCAAGAAAATGAGAAAAAATTACTCAAATTATTTTCACACCTCTCGAATATTTTTTTTTACCATGGTTGTTAGTTTTGTAAAGTTGTATTAAACATAAAATATTCATGTACGACATTTTGACTTTATTAATATATGTAACTTTGTATTTTGTGCATGTACTTATGTTATGGATGTTCAAATATTTATCTATATATTAATTAAACCTATATGCCAGTTTGAAATTTCAAATAAATTAACATTTAAATAAATTGTGTCTATATTAATACGATTAAAATAGGAACACTTTTCTACCATTCCAACCCTGGCACGCATATAAATTGTTCCAGTAAGTAACAAAAATTAATCTGAAACGCTTTATTAGGAACACTTGTTTGGTGTTCCAATACTGGCACACATATAAAGCGTTCCAATTACCATCCCTTGGACTGCTTTTTTACCGTTCCTAGAAATTTGGCAGCCCAAAAATAGGCACGGAAAAAAGACGTTCCAAAAAACTTTTGGAACGAATTTTTTCTGTTCCAGAAAGACTTTTTGGTGTAATGACATGGGACAGTACCTTACAAATCCTTAAGGATAATTTGCTCCTGGCACAGGACTGTTGTTAGTCAACAACCTCTAGCTGTCATGTTGAGAGAGTATAAATAATAGTGAGCATATAATCAAGAAATTTAGACAATTGCAATTTCTAAAAATTAGAAATACAATTACTTAGCTTGTTCTTCCTTCTTCATCTTCTTCTTTCTGTTAATTGAGGATTTCCTCCAATAGAGAACTTCGAGCATGGTTATTTTCGCTTGAAGCACCCAATATTCTAGTGTTCAGGGAAGAGGTTTCCAACATTTTCTTTGGCTTATCTAGGTATAAACCCGCCGAGAATACCTTAAAAATACCTAAAAACTATTAAAAATGCTAAAATTAACACAAACCTAAGGAAATTGAAGGAAAAAAACTCCATACGATACATATTATTGAAGGAATAAAACCTAAATTGATGCATTTAAAAAACTTAAAAAACACCAAGCCCTAAAGAATTTATTTATACAAATATACCTTGATGTTCAGAGGAGGCGTTGATGTCGGAGGGAATCGAAAGGAGCGGCGGAGGGAATCGGGAGAAGCGACGTTCAGATGAGCGACGGAGGGAGTCGGGAGGAGGAAGAGAGAAGGCTGGGCGACGTTCAGAAGAGTACAATGAATGAGGGGGGAGAGAGAGAGAGAGAGACGATGTGTATCTTTGTGCAGAGAAATAAGTTCTGAAAGTTTTAGGATGGACGATCTAGATTAAGCCATCCGATTGAACGGTCAAGATGGAGACACGTGGAGGTAAACTTTCTCCCTATAAAATTTGGCAATTAGCCGTCAAATGTGTGGCATTCCCGCCGAGCTATTTGGGACGGTAATATGAATTATTTGGAACAGAAATTTTGTTAGTCCCAAATAGTGATCCATTTTTAGATTCTGTCACAAAAAAATACAACTTTTTGTTACTAAAAATATAGCCGTCCCTAGAACTATACTTTTAGGACTTTTTAGACTAGTGTTCCGAATAGTATCGTCCCAAAAAGACACTTTTTGTAGTAGATTATGTGTTGACTATCGTACCTTGAACTCAGTGACAATCAACAACAGATGCCCTCTTCTGAGGATGGATGACTTGTTTGATCAACTCAGAGGGACGGTAGTATTCTCGAAGATTGACTTGCGGTCAGGATACCATCAGATCAGAGTCAGAGAGCAGGACATCCCGAAGACAGCTTTCGGGAGCTTCTTATTATGCTATTTGGAGCAACCAATGTGCCAGCTATATTCATGGACCTCATGAATCGTATCTTCATGCTTTATTTGGATCAGTTCATAATTGTGTTCATAGACGACATTCTGGTCTACAGCAAGAGTGAAGCGGAGCATGAGCAGCATCTCAGAGTTGTCCTCCAGATTCTCAGAGAGCACCAGTTGTACGCAAAGTTCAGTAAATATGAATTTTGGCTCGATCGCATTTCATACTTGGGTCATATCATCACCAGAGGAGGAGTAGAAGTGGATCCCCAGAAGATCGTGGCTATTGAGACATGGCCAGTACCTAGCACAGTGGCAGAAGTTCGTAGCTTTCTTGGCTTGGCCGGCTACTACCGGCGATTTGTTTCAGACTTTGCTTGGATTTCAGCGCCATTGACCCAATTGACCCGCAAGGATGTGCAGTTTGCTTGGACAGCAGAATGTCAGGATTCTTTTGAGAAGTTGAAGTGAAGCTTGATGACGGCACTCATTCTTACGCTTCCAGATGGGACGGGGGAATTCTCAGTGTATTGTGATGCTTCAGGCAGAGGTTTGGGATGTGTTTTGATGCAGCATGGGAAGGTAATAGCTTATGCGTCACGTCCACTTCGTGATCATGAGAGGAATTACCCAACCCATGACTTGGAGCTAGCAGCAGTAGTGTTTGCACTTAAGCTTTAGAGACACTACTTGTATGGAGATAGAGTGGAGATTTTCACCGACCACAAGAGCCAGGAGTATGTGTTTACTCAGAAGGATCTTAACATACGTCAGAGGAGATGGCTAGAGCTACTTGTGGATTATGACATCAACCTGTAGTATCACCCTGGGAAGGCCAATGTTGTAGTAGATGCGTTGAGCAGAAGAGCCGGAGTATATTTTCTAACAGCACAACCAGAGTTGTTAGCAGACCTTCAGAAGATGGGTATAGAAGTTGTCCTTCCTACCAATGTGGCATTGATGGCCAGTATGCAAGTTCAGTCCACTATAGTCGAGAGAATCCAGTTGGCGCAGTCAACAGATTCCAAGCTTTAGCGACTCAAAGCAGAGTGTGAGGCAGGAAGACGGCCAGAGTTATCACTATGCCAAAACATGTATTTTTCGACAGACCAAAACTGTCGTAAATTACGTTTAACGACAGTTTTGGTCTGTCAGACGATCCGTCGTAACTAGCGCATCCCAAAATTTAAACGACAGTTTTGGACTGTCGTTTAATACTTGAATAAAATGACAGTTCTTATCTGTCAAATAAAAACAACGGATTAAAACTGTCAAATAACGTGTGATTTGGTTGGATACTACTTTTGCTTTTTCAATAGTTCACGTCTGTCGTTTTTTTTGGAAATCTAATAATAAAGAATCTCAAATCATTCATATCAAATCTATTTAAACATGTTCATCTTCTATATA
Organism: Iris pallida; assembly: GCA_029216955.1. NCBI lineage: Eukaryota > Viridiplantae > Streptophyta > Magnoliopsida > Asparagales > Iridaceae > Iris > Iris pallida. The sequence goes on from JANAVB010010799.1 coordinate 9,302,430, forward strand.
AATTGAAACACATCTGAAAATAAAATTTTATATCGACATCAACAACCATCAACAATGGAAAACTTAATCCAAATAGTATTAAGTAATAAATGTATCAAGTTTACATAACACCAATCAATCAAAACATAAAAAGTAACTCCAATGTTGCTAGCTCACAATATTTTCATTCTCATGATGAACAAAAAGAAAATGATATTGCTATACAAGTGCACTACAAAGAAAAAAGAATTTTAAAACCTCACAAACTAAACCGAATATTTTGGCCAATTGATCATTTCCCCGATAGTAATATCATCAAACTTTCCATCTCTATCGAACAACATCTCATTGCCGTCAAAAATGTCATCGATAATAATATTATAAGCTTCATCATTCAACGGTGCATCTGTATTCACACGTCCAATAGTAACAGCTTTCTTTCTAAAGTTCTTCAAAAGACAAGTCTTTATGGGCAAGGTAGACTGATCATGTCCCTATATACGAACATAAAAAAACATGAGTATAGAATTAAGCTAATGCATATATAAGGAGCAAGTCTTGACTTAGAGATCAACATTAAATGAGAAAGAATGGGTTGAACCAATCACAAAAATATTTATCCACATGTTATAATATATGGGTTGAACCTACTAGACAAAAATAAACTTACATAAATGTGGGTTGTATTTGGATCCAAATCTGAGAGAAATCATGCATATATCCACATGTATTTGGTTCTGTAGGTACTTGGGCGGAATCTTTGATATAGAAGCATTAGTAGACAAGTTACTTCACCAACTTGCATGTAAGCAATCCATTATTGTGAATGTGTATGATACTACTGATCCTTCAGTACCAATCAGCATGTATGGTTCAAATGTGACGGGCAACAGTATATATCATAACAACACCCTTAACTTTAGGGATCCATTGAGAAAGCATGAGATGGTTCAAATGTGACGGGCAACAGTATATATCAAATGTGCTTGCCGCTTAGCATTGAAACGAACTGCAGTTATGTAAATTATAGAATCGTTACATCTAACTAAAGGTTTTGTAATATAAATCTTGAAACCTTCTGAAGGAAGGATACTCTGGTTGTAAACTTATATTAGCTTTCTTTTTAACATTGGACGAATGCAATTTTTGGTGATTAGGGTTACTAAGAGGGTGGAAGTCATTTTTGTCATATTTTCAATCTTAGTGCCATGTCATTGAGGCTGCTCATCAGCAAGTTGGAAGGGTTCTTACAATTTGTCGACAAAGAGTAGCTTGTTTGAAGAGACATACTTCCTGGTAGAGTACACAGTAGTCCTTTTGAGATTTTAGATTAAAAGTTCGAAAATACACTGGTTAGAAGAACCCATTCATTCTAGCCTTTGTATCCTGATGTGCCATTATCATCTTATATCATCATTATCATCAAGTGCATATCTTTCTCTCATTATTTTCTGCTATATATTTTCCTTGTAATTTCCATGTTCATTAATTCTTATCATTTTTAAACCTAGGGATCATTTACTTACCAAGAAGCGAACACCCCAAACTTAAAAACTGTATAAACGTACATATGTACACACTTATTAGAGGATACCCTTTGGGATCTCTACCTATCCTATCCCTCTCCCAAGATCTAATGAAAGTCTGTTTGGATTTGAAACAGAAGAGCCAAAGAAGGAAAGGATAAAGGAAAAAGTACTGTCCCCCTCTCCCTACAGTAATGAGAATTATTCCTGGTTACAGGAATTGAAATATAGTTGTTTACCTCAAGAAAGGGCTTAAATGTGCAATATAGGTTAATGGTACCAAATATTTGTTCTAACAAGTGGAAGAGAAGATACTAAGAATAAGACATCAAGAGCTAGAGCTGTATAGTGGGAATACAAAAAAGGAAAACTAATTAGAATCGTCTGACGGAGTTTGAAGTATTCTTGTTGCCTCAATCAATTGTTCAACTAGCTAGAACAAGAACTATACAAAATAAAACAGACAAGGTAATATGCAAGATTGAAGGTAATATGAATACATATTATCATATACAACAAACAGACAATGTAATATGCAAGATTGACTTGATGTAGAAACTACTCACCTCAGAAGGACTAGGAGTGTGAAATTGTGATGAAGATTGACTTGATCTAGGAGTGTTAGATGCTGCAGCTTGCATGGAGGCTACTGTTTGTTCAAGATTCTCTATCCGATTTAGAAAAGCATCGTTCTTTTGCTTTTCTCTACGAGCAATCTCCCGACTTGCAGCTGAAGCACGAATCTCCGTCTTTGAAACACCTTGACCCATTCCATGCACATAACCCTTACCATCACGGCCCAATACCTAAATTTTTTTTAGAAGAAGAGATTAATTATATAGTATGAACTTGTAAAAGAAAAATAAACAAACATAAAAATTAATTAGAATCCTATAAACCATTGCAACAGCATCATTGTCCAAATCTTTCTCTCCCAAGTAAGGATCTTCATCTATAAGCCTTTTAATTTTTTCCTACAAGATAAACATGAGACAAATATAGCTATTAAGTATTCAGATTTGCTAAATATAATGAGAAGAAAGAAGTCAAAAGTTAAGCTTACTAAGTATTCGAACCCGATCGTAGACTGGGTAACACGCGTAGGATCATTTTTACTAGTGTTTAGATGTGTGGCCAAGTATAACACAGATCTATTAACTTCACCTGTAGGACTTGCCTTTTTCTACATCAAGACAAGAAATAGGTTATTAACATAATTTCATATTGCATTGAAATATGAAAAAATGATAGATAATATATTATTAACATCTTTACCAGTTCATGTGCTACCCTTGCACAACCTTTCCTACCAGTTGTATGTAATATCTTAACTTTTTTTTCTCACATTCCTTCCATAATCACGGCGAACTTGATCTTCTTCTGTAGAGTTTAATTCAACAAAAGCTTCCCAATCTTCTTTTTTTATATCTTCTACCACAATATTTTTACGCTCTGCAACAGTTCCAGCCCTATCACAAATCTTTCGGAGTTCTCCCTTCCAATTTCTCCAAGCACTATTAGCTTTTTTCAAAATTTTATCTTTATAAATTTCTGGTACTTGATATAAAATCTGCAATAACAATTATATATATATATATATATATATATATATATATATATATACACACACAAAAATAAATCAAATTAGTTACAAAATGAGGCAAAATTTAACATGTTAGAAACACATCAGTAATGGAAACCTAGTAATAGTTGTATCACAGGAAACCTAGCATATTTGCAAAGTATGTATAAATTAGTGAGAAATACACATTATTATTAAAAACAACTCACAAAATCAATCATCGTTGCCCTCGGCTGTTGGAAAAATGTGACGGGTTATAATAGTGTTATAACATAATAAAATATGTCTATAGTAAAATATGTCTATAACCAATAGCAATTGATAGAAGCCAATGTCTACCGATCTCATCATTGCCCTCGAATGACTAGCTTCATTTTGAACGTATAGGTCGCTAAGCAATCTCACAAGTTCTGTCCTGAGGCTATAATCTTTCTGCAAACTCTCCTAATATCCAGCATGAAGATGAAACTGCAGAAAATTTATCAGGTACCGATTGTAATTTGTACATATTGCTGGACGAGCTTTGAACTTTATGCTTGTTAGCTGTCATCTAATTTATGTACATTTTATAGATATCGAACAATATAACATGTTATCTGTCATAACTGGGTTACCATCTAACAGAGCTGCAAAAAACAAAACCGTGGCTCCTTATACATGATCAAGTGAGTGAAGTGGAACCTATTAATTTCCTAACTATAATGGACATGGAAGTGGACTCTCCTTTCTTTGCATCTCATAATTTCAAGTAAGTCCTTTCTATGTATTTCCTAATAACTGTGAGGTCAGTAACCTTTCTTATTCCTCTTTTTCATCTCCACTGACAGGGTTAGCATACTTGCTTCTGTGGTTAAAGCAATTGAAGGATTTGTCAACGTATACAAGGACTTGAGCTCCTTTTCAGAGATATTCTTGCCAGTTTCATCTTTATTGCACGAAGTGCTACAGATACTATACTGTAGACACTATACTGCAGGCCCCAACTTACTAATGTAGACACTATACTGTAGACACTATACTGTAGTTATACACATTATTATTTCATGTTACTTGTTTGATTCAAACATATGGCTACTTCTGAAAATAAATCGCAACAAGAAAATGAGCAAGTGGTCTTCTGGAAAACTTGTCCATTGCAACATCGATCTAGAAATGGAGAAGTTGTATAAAAAATAAGTAGAGTAGAGAGTTTGCAGCAGAATTGTATGGAAGAGTACCTCTTTGAGCTTCTGTCTCGGTATCTCTCCACGAACAAAGACCGCACTTGAATCCAATTGTGGGAATTAAATAGAACAATTTAAACGAGAGAAACAAAGAAAGAAACAAAGGTACAGCTAAATAGCAACAACACCCCCAACTTATTAATGCAAATATGCTCCTAGCTAAATGTTGGTTCTTCGCTATTGTGTTCCATATAGGAAGAGATCTTAGATCGTCGCAAAGCTTCTCAAGTGCTTTGGGATCGTACTTAACTACTTATCCTTCTCAATTCAAAGGATTCCATCCAAAAATCCCATAACAGAACGACGATGGTGACATTTTCCAACAATAAGGTATAAAAGAAACATAGATGCAAATGTTAGCTAGTCACCACAGCACCTGCAAAAGTCTGGTGACTGGAGTTTGTTGGTGAACTATTTTTATTGGTTGGTAAGACCGGTGATTTGTTCTATAACAGGTTACCTGTCTGGCATCATTGTTCGCTTGCTGTAGTAAACACATTCTAACTGGAGGCATACAAGATGGATATATTGACTGTTGTGGGAAAATATATCAACAGACAATAGTGTGCAAAAATAGCTGTAGGTGGACTAGAAAGTCATATTACACAACAGTTCTGAACTACAGCATTCAATTCAAGCCTCTATTATTGTTTAATTTCTGGCATAGCAAGTTTTCATGCTCAAGGTGACGCCTCCTGGATATTCATTTAATATGATTTATTACGTAGAATAGGGTACGCAGTGTAGTAGATCTGGAATATAGAAGAAAACAAAGACAAAATTCTTATTACCGTTCAACCTTTTGCTGTTGAGATTGTATTAAGGTATCAGACAGATCCATGTAATATTGACCAAATTTACAACTTCCACCGACTTAATGTCAACCGAATACGGTTGGTGTTAAATCCTCTGGAACTATGAAGATTTACTGGTCTTACATCTTGATTTTAAGATGATGCAACCAAAGAGGTCGACTGGAATCTAAGAAAAAAATAAGTATGCGCCTGAATAGGTACTGTGTCGTTAACAGGTTGCTACTACTAACTCAGTTATGATTTGCCTATAACAACGATGAGGATGTAAAAGGGGATAATGCAGTATTATCCATTAAATTGACTAGTGTTGTTTTTCTGTATGATCTTAAAAACTTGCAGCACTGGAAGGGAACGTTGATGAGAGGGATAATCATCAATGTTATGTATGGAGTCTAATATTAGCTCTAGGAGATGAAGAGTGTTCTCAACCTTATTTGAGGGGAGCAGGATACTTATATACTGTCGAACTAGGAAGAAATTAGAAATAAAATTATACCCCGTTGTGTGAATCCACCCCTCAGCCTATAAAATGGGATTCAACTTGCCGGGGTGTGTTAGAATAATATAAATATTAACCCTCAATCCTCATCAAATCTATTGCTTTTTGGTTAGTTGCAAGGACTCTAACCATGTGTATAAGAGATGATTTTACTGTGTGGAGCATCAGCTACTGGCTAGAAATACCTGTAGTTTAATTTCCATTGGATTTTTCAGTTAGCAGAAGGAGATGGATAAGAAGCAACTTGTGTTTAGTTTTCCAGAATCTCAAATTTTGAAGGATATGGACAAGGATAAGAATAAATTGATACTATAACCACATAAAAGGATAGAGAATTCTCAAATAGCATGTTCCACCCATGCCCTTGAGAACTTTCAAATAGCCGTCCCAAAAAGTTTGGGATCAACGTACTACTGGTGTTGTATCATTCTTGTCTCAGTTCATGTTATCGTTGATACTTATGTATACTACCTTACATTAGTTTGATATTGTACCTTCTAAGCATAAGAATATATCTTTGAAATGGGCTGTAACTGAGAAGATAATAATGGATGTCAATTTGGGAGTAAATTTATATTCCGGAAACCTGGACTGCTTGTATGGAAATTTAAGCCAAAGAAGCGATATAGGTAGCTGCAACTTATCTCCACAACATAATATAAACCAAGAACTTGTATTCATATATCAATATCATGTAATAGGATCATGGGCCCACGCCAATCATGATTGTCATATCCTGGTCACCCTAGTCAGCAGAGCCGTGTATAACTCAAAATCCTCTCCTCCCAATGCACTAGATGAGATACTAGTTATTCAACCTAGTATGTTTCATTCATCGATTCTCAAGATGTAGATATTGGAGAATTGTCCTAGCATGACATACGTAGGAAGTAAGACAGTCACAATCTAGCGCTGATTGTAGCTATTCCATCAGATACCAAAAATAACAGTTTAAATGTAGATAAGTTGATCCCTCAAACCCCTTACATTTGACAAATTAATCTGTAGACAAGTTACTTCACCAACTTGCAAATTAGTCCTCAAATGTAACGGGCAACAGTATATATCATAACAGTATAGGCCTATAGCAGTACTGAATCAAAATATGTTCTTCTTTAACAAACCAAATTTACTCACCTTAACACTTTTCCATATGTCTTCTTTAATACTTTTTGGAACTCGCCTCCAATCCTCAATTCCAGGTGGACAATGTGCTTTTGCTATCTTTCCAACAGCCGATGAAAATTGTGTTGATCCAATATCCACAGGTTGTCCATACTCATTAAATATTATTAGCTTTTGTGTACCTATGGAAAAAAATTCCAATATTAGGACTAATTGTCGTCAGCATAATAATTAAAACTAAGAAAACAAACACAAAAATAACCACCTGATTGATTTTGTGTACTTGTGTTTCCTTGACTCCCACTTGAATTGTTATTGCCGTCAAAATGATTTTCTATACTTGTGTTTCCAGCACTTACTCCATTTACTCCATCACCTGACATAATGAAACTAAAAAGCAAACACAAATAACATCAAATAACAAACTCAAATGTATCGTCACATTAATATTTACTAAGATTAAAAAACACATTTACTGCAAAAAACAAAACTAAGATAGCAACTACAATGTTGATAACCAAACAAACACAAGTAACTAAAATGTCAATAACCAAACAAACACAAATATCCTCAGATTACACAAGTGTCATCACAATCTAAAATGTCAATAATCAGTAATTTTCATCATTTTCTAAAACGTTAGCAAGTGCTGCTGATATCGCTAAAGCTTCGTCAGCTGCACCAGTAAAAACAAACGGATCTTCATAAGCGTCCACTTCATGACTTAGTTTTTTCGGGGACTCTAAAACAACATGCCAATTATCTCGGGTTTCATCCTTGTAGTAGAAGACTTGAGTTGCTTGTGAAGCATGGATAAATGGCTCATCATCTTCACTTGTGTTTTTTTAACCTCGTAAAATTTACAAAAATCAAATTTGTCTCTGGATCCACTACACATCCATTTACTTTGTCTTCCGTACGCACCCATTCACAATAGAGGACTGTTTGTGTGAAATCATAATAATTCAATTCAAGGATTTGTTTGACAATGCCGTAATAAGCTGCATCTGCATCCTCAATGTTCTTGTCTTTGGCACTTGCTCTAAAAGAGGTTAGTGCATTCATGGCGACACCACTGTTTTGTGTGGTCAAGTTTAGCTCAGCATCGGCTGTATAAAAAATATACCCATTTACTGTATAGGCATTATACGATATAGCTTTATAATCTGGACCATTCGCAAGCCTCTTAAAAGGAGTCATTTCCTCATTCTGAAGTTGTTGTCTTATCCAAGGAATATAATCCATGGGCTTCTTTGTTTGGAGACTTCCTCTCTGATTTTTTCCACTAGATTTAAGGCTCTGAACATATACTTTGTATTTCCTGTGAAAATAAAGTATATAAAGCTACTTTACGCACTTTGTGTTTCAATTTACAAAGTACATAAAGAAAATTGAACTGAGATTTTAATTAAAATTGTGTTAAAGTGTTTCTTACTCCTCCCATTCAGTATTTTCTGTAGAATGCTTCAAAACCCATTTGCGTGCTTGCTCGTATTGCAAACTAGACAGCCGGTAACCTTTTCTTGCAGTATTGATTGGGTATGGACCTTCAACATCATCATTGGTATATATCATTCCTTCATGCTTATAGCTTTTTTGCTTACCTTCAGGAATGTACTCCATGCAATATCTCATTGCTTCTTCTAAGATCTATTGCTCAGCAATAGAGCCCTCGATAAACGTCTTATTCCAACCATACCGTTTGTTAGTTTTCATCATCCTACATAAAAGTTCCCATGTTTATAGCCCAAATCACATAGAATATGAGTTAAAAATAAGAGAATTTTAAAGGGTTCTTCAGATTTTACCTTTCAAAAGGATACATCCACCTATATCTAACCGGTCCACAAACAAGGGCTTCTTCTGCTAAGTGTACAACAACGTGTGTCATGGAAACGAAAAATGACGGCAGAAAATACATTTCAAACACACACAATGTCTCCACGAGGCGTTGATACATGATAGAAAGCTCTTTGCGATCAATAACCTTAGAGCAGAGAACTTTGAAGAATATTGAGAGTTGTCGAATTGCCGCACGCAAAGGCTTATCCATTTTGAACCCATGCATCAAAAATACTGGTAGCAACCCTTGCATGAGAATGTGATAATCATGAGACTTCAATCCTTTGAATTGTAATTCCTGCAAACATACTTTGTGTTTCCAATTCCCGCTGTAACCGATAGGAACCTTCAAGTTACTAAGAGTTTTACAAATTATTTCTCTCTCTGACTTAGTTAAGGAAAAAGGTGCCGTCGGCATAATTTCTTTGCCATTTTGTTTCACCAACCATAATTTTTTCTTTGTCTTCGACAACTCTAAATCTCTACGTGCTTCAATACCATCCTTAGACTTCCCCTTAGTGTCCATTATTGTTGCAAACAAATTTTCAGCAAAATTCTTTTCTACGTGCATCACATCCACAATGTGACGAATCGGCAATTCCTGTCATAAAAGAAAAATATGTTCATAATAGATCTTTCCGAAGTAGTAAACATATTAAGACAACAAAAATGTTATCAAATAAAAGAACAGTAATCACCTTCCAATATGACAAATCAAATAAAATTGATTTCTTCGACCATGGAATACTTGTATCATTTGAACGCTTCCTCTTGTTACCTGCCACCTTTCCGAACTCCGTCTGGACAGTTTATATCTTACTTAATAGTTGGGAACCAGACAAACGTTTATGAGCCTTTCTATGTTCTTTATATCCGTTAAATTTTGACTTTTGAGTTCTAAAAGGATGTGAATCATCTCTTAGGAATCTTCTATGACCCATGTAAGCAAGCTTCTTCCCATTAGTTAGCCACTCCGCATCTGTTCCTTCACCACATACAGGACAACCATATCTTCCAGCAGTTCTACATCCAGAAATATGTTCATAGGCAGGAAGATCATGTATGTACCACATCAAAATTGCTTTCATCGTAAAGTTCGTCTTTGTCAAAGAATCATATGTTATGCTTCCAACAGACCACAACTCATTCAACTCATCGACTAATGGTTGCAAATAGACATCAATGTTATGGCCGGGACCACTAGGACCAGGAATTAACATTGTTAACATGGTAAATTCCTTTTTCATGCACAGAGATGGAGGAAGATTGTATGGGACGATCATGACAGGCCAACAACTGTAGGAGTTGTTCATCCCAAAAGGATTGAAACCATCGGTAGCGAGTCCTAGACGAACATTTCGTGTATCAGTAGCAAACTCAGGCCATTTCATGTTTATAGATTTCCAACAAGAGGAATGCACTGGATATCTCATGTGTGTACTGCTATCTTCTGCATGCTCATGCCATCTCATCTTATCAGCTATCCATCGCACTCTATACATACGCTGCAACCGTTCAGTAATTGGAAAGTACCTTAGTTTCTTCCTCGGTAACTTTTTACCTTCTGGTTTTGAGTTTTCAGTCGGTTTCCATCTAGCTTCACCACACTTGGGACAATTTTCTTTATCTGTATTTTCTTTCCTATAGAGTATACAATCATTAGGGCAAGCATGAATAATCTCACACTTCATGCGAAAAGGCTTGACCATATTCTTAGCTTTATGTATGGTTTCCGGTAAAGTATTTCCATCCGGTAAAATCTTCTTTATAAATTGCAACATTTCTGTAAAAAATGCCTCGGAACATTGATGTCTAGCTTTCATGCTCAATAATTCCACTGTTGCTGACAATTTTGTATGTAGACCCTCACAAGAAGGATATAGGGGTTGCATTGCATCTTCTAGCTTCTTCTTATAATCAACATCAAAGTCATCTTGATAATCTGGATCATTACATTGATTAGACTCATCCAAGCATTCTTCAAGGTCCTCAAGATCACCGCGTCCAAATGTGTCATGGAACATGTCCGCCATTCTCGGAAAGGCATCTCCAGTACAATCATTAATTGATGATGAACTAGGAACATGAACGTTGTCGACACTTCCAGGAAGTTGTTCTCCATGATTAACCCAAGTTCTGTATGACTTGTATACTCCATTACAAACCAAATGCTCAACTATAACCTTTAGACTTTTTTTTCTCTATTATAATTACGACATTTATCACATGGGCAAAGATACCAATTATTTCCTCCCAAAGTATCCTTTGTAAACTTAACGAATGATGTGACGCCTTCAAGATATTCGACTGATAATTTAGGAGCATCCATCCAATCCTTACTTGGGTGTGTACGAGACATCTATATATCCAAAAGATATATTTGCATCATTCATTAAGTCATAGGAAAAAAATGAACTCAATGAAAAAAAAGAAGCAGACAACTCTGAAATACATCTGGAGCATTCATTAAGTTCACAAAAGAGTAGAAGAGCAAGATAGATTTGACAAATGAGGTTATATTGTAAAGGAATTTAATCTGGACTGTCGGATCTAGATCATGTTTTAATGCGACTAATTTGGACCCTTGGATTTAGATCATGTTTTAATCATTGTAGTGTTCTATATATTTCACTAAAAAAAATATTTACCTGTACAATTTTGCACTGGTTTCAGCTAATATACATCTATTAGTCAACACACGTGAATACCAGCTGAAATTGGTCTTTCAAACTGCCACAAAAAGAGAGAAAAGCTATGGGAGCTGAATCATTTTGGATATTAGTGCTCAGGTCACCACTTTTTACTATAGTTGGTTGTGCGCTTAAGACTTTCAAAATCAGCCTTACTCATTTTGTGAGGAAATATCTAAAAGTTAACAAGCAAGATTTTCTTGAAAATGTATATGTTGTTGAAAGCAACATCATTAGAGAAATTTTTAGTAAAATCTTCAAGGCACAATTATAACAAATGAAAGTGCCAGTTAAGATGGCAAACTAGATTAATAAAAATAAAAGCCATCCATCCTTTAAGAATAAATTGCAGTATAGGTTAAATTTTTAATCGTGATAATGGTAACATTTTCCACTCTGAACCATAGCCATGACAGATTATCAGTAATTTGAGGATGCATAATTCTAGTTATGCCCACAACAAACCTTTTAGTAGGTTTTCAGAAACATATCATTCGGTAAAAGAAACACCCATTCTTGTGGCATGTAAATATAAATGCAAGGCGAAACACTACACATCATATAAGATCACAATGAAAATTCAAACATTAAACTCAAATAAGTGAAGATGTCGATATTGATAAAATGAACTTATCGATTACTTTTCTACATATGCTCACATATGAAAGTCACTAAAATCCATATCAAATAAGATCGCAACCTATAATTCACACCATTAAATTGTTTCAGAGAGATACTAAACAGTTTAACCATCAACATAGGTTTGCCATCTTAAGCAACATATTATATGTTCTATGCATCTTAAACAGTTTAATTCTTCTCAAGCTATAACTTCCAACCTATAATATGTTGCTTAGATGCATAGAACATAAGAAATTGACCTTAATGTATAGAATATTAGTGACTTTGCTGACTTTCTCAACCTGAAGACCACGAGCTAGAGAGACCTGTAGAAGGGTACACAATAGAAAGCCTTGAGTTACCATAACTCGAGTTATAAGATAAATAACATTAATTATGCAGACAAATGCAATTCCATCCATTTAGATATTAGTACTATTCAAAATGTAGCTTAAAGTCCAAATATGGAAGGTTGAAAACATTAAATACCTCGGCAAAGAATGCCAGCACAGCTAGCAAGATAATTGAAATTAATGTGAACACGCTAGGTACTATAAACTTCTGCAAAAAAAAAGTTTCTGTTAATGAAATCTCGAAAACACACCAAGTTCCAAGGGTTTACATTGCGAAATGCAGATGATAGATTTTTAAAAATCTTGTCATATGGGAAGATGGAAAAGAATTAAGTCTGAATAACACAGATTTCATAAATTTAAATAAACATTTTTGCATACCGTAAAAAAATAGAATAGAAAGCATGCACTTAATCTTATTGCCTCCAGGATATATCAGAATGGGTCAAAGTTAGTCAGCAACCAGAGATGCCACATGACAGATGTCTTTTTATGTGAGAATTTCACATAATAGCTGGAGACCCAAGCCAGTTAGGGGAATTTTTCCAACTCCTTTCTCTTATATTTTTCCTCAGATGAATGCTATTCCACATAGGAAATCATATCACCTTCCTAGTTGTATGTGCATGACTATAACTGCAGATGTTACTATGTATCGATTGGCTTTGAAGTTTTATTGTTAGCAATTTTTCTTGCTGTATGACCCTTCAACAGAAATTTGGCACCATGTCAGAGGATTGAAAACAAGTTGATATCTGGGTGACTCTTTCTCGGTTGCTCTTTCTTTCAAATTACATGTCATGATCTCCTTAGTGGGTATTCAATGAATTTTATCAACTCGCATCTTGATGCACTCTATTGAACACATGCCAACAGGCCAACTAAGTAGTGAAGCATACATGAAGACATCACGAAATTATCTTAGCAACACAACTCACTTCCTTTTGGGGCCATACAGGTGTAAAATTGTACAGGTGAACATCTTAAGCAACATATTATATGTTCTAAGCAACATATTATATGTTCTATGCATCTAAGCAACATATTATAGCTTGAGAAGAATTAATGTTAGACTTATACCTCGAGATTGGAAGTTCTTATATGAGGATCAATAAACCCTGGCTTTAGAAGTTCCTTCTTCCACCGCTGACCTAGAGAGAAAGAGAGAACCAGAAAATTGTGAGAAATTTGAGAGAGAATGGAGGATCGAGAAAACACAAAAAAGATAAAACCCTAGAAAATAAATAAAAACAAATACTAATATTAAAACCTATAATGATAACACAAATCTGTCATCTCCAACCTCCGCCCGTCGTGACAATCCTCTGCCCCGTGGAGCTTGCAGCGGCGGCGCGGGTTCTAACGGAGTTTTGGAGAGGAGATGGTTACCTGATGGTGGCCGATTTCCAGCAGGTTCCGGCGGGAGCGACCGATTTCCAACGGGTTCCGGCGGGAGAGACCGATTTCCAGCGGGGAGAAGTTTTGGAAGAATAGGTCAGGAGAAGGGGAGCGGGATTCCAGCGGAGCTTGATAAAAAAAACTTAGGTAAAATTTTTGGAGGGTGGGGGGGAACTGAAGTTTGGTGAAAAAAAAAATTGGGGGGAGCGGAGTTTTGGGAGCGCGGGATTGGAATAGTTTTGCCTCCCCAAAATTTTCGAGAGTGCTGGAGTTTTCATCAGAGGTTTAATAATAAACAACATTTTTATTTGTCAAATCTAAATATAGTGTTTCATGAAATAGGTTTTGATATGAAACAACAAATTCAATTCGTCGAAAATAAAAGGACAATTTTAATACGTTGTTGTTTGACAAATCTAACTGTCACAAATAGTCCATTTTGGTGTAGTGTATGCATTCATGAAGATGGTACACTTCGACAGGGTAAGCGTCTTTGTGTATCCAGTGGAGATATCAGACAGAAGATCATGGCAGAAGCTCACATTTTGCAGTATTCGATTCATCCCGGTGGCACGAAGATGTACCGTAATATCCGTCAATATTTTTGGTAGAATGGCATGAAGAGGGAGATAGCCCGGTTTGTCTCTCGGTGTTTGGTTTGCCAACAAGTTAAGGCTGAACATCACAGACCGGTTGGACTTCTTCAGCACTTGCCGATTCCAGAATGGAAATGGGAGCACATTACCATGGATTTTATGACTGGATTACCTAGGTCCCCGGCCGGTAGAGATGCTATTTGGGTTATTATAGACAGGCTCACTAAGGTGGCTTACTTTTTTCCATTCAGAGTTGGTCAGTCGACGGCTCAGCTAGCAGAGATATACCTCAGGCAGATCGTCAAATTTCATGGTATACCAGTCAGTATCACCTCAGACAGAGATTCAAGATTTATGTCACACTTTTGGTGCAGTCTGTAAGAGAGTTTGGGAACTCATCTCAAGTTCAGTTCAGCTTATCACCCGCAGACTGATGGTCAGTCAGAACGTACGATCCAGACTCTTGAAGATATGTTGCGGTCATGTACACTCGACTTCGGTGGTTCGTGGGAAGATCACCTGTACCTGGTGGAGTTCTCGTATAACAACAGTTTCTAAGCCAGTATCCGGATGGCACCGTTCGAGGCACTGTATGGTAGGAAATGCAGATCCCCGCTAGCATGGGATGATGTTGGAGAAAGAAAGATGCTCGGTCCGGAAATTATTACTCAGACAGTTGAGGTGGTCAGAAAAGTCAAGAATCATCTTCGAGTTGCGCAAGATCGTCAGCGTCATTGGGCCGATTCTCATCGGCGTTCCATTTAATTTTCTGTCGGCGACCATGTATTCCTTAGGATCTCGCCTACCCATGGCGTCATTCATTTTGGCGTACGGGAAAAGCTTAGTCCTAGGTATATAGGGCCGTTCGACATTCTGGAGCGAGTGGGAGATGTGTCCTATCGTTTCGCTCTTCCGCCGTCGTTATGTGAGGTGCATGATGTCTTCCACGAATCCCAATTACGACGGTATATCCCGGATCCGAGTCATGTCCTAGATCATTCGGAATTGGTTGTTGGTACCAACCTATCGTATGAGGAGAGGCCGGTATCCATATTGGACCGAAGAGAGAATATACTCAAGAACAAGACTATTAGTTTAGTCCATGTTGCTTGAGGTCATCACTCTTTGGGTGAGTCAACATGGGAGCGTGAGGATGATATCCGATCGCGATATTCTGACCTGTTTGAATCGTAAGGTATAATGTCCTTCTTATGCCTTATGCTCTCAATTCCTTGCTTGAATGAATGATTACATGGTGAACTGCTTGGTATAGCTTGTCTGTGATTAGTATTGCTTGTTCTTGTCTCTCTAGCCTCTTAATTAAATTTCGAGGACAAAATTCTTTTAAGGTGGGTAGAGTTGTAACGCTCGTAGTTCGTATTACGTATTTTTGGGTATACGTGTACGTTTTTTGACTCATAATTACATGTCTCATTGCGTGGTTTATTTTGGCATTTCATTTGCTTAGTTCGGTTCAGTTTGCTTGGTTCTGTTTGGTTTGGTTTTGCATGTGTACCAACCCCTCCTACCACCCACTCTCTTCCTTTATAAGCCACCTAACCACTCTCTCTTCCATTAATTCCTATAACTCTTCTTCTTCCTAACCATTACTCTCCTCCTACCCTGATAGAGAGAGAGGCTTAGGCAAGTGCATCTTGCTTCACGGAGGAACTCTATTTTTTTTATCGTTCCATTGTCTTCCTCACGAGATTCTAAGACACTTTAGTACTTAGCACTTTTAATTTCTATGGCTCATTTTATGTAGATCTAAGCTTGTTGCATTTTCGGATTTTTTGGGTTTTTATCTATTAAACCTTGTTATTTTCAAGTTTTGAGTGTTCCAGGTTGTAGAGAACTTTGTTCTACCCCATTTTAACCTATGGAAGTCCGAGTTCTGACCTTGGATGATGGATTTATGGGGCCTGGAAGAGATGGCTTTCATGGTTCTTCTTCTCGGAAAAGTGGAGAAGAAGAACAGTGCTTGATCGCATGACTTTTCATGCGGCTAGATCCCCTGCGGCTCCTTTTTGGCTGCATAGGCATCCGAGCCGCATGACTTTGCCCGACTCAGCCGCATGGCTTTGTTTTCCTTTGTCGCATGGCCTTCACCCGCATGACTCAAGTTGGCTCGAACCGTATGAACTCGATTCCTCAGCCGCATAAGCCTGCTGTCCTTAACCGTATACGCCCTTTCCTCCAGCCGCATGAGCCTGTCTCCTTCTTGCCGCATGGCTTCTTCTAGCCGAGTCGTATGGCTTTGCTCGACTTAGCCGCATGGCTATCTCTAACTACTGCCGTATGAGCTCCTGCCGCATGAGCCCATCATCCTTAGCCGCATGAGCCTCTAACCCCTGGCCCCTTTCATGCGCTCTCCTCCCCCGATCGCATGAGCCTGCTCCCCCTCCCGAGTCGCATGCCCCTGTCCCCTGAGCCGCATGACTCCTCCCACAGCCCTTGCACCCCTTTTTCTATTTAGTTGTTATATTATGCTTATACCATTGTTAATTCTGATTATGTATCATGACATGATAGTGGCCTATTGTGGCGCACTCATGACAAGGATGATTGACAAATAACATGACATGATAGTGGGCCATCGTGGCGCACTCTTGATAATTAAACCTGACGTGATATATCTCGATATGCTGTTGCGACGGCTAGCATGACGTGACAAGAAAGAATGGCCTGAACACCGTGGGCGATTGTGTTTGTACAAATGAACCAGTATTATCTTATCTTGCATCATGTCTAGGGTAGGGACCCCTGAGTACCACGGTCAGGGGTACCTACTAAAAATGGCTAAGGCTAATAACTAGAATAATCCGGTAGTCATAAGAGATTTCCCCAGTTACAGGCGATCCCGTTATCTCGGCCACTATTGTTGGACTTGTAGCCTGCCGACGAGTAGGGCACATGTCTAGATTCACTAATATATGGAAAAAAATGAGGCATTGCTTAATGAATCCAAGTCGCCTGGATAACCTGGATTAGCTGCAGGGCTTGTGGCTGGAGGAACATCTCACTGCATATTGCTAGTAACTAGGCTTGTGATAACCCTAGTTAGTTAATATAGAAAGTCATAGTCATTGTTTGGCCATGAACGATTGGATGGAGTCCGATTCAGTCTTATATGGTGTAGGTTCAGTGCACGAACGTTTCAAGTATGTTCGCATGATTGTCACCTTCAACAATAATGATTAGGGGCTAAGTTCTGTTCAGGCGAAGGGTTACAACCCCGGTCCTTGTTTGGTTTAAGGGTTGTAACCTGGCTCCCGGAGCGGTTCTGTGTCCTCTTTTCGTTTATTGTCTTATTGCACCCTACGTCATGCTCATCAATATATGTAGACAGCCGTGACCGTATAGCAAGGTAGGTTGCACTTCAATATATGTAGCTGGCTATATCTGCCCCCGGCCCGCTCTCTAGTATTCTGGTTCTGGGGCGTTACAGTCAGCTACACAAGTCGAACTCATAAGGACCACTCATAGAGTTGTTAAAACTTTGAGATGGGGTTCCACTTGTTATACTTGTGCTGTATCAAAACTTTGGTACAGCTGTATGTATCAAAATTAAAAGTGGGTATGTTGGACCACCTGTTTATTAATGCCTGGATGGGATGTCAGCCTTGGTCCCTTTCCTTTGTTCTATTTGGCATGAGAAGGAGAGGCACTTGTAAGAGAAAATAAACAAACATTATGGTCCTACCAACTGCTTCCAAATTAGATAGTGGCATGAAACATTTGCAGGTACATTAAGATTAATTATATTATTGTTAGTTTTTTCATTTATATTAACCACAAGATACATACTCATGAATCTTGTAATGAATTTTGATTATGGCATGAATTGCTTTTAGCTACTAAAGGATGTTTTCATCAGATTTTACTTTGGAGCTTGTTTAGAGTTTTGACACTTGATATTTATGATTGGATAACAGTACTACATTATTATTTTCTTGCACTTCTCAATACAAGTTTCTTCTCCAACACTTCTATATTATATTTTCTTGATATTTCTATATTTGCTTGACTATAATATAATACAAGGATTGTCATGTGTTATAAACTGAAGTTGGGTGCTCATATTTGAGTCTCAACTGGGGGTAAATTCTAATGCAAATGTTACAAATTGAAGTGTAGTATGATTGTGCAGACATAATTCCATTTTATTAGTTTACGTTCAATTATTTTATTATTATGTTATGTAAACCAATAATCATTTCTTCTTTTTTTGTTGATAATAAAGGTTTTCTTGCTAAGCACAACATATGGGCATCAACTTCACTCAAGAAAATCTAGTATCACAGGAAAGCAACAAAAATTAGGAGAAAATTGACTTCAACCGACATGGAAAAACAATTGGAAAGAGCGCACCTCACTTTATGTACCGTGTCGGCAAGATTGTGAAGTCATGCAACCATCAAGTATATATAATGCCAATTGCCGCTAGCGTTGTTCAAATCTCTATGATTTTGTTGGAATTTTTTTTTGGAATTATCTAAATTTTGTAAACAAATATCTTTCTCGAGCTAGATTTTATATTGTACTTGTAACTTACATTATATATACTCTTGATGGTGTTTTATAAAGAATTAACTTTTGGGATATTTTATTGGTTGTTTAATTTATATTAAGTTGTTAGCTTTGGTTAATTTAATGGCTCTCTTGGATGTTGATTGAGGCAATGTATAAAAATATGGAGCCATTTATTATGTGTTTTATGTTCAGTTTATAAATTATATTTGTGGTTCAGAATAAAATTTTGTTGTAAAATTGAAATTAGAAAAGTACACTGGAACGTAAATAAAATGTTTCAAATTCAGCCACAAGAATAATGTAAAAACATTTGCAAATTATATATAGGAACTGATGCAAAATGTTTCAGAATGACATTTAGAAACATTTTAAAAACGTCCCAAGAAACACCTTCGAAACATATTGTATGTGTTTCAAAAGCGAATTTAGAAACACTTGATAGACGTCCCAAATATATTTTAGGAACACATTATATGTGTTCCAAAATCTACTTTAGGAACGCCTTCTAAACGTTCCAAACTAACATTTGAAACGTTTTATAATTGTTCCTAATATTGCAATGCCACTTTTAGGAACGGTATTTATATGTTCCTAAAAATATTAGGTACATTAAAAGCCTGTTCCTAAATGCCTTTTTTGGTGTAGTGCCGTTTGATCCCAGCCTTATATATATATATATATATATATATATATATATATATATATATATATATATATATATATATATATATATCTGTCATGATGAGCATATTTCTAGCTCACCGTCGAGTGGGGCACCTCCTTAGGACACATGTATCTTACTGTAGTGTGTCTGCTATACGTGTTTTCTTTTGATGGGGTCACTTTGGTAGCAGCAGGCGGGTAACTGGACTTGGAAATCTCTTTGCATCTTGTTAGTAACTAGGCTTGTGATAACCCTAGTTAGTTAAAGTATCAAGCCGTAGTCATTGCTTGGCCGTAATTGATGGATATAGTCAGTCCAGTCCAGTCTAGTTTTGTCTAGGCAGTGTCCGTATGTTTATTTCAGTACACTATGGTTTATGCTTGCTTTCATTGGTAAATGGTCGGAGCCAAAGTTCTATTTAGAAGAAGGGTTACAACCCTGGTCCTTGTTTGGTTTACAGGTTGTAACTTGGCTTCTGGAATGGTTCCTAAGTTATCTTATCATTTGTCGTCCTATTCAGTACTCACATTCTATACATGATCCTTATGCTATACAATGATCAAAGACTAAGTTCTGTTCAGGAGAAGGGTTACAACCCCGGCCCTTGTTTGGTTTAAGGGTTGTAACTTGGCTTCAGAATAGTTTCTAAGTCCACTTATCATTGTCTTTCTATATAATTCTTACATGCTCACATGTTTAATTATCTCACAAGCTATACATGACTCCCTACGTCGGGTCACCATGCTCTTATGACCCGACAATCTCACAAGTTCACATGTTCAATTGCTTTTACATATTCTCAAGCTTCTATTTACTTAACATGTCTACACTTTACATTATGTTGAATGATAATTACTTTATGCTCCAAGATTCTTACTTATTATCTTCCTATGTTCGGGATAAGTGCATTGGTAGTGCACGAGTCTCGATCTGCCCTTACTTATTTGTATCTCTAATTGTTAATGTTAGTGATTGCTGGTTTTAGTTCATAGTTTAGCTTCCTTTGTGGTACTTGCTATTTGGGGGTCTGACCACACTGGTTTTGTTTGGCCAGATCTGATAGAGAAGCCCAGAGGATCTTCCGCACCATCTACTCAATGGTGACCATCCAGAGCGCCAGAGTACCCAAGTGGGTTTCTCTTTTTATTCTTCCACTGGTTGTGTACATTATTCTTTTATGGCATTTAGCCTCCGAGCATGTGTTTAGCTCATGTTTTGGTCCTTGATATTTAGCCTACGGGCATAAACATGATGTGCGTATTCTAGACTGCAGCTAGAGCTATCATGTTTGACAAATACTCTTGCTAGTTTCTCTATTTTGTATTAGTAGCTTCATGATCATCCATGTATATATGGTTTGGGAAGCTTTACTATTGTATGTCTAATGATCATACTTCTTGTACCTTGTATAATTGCCTGTGATTGAGATACCTAGGAATGTTTTAACCTTGGATCGACTGTTGGCTTATAGAAGTAATCCCCATGTCTTGATAGCTTATACATGATTTCATAGTACTGGTGTACTTTGATATTACATAGCTGGCCATGTCCGTCCTTACTTGCCAGTATTCTGGCCCTGGGGCATGACATAGATTTTAGTGGTGGCCCATGCAGGTCTGATTTTTCAGATATGTAGGGTTACTGATGTTTAGATATCTCAATCACGATTATCTTTATTGATATCCTTCGTATTATTCTCTACCCCCGATCCTTTGACATGATATCTGCCTTGATCGTTGATCTCTTCTGTTCTCTCGATTTGATCTTTGTGTCCTTTAACTTTCAGGAGCACTGTTCCTAATCCTTTCGATTACCTTGTTTGGGTTTTGCCGATGGCAGGTCAGCAATCTTCTGTTAGGCCAGCTATGGAGGAACAGTCTCAGCATTCAGACGAAGAGTCGAGAGTTGACTCGAGGGCAAAGGTGCCAGTCCATCCCGATCAGCCAGCTCAACCCGTATAATCAGCAGTTCGAGCAGAGGTAGTACCAGGGCAGCCCGATGTACCTGCACTCATAGGGATTATCAAAGAAATGATGGAGTCATAACAACGATGAGATCTCGTTCTCCAGCAAAGTATCCAGATGTTGATAGATCGAAGTGTGCAAGGAATACCCGAGGAACTTCAAGCCGAGGACTTGCAGCCAGAAGGAGTACAGGTTGGAGCCAGGCAGTACCAGTCATCCAGCCAGTCAGCATATCGAGCCCGACCTACTGTAGAGGCAGTACGAGAGCAAGAGCATGGAACTAGGAGGATGACATCCAGAACCGAAGGTCGTAAGAGGTACCATTCACCTGTATCTGGCTTTTTCCTCCAACGTCCATCACCAGTACCAGCAGACCAACGTCCATACCGGCACCGGGAGTTACCAACCGTATGTTCCTTCCGTGGAAGGGAAGGGCACACTCATCTTACTTATCGGAGGGCTAACTTTTTATGTTTATCATGCGGTTCACCAGAGCACATGATAGAAAATTGTCCCCGGAGGAGTCCAGGTGGATCGTCATCCTTCCTGCCTTCCAACCAGCATGCACCAGCATCGGTACAACAGCAGCAAGCTCAGAGGCAGAGAAACCAGCAGCAATATCAGGAAGAACAAGCCTATTCCTATTGTGGCAAGATGGCGCATCTCAGATCAGTTTTTTGGACAACCAATAGGCGATGCTTCCGCTGTGGAGCAGAGGACCATTCAATTAGCACTTGCCGATATCCGACATCTCGATGACGACCATCTACACAAGATATACCACCGCCATCCCTTCAATCACCCCGGCATCACCTCCCGTAGTGGATGAGCAGCTAGGGCCAATACTAGATATTCATCCATTGGCACAGTACCCACCGCCATCGCGAGCTCAGAGGATCAGACAGCTCAGAGCACAGTTACATGCACGGTACCAGGAGCACCTCTAGTATCAGCACGAGGGTTATACCTTGGGAGTCTCAGGTACCATCTTCATGGTCTTCCATCAGTTCTTCTCTTGGGATTTGTGTTTCAGTGGCAGGCCAGGTAGTGGCAAAATATCTTGGGTTCTTGCAGACGACCTTGTATTCTATCCACGTATGGAGTACAATGGCCGACTTGATTTATTTGGTGAGTAAAGACGAGTTTCTCGTCCCCAACCCTTCTGTCTTCGTAGTCGAGGCATGTGATAACTTTATTGGTATCGACTACGACGATACGTCCTGGGTAGAGTCCTGTCTTAGACTAAGTCATTGGTACCGACTTACTTTGAGACTTGACTTTATCCATTTTGGAGTCAGCGTAGGCCAGCGAGGACGTTGGTCCCTACTCAACTGTCTCAGGAGACATATTTACTCATATGCCTCCAGCCCTTCTTGATTGTGATTGTGTTATTGCTTACGCATTTATTTACATTACAGTTGCCTCTATTTACTTATATGCTATGCTACGTTTTATAGAGATGATTGTGTTTTCTTGAGCTTTTATTTTAGTTATCTTACTCGACCGGCTTTAGGAAATTTCGAAGACAAAATTTTTCTAAGGATGGGAGAGTTGTGAGACTCGTCTCACTGTATCAGTATTTATGTACGAGTACGTATTTTGAGCCGTATTTCGTATTTTTTGGTTTTCGAATATTTTAATTTTTTTTCTAAAGTATAGGTTAAACTTGACTTGGTTTAATTTGGTTCGGTTGAACTTGGTATAGGGCTTGGTTTGGTTTAGGTGGGTTTGAGATGAGAAGGTTTGTATAAAACCCAACTCCCCTCTCTCTCTCTCTCCTCCATTATTTTTATTCTCTTCATCTTCTTCCTCTTCATTTTCTCCTCCAACCCAAGGCAAGTACATCTTGACAAATGTTGGACAAATTTTATTTTGTTTGTTCTAAACTCTTCCTTACATGATTCTAAGCATCTTTAGAACTTGGCATTTTTCATTTTGGTGGATAAATTTTTGTAGATCTAAGTTTATAGTCTTTTCAGTTTTCTTGGGTTTTGATCTACTAAACTTCATTATTATCAAGTTTTGATTTTTCTATGTTGTAGAGAATTCAATTTTACCCAAAATGGACCTTTGAAAACTTAGATTTTGACTTGTTTTGAGGAAGTTGTGGCCAAAATAAGATTTGGACATCTTCTATGTTCATCTGTCCTGATTCTGGCAGGGACGATAAATAGTACCACAGGCATGAATAGTGTCGCATGGATGCATAGTGCCACAGGAATGAATAGTGTCGCATGGATGCATAGTGCCACAGGCATGAATAGTGCCACAGGAATGAATAGTGCCACATGGATGCATAGTACAGCAAGCATAAATAGTGCCGTAGGATGAATAGTGCCACATGGATGCATAGTGCCGCAGGAATAAATAGTGCTGCATGGATGAACAGTACCACATGGATGGATAGTGCCGCATGACTTGCATAGTGTCCCAGGCTTGCATAGTGCCGCAGGCTTGAATAGTGCCACAGAATGCCGCAGAATGCCTATTTTGGCTGTTTTATGTCCTATTTGGCTGATTTGTGGCCAGAATATCTTCCAACTCCCAATATGAAAGCTATAGATCTTTTCCTTGGATTCAAGAATATGTTACCAACTATTTTATGCAAGTTTCTTTCATTCTTGATATGGGGCTTATGATTGCATTGCATGTTTTCTATCTTGGCCTAAATTACGACGACCCTACTTAATAGCTTGATATTTCTTTAATAAATGAATTTCTTAACATGATTTGATAATATTGTACAGTTAGAGAATGATTTTACCCCTCTCATACCCTTAATAATAGTACAGATTCGATTGGTGTTTTAGGCCAAGTAGTTACCTCATTTATTTCTTCTCTTATGTTATGATGCACCTTTTATCAAGATCTATCTACAAGCTTTCTTACGTCTATGATTGCTTAACATGATAGTGACCCGTTGTGGTGCACTCATAATGTATGTCTTTCTTCTTTGCTTGACACGATAGTGATCCGTTGTGATGCACTCAAGTCACATGTCACTTCTTTGCTTAACATTTGTGGCCCATCGTGGCACACCCTTAACAAGTACCCTTAACATGATAGTGATCCATCGTGGTGCCGGGGGTGTTTCTCTTGAGTGTGTTTGTACAAGCTACATGTTCTATATTACATCATGTCTAAGGCATGGATTCCTGATAACCATGGTCAGGGATTCATGCTGAATCTGGCTAGGATTAATGACTAGATTGATCAAGTAGTTCATGAAAAAACTTTTCCAGTTACCTGTTGCCCGTTTGATCCCAGCCTTATATATATATATATATATATATATATATATATATACATGGGATTTGGAGCTATCTGTCATGATGAGCACATTTCCAGCTCACCGTCGAGTGGGGCACCTCCTTAGGACACATGTATCTTACTGCAGTGTGTCTGCTATACTTGTTTTCTTTTGCTGGGGTCACTCCGGTAGCAGCAGGCGGGTAACTGGACTTGGAAATCTCTTTATATCTTGTTAGTAACTAGGCTTGTGATAACCCTAGTTAGTTAAAGTATCAAGCCGTACTCGTTGCTTGACCGTGATTGATGGATGGTGTCAGTCCAGTCCAGTCTAGTTTTGTCTAGGCAGTGTCCGTATGTTTATTTCAGTACACTATGGTTTATGCTTACTTTCATCGGTAAATGGTCGGAGCAAAAGTTCTATTCAGGAGAAGGGTTACAATCCCGGTCCTTGTTTGGTTTACGGATTGTAACTTAGCTTCCGGAATGGTTCCTAAGTTATCTTATCTTTTGTCGTCCTATTCAGTACTCACATTCTATACATGATCCTTATGCTATACAATGATCAGAGACTAAGTTCTGTTCAGAAGAAGGGTTACAACCCCGGTCCTTGTTTAGTTTAAGGGTTGTAACTTAACTTCAAAATAGTTCTTAAGTCCACTTATCATTTTCTTTCTATATAATTCTTACATGCTCACATGTTTAATTATCTCACAAGCTATACATGACTCCCTATGCCAGGTCACCATGCTCTTATGGCCCAACAATCTCACAAGTTCACATGTTCAATTGCTTTTACATATTCTCAAGCTTCCGTTTACTTAGCATGTCTACACTTTACATTATGTTGCATGATAATTACTTTATACTCCAAGATGGTTACTTATTGTCTTTCTATGTTCGGGATAAGTGCATTGGTAGTGCACGAGTCTCGATCTGCCCTTGCTCATTTGTATCTCTAATTGTTAATGTTAGTGATTGCTGGTTTTAGTTCATAGTTTGGCTTCCTTTGTGGTACTTGCTATTTGGGGTTCTGACCCCACTGGTTTTGTTTGGCCAAATTTGATAGAGAAGCCCATAGGATCTTTCACACCGTCTACTCTACGGTGACCATCCAGAGCACCAGAGTACCCAAGTGGGTTTCTCATTTTATTCTTCAACTAGTTATGTACATTATTCTTTTGTGACGTTTAACCTCCGAGCACGTGTTTAGCTTGTGTTTTGGTCCTTGACATTTAGCCTACGGGCATAAACATGATATGCGTATTCTAGACTGCAGCTATAGCTATCATGTATGACTAATACTCTTGCTAGTTTATCCATTTTGTATTACTAGCTTCATGATCATCCATGTATCTATGGTTTGGGACACTTTACTATTGTATGTCTGATGATCATACTTTTTGTACCTTGTATAATTGCCTGTGATTGAGATACCTAGGAATGTTTTAACCTAGGATCGACTGTTGGCTTATAGAAGTAACCCCCATGTCATGACAGCTTATACGTGATTTCAGAGTATTGTTGTACTTTGGTATTGTGTAGCTGTCCATGTCTGTCTCAATTGCCAGTATTCTTGTCCTGGGGCGTGATTGGGTGTCTTGCCAGTTGCCTTATAAGGTATCCTGTTCTGAACAAAATAAGCAGATATATAGGACGGCTTCCTCCCACAAGTTCAGGGGTGCACCTGAATTAACCAGCATAGCATTCATCATCTCTTTCAAGGTTCTATTCTTTCTTTCAACTACCCATTCGATTCAGGTGAATATGGAGGGGTAGTCTCATGAATTATGCCTAGTTGTTCACAATAGTCAGCAAAGGGATTAGACTCATATTCACCTCCCCTATCCGACCTAAGCCTTTTAATTTTCCTATCTAGTTGATTTTCAACTTCAGCTTTATATTTCAGAAACATCTCACCTGCTTCATGCTTGTTTCTATGGAGATATACCTTCGTGTATCTAGAGTAATCATCTATAAAGGTAATATAATAAAATTTTCCTCCTCTAGACATTAAGCTCCTAAATTCAGCAAGATCGGTATGAACTAAGGTAAGCAAATCAGTACTTTTTCTAGAAACAACCGATAAACAACCATTTTTAATGGCTTTAACTTCAGCACATACTTCGCACTTATCATTCGTTGGTTTAGTGATGTTAGGCAATAAATCAGTTTTTCTCATTTCCTTAATATAAGGTACAGAAACATGTCCAAGTCTACCATGCCACAAATCAAAAGAGTCAACCATATAAGCAGAAGAAGCAGAATTTTTATTAATACCAGTTTTGAGTACATTCAAAAGAAATAAACCTTAGTTACAATACCCTTTCCCTATAAATGTCCCATTCTTAGAAAGCACTACCTTGTTGCATTCCATGTTCACTTTGATTTCAGCTTGAACCAAAACTAACACAGAGATCAGATTGCAGCGAATGTTAGGAACATGCAGTACATTACCCATTGAAAGGGTTTTCCCAGAAGTCAAGTTGAGAAGATCTATGCCTTTTTCCAGGACGGGTACAGGTCTAGAGTCACCCATATAGATTCATTCTTCTCCATCTTTCACTTGGGTGTACTCTGAGAAAGATATTAAATCACCACAGATGTGACGGATTGCTCCAGAATCAATAAACCAGTCTTTTTTCTCAGCCACCATGTTCACAACAGAGACAATTGGAGCAAAGACATCATCCTTCACTATATTAGCTTTCAGAGTGACATCTTTGTTATCTCCATCCTTCTTGTGTCTACACTGAAAAGCATGATGTCCAGGTTTTCCACAAACATAACAATTTCCCTTATTCTTCTTAAACGGACGAGAATTGTTAGTCTTCGGAGTAGAAGATTTCTTATCGATTTTCTTAGGATTTCTCCTAAATCGACTAGAACTAGAACTGGGATTACCTTCCACAATATTAGCCTTAGAGTCAAACTCCGTAGCTAATTTTCTGTCAAGATTCTTGTTTTTTTCTTCAATCCGGACATGAATAATCATGTCTTTCAGACTCATCTGCCTCCTTTTGTGCTTCACTTTGTCCTTGTAGTCTTTCTATGATTCAGGTAATTTCTCAATCAAACAACCAGAGGCGAAAGCGTCAGGGAGTTCAATATCCTCAGTTTTCAAATCATTTATAAGAACTTGAAATTCAATGATTTGAGAAAAGATATCTCTAGAGTCAACAAACTGAAATTTCAGATAATTTTCGATAGCATACTTCTGAGTACCAGCATCGTTGATTATATACTTCTTATTCATATTTTCCCAAATATCGTAAGCCGATTTATATGAATACTATATATCGAAGATCTCATTCGACTGGGTATTCAGAATAGTATAACGACATACCTTGTTTCCTCGCTGCCATTCAGCATGCAAGTTTTTGAAATCATCATAAGCATTCACAACATCTTCTATGTTAGTTGAATCGAACTCAATAGCCGCAGGTTTTATCGGTTCAGGTTCAGTCAAGTACTTCGCATAGTTCAGCACGTCTAGGCTAACATAGATCCTCTCCCTCCAGTGTTTGAAGTGGGTACCATTGAAAGCTTCAATCTTCGATATGCCGGGAAGCCTCGAATGAAATTGAACCGATCCAGCAGCGAGATCAGTGTTCTGAGAAGTCATCTTTTCTTGAGATTGAAGGATGAATAGTTTCGTAGAACACAAGTCAGAATCGTTGAGGCGTGTAGATCACTATCCTCAAGAAAAGATTCGCCCCTATACTTTACTGTAAGGCTCCAACGACGACTTTCCTCCAGGATACAACAACGATTTACATATAGCAGTATCTATCTGCAACCTACTATCAAACAGAGAAGAAGAAGAACAGTAAAACCCCTCAAAATTAAAAGAATATTTGATTTAGTTAAATATATTATTTTGGATTTTTTTTTATTTTTTATTTTTTATTTTGTCCTATTTATATTATATAAAAAGGGCTATAGTCATGATTGAGTTTGAATGTCCAAGTCGACTAAAAAGTATGGCATTCCTAGTGTAGTCGGGTGCTTTAACTAGCGTACTAGTCATGTTAGGAATGTCATGGTTATATTTTAGTCTCTTGCATGTTAACAATTCAAATTGTGGCACAAGTCATATTTTTATTTAATTAATTAGTTTATATAAGCCTTATGACTTTTTAGGAGACCCGGTTGCACCAAACCTTCCCGAATTTTTTCCAAACCAAACGCAAACCTATGTAGGCATGTTGGGCATTAAAATACATTAATAAACACATATATTTTATATTTATTCAGATTTTGGATTGTATTTATATATATAGATCTAATTAGTTCTATATTAGGAAAGACCTATTTAAATCTCTAACCAAATCAATTAGCCAACTCATCAAACAACCAAGCCAATCAAGTGGACCCCTACCATTAAGTGGTCGGCCAAGCACTCCCCCCCTCTTGGCCGAACATCCCAAAAGGAAAAAGGATTCCCAATCCTATACATACATGAAACCCATAAAACCCATATATATATATATATATATATATATATATATATATATATATATATATATATATATATATATATATATATATATATATCAACTTGTATTCTAACCCTAACTTAATTTCTCCTTCTTTCCCACCTCCATAGCCGACCATACTCTATTCCTCCCTCAAATTTCGACAGCACCAAGCCCCACAGCCCTCATAACATCATCCCCTCCATTACACATCTCTCTATCCTCCACAAAACTTATCGTCTTCACTATACATCCATCCAACCACCGAAACAAACCCTAGAAACTCCATCTTCCCCATCCAACCATCTATAGCCATTGCCAACTCCTTCAAACTCACCAAGAAGGGAGTAGAAATCAAGGATAGCAAGAAAGGTGGAAGCTTTGGCAAGGAGAAGCCTCCACAACCCAACTAGCAAGGACTTTTGGTAAGAAACCCTACTTTTTCCATCTCAAACCCATGCTTTAATTTTATAAAAATTCTTTTATTAAATCTGTAAAAATAGTATTTTGGTACATTTTGTTATATATTTTCACCTATAAAAGTTTCAGGAATTATGGTTGTAATATTCATGTTTCAGTAGGGTCGATTCCAACCCCGTTGTGAAGGAAATATAAGTTATTGATGGTTATTTTTGAAACTGAATTTTATGTGTGTTAATATATAGAAAATATGATTTTTAAGTATTTTTCCACGATTTTATCAACTCTAATCTGGTCGAAAAAAATATAGGTCAAAACTAGCTATTTTCGGGTAACCTGCGGACCTAGAATGTCCAAAACTTGTAGTATATCTCAACCCTTGTACCTATGATATTATTCTGTGAAATAAGGTATTTTATTTCTGTTTAAAATATATTTTTGGTTATTTTAGCAATTTTGAGTCATTAACTATGTTCCGTGCGAGTTTCGGGTAGACTAGCTGACTTAGTAATCAACTAGTCATAAATGTCTTTAGAAATATTAATTCTAGAATTTCAGAGATAAATTTGAAGAAAATTAGTTTAAATATTATTTTTATAATTTTTATATGATTTTTAAGTATGTTATTGAAGTAGGGCATAACCGACTAATTAAGAGTTAGAAACCCTATAATCGTGTTTCGATGTCTCGTGGAACCTGTGTGTTATTGTATGGATCTAAATGGTTCCATGAGAGATTGAATATAATTTTAACACATTACTTTGACTAATTAAGTCGTATCGTAAGTTTCGTGAGTAGTGACTTAATCTAGTTAATTAATTATCTGGGAGCGTCGGGTTCCGGAGGCGTGGACGCGGGAGCGACGTTTCATATTCACAGCACAGAATCAGGCAAGTGCACCTTGCTATCGTACATTTCTTATTTTATTCTGTTATTTATTTCTTTCTATTTTATCTCTTGTACTTGACCTTAGGAATTATATCTATACGGGCTTCCAGATTATATCTGGGTGCCATTCAACTATGAGTTGTCTAGTATTGATATATAGATCCTGCTGAGATTTATGGATTTATTTCCATAAAAGACCTATAGGATACGACACGTGATTGACACATATATTAACCCGATACTTGAGCCAGATTACCTGAGATAGTTGATTCCTGATACCTGTAGGTTAAGGGTATTTGTGTCATTTTATCTTTAATTTAGATGTGTCGTAGGATTGCCGTCTAGATAGAGGTCAGAACGGTAAGTTGTGGTTGCAACTTATTATTTTTTGAGAGTTGAGGACGACTACTACTTGTGCGGGCCATGCTGTGCACATACACTCTTATATATGTATATACATTTATTCGGAGAGATTACCTGTTTCCTGTGATCCATGTTTCTCTCTTAGTTACCGTTGACATTTCGTTATGGAGCTACGGCTATATACACGCCTGACCCGGATGTTATTTACTTTGGAGATGTCTACGCTTGCGAACGTTGTCCTCAAAGCGTCACGTTAGTTTGGTTAGATATCTCGATATTCCATTTACTTACAGTACTTTAGCCTGTATATTATGTGCCTTGCTATGTCCCCTTAGGACCTGGTTCTTTTCCAGATTTAGCTGACGAGGTCTTTCCTGAGGAGTATGGGCCGGGAGTCTATTCTTCTGTTGCACCAGACGTGGACGACGAGGTTGATCCAGAGTATTTCTTCGTGAACGTCTATCTTTATTTTTCTTTATTTCATGTCAGAGGTGAAGACTTGTAGTGGAGATTTTTTTATACTTTTATCTGAGACATTGTAGTGATCATTTATTTGACTGAGACTTGTACCCATAGATTTTCCATGTGATTTTATACTTCTCTTTGATAGTTTTATATTCCTTTATTTCAGCACGATATGTTTCTTATTCTGTGATTCTTGTTCTGTGGATGAGTATAGATTGTGCCTGCCATGTGATTATTTTACAGCTTAAGATACCTTCCATTGGTCCATTAAATTAGGTATACCTATGGAATGTGTCTGCTGGCATGTCACGTGTTCTAGTCCTTATGGATTTTGGGACTGGGGCATGATAAGAACGACATCGTTTCTGATCTCTCTCTTTGGAGTTTTTTGATCTCAGTGGTATATTTCTTATTAGAAGAATGAATGCTATATATAGAGTTGCAAAACTCTAATTCTGTTAGATCGTGAACCCTCATATCAGGAGTACGATTAGGAACGACGTGTATGAGTAGTCAAGGTTGGTTAATGGGCTGCATAAATCGTGGGCTCACTTCCAAGAGAAAGTCCAAAAAGTAAAGTCGTGTACCGCCTACGTACAAGGCTCAACGGCCCGGATTTGCACCCCCCTGCGCGACGTGCCCGCAAATGCGCTTTAAGGTTTTCTGGAGCATTCCACCAAACTGGGTGCATTCTAGCTCAATGCCCCCCGAGCGCGCGAGCACCCCTCTTACTACCCACTCATCACAACTATGTAGAAGGTATAAACATATATAAACCCATTCACATGCGTAGGTTCTAAGTAATGTGGGACTAAACAAAAGTCTCTTTCCTTTTGTCTATGGTGTATTTGAATTACTCATATTGTGGAACTAAACAAGAGTTCCAACAATATTAACTATACTCTCTCTTACTTAAGATTCTTTCGCTTAATCTCACTTAACTCTGCCTCATTTTTTTTCTCTCAATCCAATTAAGCCTTATATAAACTTACAATGATTTGAAATATAAGTTTGAGGGAAAGTGTTAGAAAGTATAGGAAGTTTAGTCTCACTTCGAATTGTAGATTGTTCCTCTTCCTAGATCATTCATAATTAGTGCAAAAATATAGATACATGATTTGATCTTTGAGATGCTAATGCTGATGAAAATGCAAAGGAGTCTTCTCTGAACCGCCCGTACAATAACTCCAATGATACATATATGCCAAAAATTTATTTAATTATTTTCTTCTAGTAAAACGATGATACAAAAAATACCATAATTTGATAAGCAAGGAAGATAAATAAGTCTAACGAACGAAAGTCCAATTAATACCATGGCTAACTAAGGAATGTTTACACTAACGATTTTAAAATTTTGGGTTTATAACACAGATTACTCATACTTTTAACTAATTACACTAGCTATCCCTCCCTTTAGGAAAATAAAAATAAAAATATGGATATTTAGTGTTATAACTTTCTATTTTTATTTTAAAGTAGGAGTATCATGTGTAATAAACATAAAACATGAAAATAGTTACTGTAATTAGTTTAAAAGTAGGATACCTTGTATTATAGAGTAGTTTTTTTCGATGCCGAAAGTTACACACGGAAGTTCGTGCACACTGTGTTGCATGTCTTTTGGGTCCGTTGCTTCCAATCTTCAAATACATACACACCCCTCTCCGCGGTTAGATTCCGAGACAGTCCGTCTAGCCAGAGAGATTTATAGCTTTTTCGCTGATCGCCAGATCCAGTTGATTTCTATAAATGGAGTAGTTATTATAAATAACCCGCTAACTAACATACATATGAAAATACAACATTGATCCAAGGGTCTAAATAAATTTCAACTAATTTATTGATGTGATTCCCTTCCTTGACTGCAATTCTAGGTGAAGAAAAACCTGCTACATTTGTCTCCATCAATAAGCCAATTACAATTTGCTCAACTTAACTTTGCCATTCTTGTAACTAAACTAAAATAGTGCGATTTGATACCTAAACATTAGTCCTCAAGGGTTATCGTTGAGCAATTTAATTAAGAGTTATTTGTATTTACCCTCAAATTGCTAATCATATCTCCACTTCCTCCCAATTTTATTTTAATTAGTGTTATCCCCCCAATTCTTCGGGTAAAGTACAAACAGACCCTCCTTACATTTGAGTTTTTGCCTTTAAAGGTACCTTATTAAAAAACCCTCATATTTTTATTTTGCTCAGTTTGCACCCCTGCCGTTAGAAATGACTGTTAATGACTTTTTTTTAAAAATAAAAAAATACCCAAAATGCCCTCCCTACCCTACAAGTGGTGGCCAGCCCCCTCCTCCCTCCACCGGTCGGCCCCCTGACCCGCCGCCTCCTTCTCCCTCCGTCGGTCGGCCCCCCTCGACCCCCCTCTCCTCCGTCCGCTGGTCGGCCATGCTCGACCCGCCCCCTCCTCCCGCCGCCGGCCGACTATGCTCGACCTAGGGGTGAGCATTATTCAATTTTGTACTGAAAACCGAATCGAATAAAAGATTCAGTTCAGTTTAAAAAAATCGGTTCGATTTCGATTTTGAAAATACTAAATTTTCTTATTCGGTTTTGATTTCGATTTTGGGTTTCGGTTTCGGTCCAAAACCGAATAAGAAATTTTAGTTACTATATATACATATATATTATATATATACTATATATATATATATGTATATACTAATAAATTTAGGTATATTTAAGAGTTATTTGTATTTACCCCCCAATTGCTAATCATATCTCTACTTCCCTCCCATTTTTATTTTAATTAGTGTTATCCCCCCAATCCTTCGGGTAAATTGCAAACAAACACTTCTTAGATTTACTTTTTACATTTAAAGACCTCTTTTTTTAAAAAAAAATCTTATATTTTTATTTTTGTTCAGTTTGTACACCTGCCGTTAACAACCGTTAAAATACGTCTAAAAATACGATTTTACCCCTCTCCCCCACTCTCTCCAATTTTTCTCCGGTGGTAGGGGCGGGTCAAGCGAGGCCGACCAGAGGAGAAGGGAGGGTGGCCGGCCAGCGGAGGAAGAAGGGGGCGGGTTGAGCTAGGGGTGAGCATTCGGTTAATTCGTTCAAACCGAACCGAATAACCGAAAACCAAATTGAACCGAAAACCAAATAAGCAAAACCGAAACCGAACTGAATTGACTTATAACCGCATCAAACCGAATCAAATTAAATCGGTTCAATTTTTGGTTTATTCGATTTATTTGAATTTTTTGTTAAAATATATAGTAATTAAATATACCTAAATTTATTTAGTATATATCTGTAGTATATACATACATAAATACATACATACATACATACATATATATATATATATATATATATATATATATATATATAGTAACTAAATTTTCTTATTCGATTTTGGACCGAAACCAAAACCCAAAATCGAAACCGAATAAGAAAATTTAGTATTTTCAAAATTGAAATCGAACCGAATTTGTTTTAAAAATGAATTGAATCTTCTATTCGGTTCGGTTCAATTCGGTTTTCGGTCCAAAACCGAATAATGCTCACCCCTAGGTCGAGCATGGCCGGCCTGCGGAGGGAGGAGGGGGGCGGGTCGAGCATGGCCGACCGGCGGACAGAGAAGAGGGGGTCGAGGGGGTCCGGCCGGCGAAGGGAGGAGGGGGCGACAGGTCAGGGGCTGGCCGACGGAGGTAGGAGGGGGCTGGCCACCACTTGTAGGGAAGGGAGGACATTTTGGGTTTTTTTTCTTTATTTATTTTTAAAAAAAGGTCATTAACGGTCATTTCTAACGGCAGGGGTGCAAACTGAGAAAAAATAAAAATGTGAGGGTTTTTTCAATAAGGGATCTTTAAATACAAAAACTTAAATATAAGGAGGGTCTGTTTGCACTTTACCCGAAAGATTGGGGGGGAGGGTAACACTAATTAAAGTAAAATTGGTGGAGAAGTGGAGATATGATTATCAATTGGGGGAGGGATAAATATAAATAACTCTATATTTAATTACTATATATTTTAACAAACAAGTGCAAATAAACCGAATAATCCAAAAATCGAACCAATTTAATTCGGTTCGGTTGATTCGGTTATAGGTCAATTCAGTTCGGTTTCGATTTTGCTTATTCGGTTTTCGGTTCAATTTGGTTTTCGGTTATTCGTTTCGGTTTGAACGAATTAACCGAATGCTCACCACTAGCTCGACCAGCCCCCTTCTTCCTCCGCTGGCCGGCCACCCTCCCTTCTCCTCTGGTCGGCCCCTGTTTGCAAAAACAAAACTTGAAGAACTTTATTGATACAAACTTTGTAAAAAATTACAATTTGAATTCTGGGAATGGTACAACTTTAGGAATCCAATCTAGATGACGATTGCTTTATCCCTTGGACGATGTGAACTCTGAAGACGAAGCCTCTGAAGTTGAAGACAACTCTGGAATTGAAGGCAAAAAGCCTCGGAAGTGGAAGGCAAAAGCCTCGGAAGAATGCAGCAGCACTTGGGCAAGAACTCCTGGACTCTCTGAACTTTGAAGTCTGATCTCTCTGATTTCTGATTACTGATTCGTGATCCCCTTGAATGGAGGCTTGAAACTCTATTTATAGAGTTCTGAGAAATAACTAACTTTTAGTTATTCTGGACTGCGCATGATGGATTGGGCAGCAATTGGTTTGTGCAGCAATAGACTGCACAGGCAGTTGCTGGATCATGGGTTAACTGTCTTGGATACATGGCATCATTTGATTGAAATGCGCATGATCATGCATAGACAATTGCCACAAAATGAGAAATTGATGGCATGAATGCCACGTGTACTTTATCATTTGTACTGGTAGAACGCGCACATTGAATTGCGCAGACTTTGGATTGCGCCAACTTGAATTGCGCAGGAAATGGATTGCGCCAACAAAAATTGTGCCAACATGGATTGCGCTGCCAGCTGTCCTCGAGCGCCGTGCTGCATGATTAAACGAACGGCCGCCTCGATCTCCGCGCTGTCAGTTGTCAGAAGATTTGATTTGTGTCAGGTAATGATGGCGATTTACCACGTTAGCCTGCGCACTTGGAAGTGTGCGCAGTCTATCATACGCAAACTGAAGTATGTGCAATCTGATGTCTGCGCAAGTCATCTGAAAGTTGTATTTCTTGATTTTTCTGACTTTGTTGATGTATGCCACTTGATTTTTTAGGACCTACAAGACCCCCTTCAAAGTTTTCAAAAGTTGAATTTATTCAAAATTTCGAAATACTTTGAATTTTGAATATGACACCAATTTGCGCACATAATGAGCTGTCTGCGCAATCTGAGGGTTTAGCCCATTTTTAGGCACAATCTAAGGCGGCCGTTTCGACTTTGAAAACTATAAATAGTTCTCAAACTTCTCATTATCATTCTTTACTTGTCTTCTTCGTGCTTGAGAGAAAAACTCCTGAGCTTTTTCCTCCTTTCTTCTCCGACAACCCTAATGGCTCCCCGACGATCCTCTGCTACCGCTAAGGGCAAGGCCACCGCTGAACCATCAACTAGGGCTGTGCGTCGAGCTTCGCGCCATAAAACCGCTCATCCAGCAATGGCAGGTAGAGAACCCAATCAAAAACTCTTTTTAGAGTTTTGATTTCATTATTCCTTTCAGAATCTATCTCTTTTTAGAGATAGGATTATACTGTGCCACCCCTTTTTAGGGTTCTGGTTGCACAAATCAGTCCACTCTTCATTTTTATGAAGATCGACTTTCTGCGTAATCGGTTGAATTACGCTGACAAAAGTCAGCGCAATTTGCTGATTTGTGCGCGTCTGTCAGCGCAAACTGATGTTTACTTGTTTGCGTAATCTGATTTTGCGCAATCTGATTTTGTACAATCTGATTTTGCGCAATATGATGTTTGCGCAATCTGAATCATTGATTTTGACTTTGTACTAAAATTTTTTGTTTTCTCTGTCTGATGCAGTTAATACCAAGGAAGACCCAGAATATGAAAACTTCGTGGGGACCCTTTCAGAATCAGAGTATAAAGAGGATTTGTCACATGTTCATTATCTTCAGTATGATCTGCCGACCTCCCGTCAGGCCATTCTGGTTTCCCAAGACAATGAAACACTACAGTGCTTAATGAACGGACAACCTCTGGAAACGACAGATGCTGTTATCCACAAAAAACCATTATTCTTGTTTGGTGAAGCTTTCGAGAAGATCTCTCAACCAAGACCGAGAATGGAAGAAAGAGTTGTCCATCAGACGAATAGATCTTTCTCAATACCAAATATTCCACGCTGCCTCCCATTATCCCGGTATGCTCATGCGAGTTACCCGAGAAAGATGGAGTGGAACCTTACTCCGTTCCAAGATGCCCGTCCGGGAAGAATCTTTGTGAAGAAGGGTCCGAATAAGAAAGATATGTTCTATAGCTCTTCTGAAAGGTACAGTGTTTTGCTGAGAGGACTGAAACCCGGTTGCATTCCGCCGGAGAATTCTTTATTGTTAATGCCCGTCAGGACTCCAATTTTCGCAAATGAATTTACGAAAGTCGAAGGGAGATATCCGGAGGAACACATCAGACTAACTGGATTGGTGAATCCAGATTTCAAAAGATGGAGTTGTATAGCCAATTGGGTTCTGACCAAGTTTGAAGGCGAATTGCAGCAAATCAACCTGTACCAGGCAGTGCATGCCACTGTCTATGGTTTTGCTCCGAACCCTCACATGTTCCTGGCTGTAGCAGAAAGGTATAATTATAGAACAGGGACCTTTATGACTCCCGGCAGAGAAATTGGATTTGCACTCCATGAGATGAAGTACATCTCCTTTTTGCCAATAGGAGATGCCCCTTACGAAGAATTTGTTCCAACAAATGATGAGTTGGACAAACTCCGGAGAGAAAATACAGAAATGGTAGCAGTATTCGAGGAACTGCTATGTCATTACAGGATCTGTTCCCTGTTTTATAAGAGTGCTACAGCAAACACTTGTTACTCTTCGAAATGGCTACCCTATCTGTTCCTCAATCATATTCAAGAACCGAAGACTAAGGAACACGATAGATGTTATCCTGATTTCTTTAAGCCACTGAGCAACACAGAAGTGATAAAATTGATGGAAGAAAGTGGAGATTATGATAAGCAAATGAAGGATGATTATCAATGCCCCCTTTGAAGACAGGGGATACTCTCGAAAGTTACTTGAGAGTAGGATACAGACCGATGTCGAAAGAAGCCCAATTAGCAGGGTTTCTGACACATTGGCTTCGTCGATTTGTAGTTCCGGGATCCCGTGCAGTAGACCGCTTCCACCGCGGTGTTCCATTTGCGGCCGTCAGATTAGTCTTCGGCTATAAAATGGATCTTCTGTCATCCATGACCTGTAAGCTGAATGCTGGTCTCCGCCTCTATGTCGACCTGATGTTGAAATCCAAGGGTGAAAAAGAATTCCCTCGGTTGGAATTACCGTATATATATCTGTTTGGGTGGTTGCTCCTCCACCATCCCACTTTGATGGACCCCGGCATGGGACCGGTAGATGGCAGATTTTTACGAAGATATGCCAATGGTAAGTGGAAATTTACTGCTCTAAGAGACTGCAGATATGCTCTAAATTTGAGCAAGGAATGGAATTTTTATTGTGCCAAGCCTCCTGCTGGTTACGAACAAATGCGAACAAATATGATTGATTCGCAGATGCATCCTCTGAGCCGTGTAGCTTTTGAATGGTTGAAGACAATTCGGCCTTCTCACTTGGTATACCGGTTCTAAGATGAATGTTATCTAGAGCCGTATCTTCCTAGTCGATTCGCTCGACAGTTCGGCTATGACCAATTCCATGTGGGGAATGCCATTACATGTTTTCAGGGAAAAGGTTATTTGATAGATGGGGCCCGGGCCTGGGCTTACTATAATGCTCGAGATACGAAATCGACGTTCTCGATGCCTGTAAACAGCAACCATGGTCCTCGGATGCTGTTTACATACACAGTCTTTTATACATCTTCAAATACCTTTGCCGAAAATTTCAACCTCACAGATAGCTTCGCATCTTCAACAAGATTGAAGAGAGGAGGAGTTGTCCTGTCACTCATAGGAAATGAGGAGGTACATGAGCCAGAAGATGCTCCTTTGGAAGCCTCAAGGAATGTTATGTTCCCTCAAGAAGTTAATGCACCACTACGTGTCTCTCTAAAGGTGGGCAAATCTCCAACAAAAAGGAGGAGAAGAGAGGATCCTTCTGCTCCAGCAGCAAAGAAGAAATTGATCTTGGATCACTCTTCTGAAAAGGTCACCACTCGATCTCAGTCTCGGCAACTGGCCGAGCAAGAAGAGGCTACTACACCAACCTCTATCCAGAAACAAGTTGAGACGATAAATATAGAGAGCCCTGAGAGGCCACTAAAAAGAAAGAAGTTGCCCACAGAAAGAATCGAGCCCCGTCTTCAATGGTAATGGATGCTGCAGCTGGATTAATCTTGCCATCTCCCACTCCTATTCTAGAATCTAGGAATAAGACTCCTAGTCCCGAACATAGAGAGAAGGTTGAGCAAAGGACAGATCTTGCTCCGAGAACTGGGGCTGAAGAGCCTAGAGGAAGTACTGTGGAGGAAGAGCAGAATATTGTACACTCTCTTTTATCTGCTACAGAGATTGTTGAACTTTCGCCTACTCCTAGAACCCTTCGCGAAGAGGAAGATCGCGAAGTAATTGCAGCTCTAGAAGGGTGCAGCTATAGTCCTCTGGATGACTACGGTGACCAAGCCGCGACTACCAGCGAGAAGGCACCAGAAGAAGAAGAAGATGAAGAGGGCTCTTCATCTGAGAATATTGATGACTACATACAAGATCTTGAAAGAGATGATGAAGTGCACACATCTCCTGATGCTGTCAATGACGTAAATGAGGAGGATATTAAAATCCCAGAGAATGCTGCTGATACCTTAAATCCTGAAAAGGATGTTGAGGTTCCAAAAAATGCTACCGACACCTTAAATCCTGAAAAGGATATTGAGGTTCCAGAAAAAGCAATAGATGAAGAAGCCCTGGAAGAAACTCCCGTCAATGATCCTCAAGGTATAAAACGAAATTAGCAATCTCTTCTTGAATGAATTGATAGCTAGCATCTTTATTTGTATTTTCTGTAGATCATGAGACTCCTCTAGCACCTCCGACATGCACGGACATAGTGCCCATAACGACGGTGGTTATTAGTAGCAGTCATCATTTGTCCTGTGGTTCTGAAGCGGGCAGTAGTCAAGCTGTCATAGCTGAAGCTACCTCTGCTCGACCAAAGTCTACTCCAGCAGATAATATGCTCATTGCTGGATCAACCCATGGTAAGATAATTTAAATCTTTAATCTTTTTGAACAATAGCGATCAACATGCAAAATGACAATCTTTACTTTTTACAGAAAAACAACCATGAGGGGCAACTAGCTCCACTTTGGCTCCTCTATTCAGAGAACCGGCTATCCAGTCACAAGAGCTTGAACGTCCCACGGCCTCATCATCAACAGGAGTGGCTGCGACTCCTGGTGCTATAGCCACTAATAAGCTTGTGATCCAATCTTTTACTAGATGCTTCTTTGAATCTTTGGGGCCTCTAGTAAAAAGAATGATGGAGAAAGAAGGCACCGATTTTTTCATGGTTAGGGGTCCAACCTCTCTCTTGATAAGAGCTATCCGGAAACAGGGTGATGGAGCTCAAGCCACTCTCCTGGATCATATCTTCAATGAATTAGAGATTTCTGTCAAAAGCTATAAAGAGCTCAACCAAGGAGACGTAGAATCTCTAGTACAGGTAGAATTTGAGCAACTGGCTCATGCAGCTGATGTTGAAAGGGTTAATCTCCAGAATCTTTTGGAAGCCTTCTCTGCAAAATCTGCTGAGTATAACTCAAAGCTGGAATCAGTAACCTTAATAGCTACTAGAAAAGAACAGAGAGCTGCTGAGCTAAGAGCAGAGATTACTCGTCTTCAGAAGGAGTTAGAAGATGAAATCGCTAATCACTAACTTGCAACTCAACAATATAATGCTCTGATTCAGGAGAGGGATGAGTACATCGAAGCTCATAATGCTGAGGTTACCCGTAGAATGGTGACTATGCCTACTTTTAATGAGGAAACTGGAATGGAGGAGGCCAGAAGGAGGGTGATGTCCACTCGCGAAGAACGGCTATAGACTCTTAAGCAGCAGATTGACAATCTGATGATGCCGCCATCTTAAATGGAACATTTTATATTTTTGTGTCTTTTGAAGTATGTGTGTTTTTGTAATGTCTTATATTTCAATCAATAAAAGACATTTTTGCTGTGGCTCCATTATTTGTTGCATATCTTGTTCAGATATAAATAATAGAGATAGAAAATATATTCAGAGGTACAAGACATGATATATTTCTTGATAATTTTATAGAAAATAATTATATTCATTATATCTACTCAGAGGTAATATGGACGTGGCAGAATATACTGAACATTATTATTTCAATTGACAACTTAATCGAAATGATAAGTTGCTGTTATGGATGTGAGATGAACCGAAAAATTGTCAAATGATGGAACGAACGGACAAACCGTCAAAAAAAATAAAAAATAACGAACGGATGAACCGTCAAGTGATGATGAATGAACGGGCGAACCGTCGGATGAATGTGAATGGATGAACCATCGGATGAATGTAATGAACAGACGGACCGTCAAGTGAATTAAATGAACGGATGAACCGTCAAGGGAATTAAATAAACGGGATGAACCGTCAGATGATGATGAATGAACGGGCGAACCGTCGGGTGATAATGAATGAACGGATGAACCGTCGGGTGATAATGAATGAACGGATGAACCGTCGGGTGAATGTGTCGCTTCGTTGTTGGAGAAATCTCTGTATATAAATAGAACAAAAATCTGACAGGAATGAGCACTTTTACTTTTCAACATAAAAATGTCGTCTGAAGATGCACTGAAGAAGACTGAGCTCGCTCCGAAGGTTGAAGAAGACGTTAAAGAACATCCTGTCGATCCAATTCAACCAAAGGAAGCAGAAGCAGGCGAAGGTTCGTCTGTACCCAAGCCACCGAGAGACATCCTGGACTTTCTGCTTGAACCAGGAAGAACCGAAGAAAAGGAAGCCATAAGGATGGCCGCTTGCAAGTTCCTATTGGGTTCCAGCAAAGAAGTTCTCGACTCTTTTGCTGACCGTGTTTTTGAGAAGGACGGCAGTGGTCCACGTCCACATGTAGAGAAGGATGATAGTGACCTTCCTTAATATAATGTACTATCATTCATGATGAAATAAAATTTTATTTATGAACATGAACTTGTCTGATGATTTACAAACATTTACATTTACATATAGTACTTTTTAAGGAATTTGCCATTGATAGGCATCATTGTAATTTGTCCATCCAGTTCTGAGAGTTGATAAGCTCCATTTGAGAAGACTTTGCTCACAACGTATGGACCTTTCCACTTTGCGTCGAACTTGCCTTTGCTCATATGAGTCATA
Source organism: Iris pallida (assembly GCA_029216955.1). Lineage (NCBI taxonomy): Eukaryota > Viridiplantae > Streptophyta > Magnoliopsida > Asparagales > Iridaceae > Iris > Iris pallida. The sequence continues at coordinate 9,345,166 of JANAVB010010799.1, forward strand.
GTCATAGGACGTCTAACTGTTAAAACAAGTTCTCCTTGCTGAAAGGCTCTGACCTTAACTTTTCGGTTAAAAGTCTTAGAAATGCGAGCTTGATATAACTCAATATGTTGTTGAGCCATTAACCACTTCTCATCAAGTGCCTCCAATTCTTGAAGTCGAAGAAGGTCGTTGTTCTCTGTAGTAAGCTCGTTAGCAATGGCAATCCTTAAAGATGGAATTTGAAGTTCCAGAGGAAGAACAGCTTCACAGCCATATACCAGAGAGAAAGGTGTAAAACCTGTAGGGTTACGAACTGTAATTCGGTAAGCCCATAGACACTCACCAAGCTTTTCACTCCAATTTCGTTTGTTAGTGGATACAAACTTTTTGAGAAGCTTGATAATAGTTTTGTTGACAGCTTCAGCTAAACCATTAGCGGCAGGATTGTAGGCAGTCGAGGCGACATTGTCAATCCGGTGATCATCACAGAATCTGGTGAATTTATGGCTGATAAATTGCGGTCCGTTGTCATGGATAATTCGTCGAGGGACACCAAATCGATAAATGACATGGTGTTTGACAAAGTTGATGACACTACTAGTCTTGACTTCAGCCAAGGGTATAGCTTCAGCCCACTTAGAGAAGTAATCTGTTATTGCTAGAATAAACCGATGTCCTCTAGAAGAAGGAGGATTAATAGGACCTATGACGTCCATGCCCCAAGCTTCAAAAGGCCAGGAAGCGGCTGTCGGATGTAGAAATTCTGAAGGTTGATGAATGAAATCTGCATGGATTTGACAGGCTCGACATTTCCTTGCATATTCGATGGCATCTGATACCATAGAGGGCCAGTAGTAACCCATTCTTCGAATACGATCCTGTAGTTTAGGACCAGGCTGATGTGCTCCACAGATACCGTCATAAGCTTCATGCAGTACTTGTTTTGCTTCATCACCAGCTAGACAGCGTAGAAGAAGACCGTCGTAAGTCCGTCGATAGAGAGTCTTAGTGGTTTGGTTGTAGTAGAACCGTAAAGATCGTCGTCGAATACTTGTAGCCTCCTTAGGATCTTCGGGGAGTATGTCATGAACCACGAAGTCGATGAAAGGAGTTCTCCAATCTTCATTGATAACATTTATTTCAGCAAAATTACTGAACTCGATGTTACGATTGTTTTCAACACAAAACAATTCTCGATTAGAGATAACCACCACTTGTTGTCTTCTGATAGGAACAGCTAAGACTGCTACAAGATTGGCTAAGGCATCTGCTTCAGTATTGTAAGCTCGACGTACATATTCAATAAAGAAAGCTTTGAATGATGTAGCCATGTTGATTGCTGCCTCAAAGTAAGGTACCAGATCTTGATGACGAACCTCGTAAGTTCCTCTAACTTGATTGACAACCAGCTTAGAGTCGCCGTAAACTTCGAGATACTCGACGTCTAGTTGTTTAGCTAGCTGAAGGCCAATGAGTAGAGCATTGTACTCTGCTACATTATTGGAACAGGATTCATCTAAAGAATAAGCTCATTGGATAGTCAATCCTTATGGGGAAATAAGAACAACTCCAACTCCTGCTACAATAGCACCATTGGGTCCAATTCTGGATGCTCCATCAAAGAATAAACGCCAAGTTGGAAATTCTTCAGAGATCAAGTTGACTTCCAACGTCTCGTCTGGAATTTCATCGTAAAGCTTGGATGTTTCTGGTACGGAATGAGCCGCCAAGAAATCCGCCAGTGCTTGACCTTTGACAGATTTTTGAGGAACATATACCATGTCATATTGGGCTAGAAGGATGGCCCATGTAGCAAGCCGAGAGTTGAGTGTGCTAGGCTTCTTCATCAGTACCCGAAGGGGATTGACTCGGGATATGACATGAATGGTTTGACCAATGATGTAATGTCTTGTCTTTTGAACAGCGAACATAAGGGCTAAACATTCTTTTTCAACCGGACTATAACGGTGTTCAGCACCAATCATAGTACGACTGAGATAGTAGATAGCTTGTTCATGACTTCTTTGTTCTTTTGGACGAGTAAAGCACCCAATGAATGATCCATAGCACGGACGTACATTAAGAATGGAATGCCTGAGATCGGTGGCACCAATACTGGTGGGTTCATGAGATATCGTTTGATGTCGTCGAATGCTTGTTGACATTCTTCAGTCCAAATAAAAGATATACCCTTCTTCATGAGCTGAGTGAATGGTCTGCAGAGTCCAGACAAGTTCGAAATGAATCTCCTGATGTACGCAAGTCGACCTTGGAATCCTCGTAGCTCTTTTAGGTTGCAAGGAGGACGTATCTCTTGAATGGCTTTGATCTTCTCGGGATCTAAGAGGTAATAACGAAGCCGAAAAACTTACCACTAGAGACACCCAAGAATGACTTGGTGGGATTTATTTTGAGCTGATGTTGACGCATGAGATTGAAGATAGTTCTCAAGTCTTGGATATGATCTTCTTTTAGACGACTTTTGACAGCAATATCGTCAACATAACATTCGACTGTTTTACGAAGATGTTCTCTAAAAATGGTACTCATGGCCCGTTGGTAAGTCGCACTAGCGTTCTTGAGACCAAATGGCATCACTATATAGCAATAGACTCCCCGAGGAGTACGGAAAGAAGTATGTTTTTTATCTTCGGGATTCATCTTGATCTGATTGTATCCAGAGAATCCATCCATGAAAGATATTCTTTCGAACCCACAAGTGTTGTAGATCATGACGTCCGTGATAGGGAGAGGAAATTCATCTTTTGGACATGCTTTATTAAGATCCCGGAAGTCGATGCAGACTCGAACTTTGCCGATTTTCTTCAAGACTGGAACAATGTTGGCTACCCAATCAGGATGTTGTTCTTCTCGAATAAAGCCGCAAGCTATAAGCTTTTTGACTTCATCATCAATTGCATCCATCATTTCAGGCTTGAATCGCCGTTGTTACTGTTTGACTGGTTTAGCATTAGGCAGAATATTCAATTTGTGAGTAGCAATTTTGGGATCTAAACCTGGCATGTCCTCGTAGCTCCAAGCAAAGACGTCAATGTATTCTTTAATAAGAAGAATCAACTCTTGCTTATCTGCTTTCGAAAGATTCTTACTAATAAAAATTGGACGAGGTGACTCGCTTTCTCCTACATCAACCTGAACTAGTTGATCTTCAGTAGGAGGTTCTCTTTGTTCAAATCGGAGTACCCACTGATTATCCATCTGTTGAGCCCAATGATCTGTTTCAGAACTTTCTTAATGTCTTCATTTTATCCTTCCGAAAGTTCAACAGAAACCATATTGGAAGATACGATTACACGATGGACTTCACCGATGCTAGTATCAGAATCCCACGATCTAGAATCAGAAGAATTAGAACGTTCTTCGCTATCAGAATCAGAAACTGCTGGGGATAACATTGGAGGGGAAGCGTATCCGAGACCTCTTTTGGTCCTGCTATAATACATTTCTGACTTTCCTTGTGGAACAGCGGTACGGAGAGGAGTTTTTCTTCCCTCACCGTAGTTGAGGCCACTTTTGAAGTCGTAACCCATCTTTCGGACGATGTCTTTTGATTGTTGACTGTAACGACGGAATTGAAGATGTCCCGTGTCGTTAACTTTGCTATCATCCGTGTAGCTAAATTTTTGTTCCGGTCTTTTACTAAAAAGTATTGGACGTTCACCTTTCTTGCGAGCAGGAACAATACGATATGAATCTTTTGGATGTTCACATGAAACTTCTATTTGAAGAGATTGTACAACTCCTATTGTAAATGACGGAAAGCTATCTAACATATCCAAATAGCATTTAGTATGATAAATAACATCAGTATACTGGAAAGTAAGTGCTTTTTCATTGATATGTACATCTGTATTTACAGCAGGACCTTTAGCCTTAGCAGGCTTGGTCAGATTGATTACAAGAGGGGGAGAAGAAGAACGTGGAGGAGGCTTATTACGACGAAGGTCAATAACAAGTAGCTCAGAGGAGGTGAGCTCCCTTTTTTCTTTGTTGTGAGTTAAATCAACAACAAGAGGCTCAGAAGAAGTGAGCTACTTTTTGTCCTTATTACGACTTAAATCGATAACAAGTAGCTCAGAAGAGGTGAGCTCCCTTTGATTTTGATCAGCAACAACTGATTTTTCCTGAACTGGCAAGTGAATAGCCAGTAATTTAAAAGACTGAGGATGAGAAACACGCCCTTTGACAGGTATGATGAGAGTGTTATTGGGTACTGCTTCTTGATCTTCTTCAGTATCCATGGCTAATACCACTTTCATAAATTCCTCCTTGTACATACGAGCATCGTTGCAATACGCTTCAACGCCTTTGAAAGGATAAAGGTTCGCAACTTCCTTGTGAACTTGTCCTTTGTCATCGACATATTTAAAGCATTGATGAAGAGTTGATGGAACAACATTGTGTTCATGAAGGAAGGGTCTTCCCAGAAGAGCGTTGTAAGAACAACCATGATTGTCAATGATATAAAAGGTCACCTTTGTGCGAAGATTGCCTATTTGGAGTTTTAGGCGGATCTTATCCAAAGGTTCACTTCTTCCTTGGTTGAATCCTAAGATAGTGGTGATTGTGCTTGAAAGACTATGCACTAATATCTTTAATGCGTCTAGCATTGTCTTTGGCATGATACTAAGTACAGACCCTAGATCTATCAGGATACGATCAACTTTCATCGAATCGACATACCCTGTATAGTAAAGAGGACGATCATGTCTATTATCCTCCAGTAACATATCATCTTGAGTGAAAGTGATGTTTGGAATCAACTCTAAGACACTATGACAGTGACTGCAAGAGATGGTTCTGATTTCGGCTTTTTGAGGAGAGTTAAGCAAGTTTCAGCCTGCATCAGAGCTTCACTTAAGGTTTCTCGAGTCTCCTTAGAAAGGCGCAAGAGCTCGAAGATTGATAGCCTAGCCGGTGTATTGGCCAGTTGAGCCAATATATCAAAATTGTATGGCTTTTCAAGTCCTGTAGGAGATGATTTCTTCAGAGGTTTGTCAAAACGGACTTGTTGTTTGCCTTTGTCAGCAACCACCGGCTTGGGAGGAATAGGTACTTCAACTGGTGAAGATATAGAAGGGATCTCTTCAGTAGAAGCAGGTTGTGCTGGAGTAGGTTCAGAAGAAGTAGGATTCTCTTGAACTTCAGAATAATCTTTCAAATAGGCTTTTCCTGATCTGGTGCCTAACAGAATCTCTTCATCAACTATGGGGTCAAAAGACACCATGTTACAAGTCTTTGTCTTACTTTTAGAACGAGCTTTCTTCTTGGAGGAAGAGGGCACTTCGAATTCCGGAGTAAGATCGGGATGGATCTACATAATTTTACCATTGTCAAGAGATAAGGGAACAAGACCTTCATTTGGTGGAAGTGGGAGATTCTCAATCTCAAGAGTAGCTTTGGGAATTGGAATGACACCGTGCTGTACCATCTGCTGAGGAAAGTCACCAAACTAGACTGAAACCATGTTTGCAGTAACAGTTTTCTCATCTTGCTGCAGAGTGACAACACCAGCATTGACAAGCTCTTGAATTTTGCTTTTGAGTACGTAGCATGCTCGAGTAGGATGTCCAATGAACCTGTGATAGACACAATATTTTGGATGATCTATCTTACCGACTTCATCAGGTTTCTTTGGGTCTGGGAGCTGAATTTTATTGCTTTTGAGTAAACATTCAAATATGCTTGCAGTATCATTCTCGTCAAAGGAATATTCCACTTTCGGACGAGGTTTCCTCGATGGAGGTGCCGAAGGAGTAGGAGTGGATGTAGGTGGAGCCACATTGACAGCCAAAGATTCTTTATTCTTGTTCAAAGTCTCTTTTGCTTTGCGATTGTTCTGGCGATTGCCACCACTTGACGTTTGATGTTCATCTCGATCAGGGTTAGACATCTGTACCCCCAATTGTTTGAACATCTCGGCACTCACTTTAGCAGCTTTGGCGTTGACAATAAATGAAGGCCAATCTTGGAATTGGGTAGATCCCATCCACATACTGATAATAGGCAAAAGATTTGCCTTACAAGTATCAATAGTGACAACAGCTGGAGTTCTAGGAGGCATTTTCAAAGCTTCACGGCGGAACCGTTCAATAAAGCTCTCAGCAGTTTTATTATGTTTCTGTTTGATTTTGTTAAGAGCTGACATAGTCATGTCATTGAATCCTTCATAGAATCGTTCCAGAAAGATTTGCTTGAGACCTGAGAAAGAAGTGATACAACCATCGGACAAACTTCTGTACCAGTCGTATGCTACGCCGGCTAAACAACCGACGAACACTCTAGTAAGAAGAGCGTCATTTGGCTGGAGTTGAACGGTCATTACCTCAAAATGATTGATGAATTGACTAGGAGAAGTACTGCCATCGAACAAAGAGATTGTTGGGATTTTGTACTTCGGTGGAAACGGGACTTCCTTCCATTCAACTGGATAGGGCTGTTTGATCCCCAATCTTTGCAAGTTGTCTTTCTCTTTGAAAGCTTCGAACTGGGTTCGCAAGAGTTTGACAGCTTCATTGGCGTCTTCTGATGACGAAGAAGGAGAAGGTTGAGTTAGAGTGGTAGGAGGAGGAACAGCATTGTAAGCACTACCCCCAGCTCCGGACTGACTAGGTGTAGTTTGAACTTGTACTTGTACATGAGGCATTTGAGGAGACACTACCCCCAGCCCAGTATTGGCAGGTATTGAAGATGCTATGATCTCTGGACTCGTAGTAGGTACAGTTGGTGGTGTAGCATGTTGTGCCACAATGATGGAATGCATACTAGCAACCATTTCAGCCATAGTTTTTAGTTTGTCTTCAAGTGCAGCAATTCGCTGTTCTTGATTTATAGAGGTTGAAGCATCTGGATCATCAGTGACAACATAAGCTGTCACTTCTCTTGGTACAGTGGAAGATACTGTCTGTTCAGAGCTTTCGCTGTATGCATCATAGTCGGAGAAAGAATCAACTCCTGACTGGTTTTGAGGAAGATTTCTTTGACCGATTGTATCTCGACTTCGAGAACGGGTATGTCGAAATACTCCTTCAGAAGATTCTTGGAGTAATTCTAAATACCGCTGGCTTGGCTTGCGTAGCTTGCCATGTTTAGAGCATCTTCTACCCCAGTGTCTCGGGAAGTCATGTTAACAGAAGCATACAAGACTTCGTCTTCCTCTGACATAGGTTCAGATTTAGCAAAAGTCAGAGGATCGAAAACAGATCGTTTTGTTGTTTGACAACAACATTGGATGATGACTTTGTGATTGCAATGATGATCAGATGGTTGAGATGGAGGTGTTGAGATATTATCCCGTTTTTGTCTAAGATGTTCTCGAAGATCGGGAACAATAGCAGGACGAGAAAAACTCTGAGGGATCTGTTCTTTGATAACATTCGAAACATGATTCCGATTCTTCAAATATTTAGTCCCTTGAGTATATAGGGAAGTGCTCACTTCATTGGCATAAGTGTCGGGATTTTTGACCCTGGAGAGTTGTTTCTGATGATGTTTGATCTTCGGTATTGGCTGTTTGCATTTTACCGAAGTGGGTCTATTGAGGTAAGTTCTGAGATCAGAAAATTCACCCCCAGGGGTTTCTGTCTGAGACACTAACAGTTTTCCCTATCTGGAACGGGAAATCTTGAGAGTCGGAAGATCTTAGAATTCTGCTACCGGGGTAGGCAGAATACCTCTTTGATCAGTACAAGTTCTCTTGTCATAAAGGAAAGAAGAATCCTTGTTTGAAAGAGTTCTAGTACTGATTGGTGCCAAGGCACGTTCAGATGAATCTTCTTCGGTAAACGCTGAAGAAGATTGAGAAAAGACCAAAGGGCCTTTTCCTTTGTTTTGTGATGAAGGGTTAACTAAAGAGCGTTTCCCTCTGTTGTCTTCCAAGTCATGAGACAAGGAAGTCTGAGAAAAGACCAACGGGCCTTTTCCTTTGTTTTGAAGAGAAAGAGGAATAGCCAAAGGACTACCCCCAGTAAATTGCACAGGAGCAACAGTGTGTTTAGGAAGAGGAGTAGAGCCTTTTTTCTTGTTGTGAGAAGAAGAGAGTTTAGCCAAAAGGCTGTCACTCTTGGTTTGCGCAGGAATGCTTTGCGCATGAGTTGATGGTACACTGGTTCTAGCCACAGAAATTGTGGTTTGCGCATCAGGAGTTCTTGCCACAGAATGCTTAGGTTGCACTCTGGTTGCTGGAATGTTAGTTTGCGCAGGAAGTTTAGCAGCCAATTGCGCCAGAGGCATAGGAGTTTTATACTTAGCCATGGCAGCATATAAAGTCTTTTGTGTACTGGCCATAGCAGACTGCACAGCAGTAGCAGAGACAGATTGTGCACTGGGCTTGGTGACAGAAGCTTTGGACTGCGCAGCAGACTTGCTGGGCAGATTGCGCAGAAGACTTGCTGGCAGCATTAACAGAATACGCAGCAGTCTTTGGGACCCACACTGGGTGCACTTTGCTTGTGGCAGCAGTGGTTGCAGTGCGATGAGTGGTCTTGGAGTTGATCATAGATTCGTAGGCTGTCTGGTTGATCTTCACAACCAGTATCTTTTGTGTCTTTCCGATGGACGCTACGTCACATTGAGTTGTCACTTCCTCATCGGAGGAGAAAGTCGTCCCCAGCAGAGTCGCCATTTTGTTTGCAAAAACAAAAGTTGAAGAACTTTATTGAAACAAACTTTGTAAAAGATTACAATTTGAATTCTGGGAATGGTACAACTTTAGGAATCCAATCTAGATGACGATTGCTTTATCCCTTGGACGATGTGAACTCTGAAGACGAAGCCTCTGAAGTTGAAGACAACTCTGGAATTGAAGGCAAAAAGCCTCGAAAGTGGAAGGCAAAAGCCTCGGAAGAATGCAGCAGCACTTGGGCAAGAACTCCTGGACTCTCTGAACTTTGAAGTCTGATCTCTCTGATTTCTGATTACTGATTCGTGATCCCCTTGAATGGAGACTTGAAACTCTATTTATAGAGTTCTGAGAAATAACTAACTTTAAGTTATTCTGGACTGCGCATGATGGATTGCGCAGCAATTGGTTTACGCAGCAACAGACTGCGCAGGCAGTTGCTGGATCATGGGTTAACTGTCTTGGACACATGGCATCATTTGATTGAAATGCGTATGATCATGCATAGGCAGTTGCCACGAAATGAACAATTGATGGCATGAATGCCACGTGTACTTTATCATTTGTACTGGTAGAATGCGCACATTGAATTGCGCAGACTTTGGATTGCGCCAACTTGAATTGTGCAGGAAATGGATTGCGCCAACACAGATTGCGCCAACATGGATTACGCTGCCAGCTGTCCTCGAGCGCCGTACTGTACGATTAAACGAACGGCCGCCTCGATCTCTGTGCTGTCCGTTGTCAGAAGATTTGATTTGTGTCAGGTAATGATGGCGATTTGCCACGTCAGCCTGCGCACTTGGAAGTGTGCGCAGTCTATCCTGCGCAAACTAAAGTATGCGCAATCTGATGTCTGCGCAAGTCATCTGAAAGTTGTATTTCTTAATTTTTCTGACTTTGTTGATGTGTGCCACTTGATTTTTTAGGACCTACAGCCCCGTTAGGCCGCCTCCACTACCGGAGAGAGAGGGGAGAGAGAATGGGGGGGGTAAAATCGTATTTTTAGATGTATTTTAACGGTTGTTAACGGCATGGGTGCAAACTGAACAAAAATGAAAATGTGAGGATTTTTTTCTTCAAAAAAGAGGTCTTTAAATGCAAAACGCAAATCTAAGGAGGGTTTGTTTGTAATTTACCCGAAGGATTGAGACTAATTAAAATAAAAATGGGCGGAAGTAGAGATATGATTAGTAATTGGGGGGGGGGGGGGTAAATACGAATAACTCTTTAATTAATCTTTTTTTAAGCAATGGGTACTTGTGGCGAACTCTGCCCCACTGAGATTCGAACTCCCGACCACTTGGGCCGCATGCATCTCTCTTAACCACTAGGCTATAGGTCACTTGCATATATATATATATAAATATATATATATATATATTTTTTATATATATATATATATATATATATATATATATATATATATATATATATATATATATATATATACTTGAAGATGACAAAATAAATAAATAAATAAATATATATATATTTATATATATATATATATATATATATATATATATATATATATATATATATATATATATATATTTTATATATATATACATATATATATATATATATATATATTTTATATATGTATATATATATATATATATATATATATATATATATATATATATATATATATATATATATATATATATATATAATATATATATATATATATATATATATATATATATATATATATATATATATATACTTGAAGATGACAATAAAATAAGATAAATTGATTACTCACTTCGTTGAGGAGATGGACCTTCATAGAGCATATATACCAACATATGTACTTTAAGGTATATTTTACATGTCAGCCTGAAGAAAGTTCACATGTAAAGTTTCTCAATTCCTTGTGAAGTATGTGCAGGCAACTTTAAGGGGGGTAAAAAAGTATGTTTCGATAATACCCAATTAAAAATAATTCTATTCAGGTCCACCCAACAGAAATAATAATCAGAGTATAAGTGCGGAATATAAATATGGATCAGAGAAGCATACGCAGACACAACCATTTTTAACCTGGTTTCCCTCGTGGAGGACTAGTCCAGGCCTGTGAACTCTAGCTCATGATTGAAATCCACTATTTATGAAATAGCGTACAACTACGTGCCTTTACTCAGAAGAGCACTCAAACCTCTTACATATTCGCAGATGGCGAGACTTGTAATTGTCCAAGTGACTTCTTTTGAAACTCTTGCACACAAACTTCTAGTTGATTCACACTGAGCACCTTGGGGGCGTGGAAAGTTTTGTGGCTAGTTAGATGAGAAGAATAAGCTCTTGAATGTATAGGCTATAGGAGAAGAGAAGATGAGAAGATTAAATGATTGAAAAAGAGAGAAATCAAGGCCTATATACTAGTCCTGAGAGACAGAGTTCGGCCAGAAATCTGTCCCAAATAATCAAATATTTTACCGTTGGACAACTGGCAACCTGCAAACCCTAAAAATTAGATCCTAAAATTAAAGGCAGAGTTTAGCCCAAACTCTATGTGGGGCAGAGTTCGGCCCGAACTCTGTCTTCTAAGGGACAGAAAGTTCAAGTGGGCTTTTTAGGCTTTACAGGTTTTGGAGTTTGTTTGGTGGAGCTTGGGAATTAAGTTTAGGGTTGAGATACTCCGTGCGACTCAACTTACAATAGCCCAGACTCAATAAAAGAAAAAAAAATACAGATTTAGATTGCAAGTAACAGCAGTACTATCGAAGATGTCTGTCTTGAACTGATATGTGATGATGTTCTTGTTTGCCATTGATTATAAAAGAACAAAACAGTTTTATGGGAGGACTGGACTTTTACTTCACAACACAAACTCGCTCGTACTAAGAAAGCCTAGGGACAAAAACCTAGGTACAGCAATCTAAGTACAATCGTTTAGTTTTTCTGGGGGGTAACGGTAGAGGCACGGGAGAGTGCTATCAACTCTGCCTTACACCTTGGACGATCGGACGTAGCCTTAGCTCTGATGAAGAAATGCTCGGGATGTGTGGGGATATTCTTCTTTGCGCTGCCGCTCTCTTTGTGTGTGCCTCCTCTTCTCTGTCCAGTTTCTCCTCCTTTTTTTGCAAGGGAATGACACCTTGTTATTTATAGGAGTGGAGTGTGATAAGTAGGGTTTGTAATGATCGCTCCTTGAAAAGTGGGCGGTTAGGGATTGGTTACGATTTGCCTTGATCTTGTTTGTTGGAAATTAATCTGGGTCGTCAATATTGATTGTAACAAATCTGGACAGTTAATGTTGATTGCACCAAATCTGCATGGGCAATTAATATTGATTGCAACAAATCTGCATGTACAGTTAATATTGATTGTAACAAATCTGCATCGTGATGATTTTTTGATATCAGCAAATCCGAATGAATAAATCTTGGTCAATCTCCTGCCACGTGTCCCAACTGCCTATTATGTCGATTTCCATAAATCTGGATTGTTTGGATTTGATCAACTCCTGCCACGTGTCCCAACTGCTGCGAGCCGCATAGAGGACTGTCATAGTTGGGCCGCATGAGTGTGGCCTTGTGTCAGAGCCGTATAAGGGTGGTCTTATCTGAACCGTATGGAAATCCTTTAATCCGAGCCGCATGGGAGTAGCAGCCGCATGGGGGTAGCCCCCAACCGAACCGCATAAGGGTGGCTATGTGTCAGAGCCGCATGGGTGTGGCTTCCCAAAATCGGAGCCGCATGAGGGTGGCCCCCACGATCCGAGCCGCATGGGAGTAGCAGCCGCATGGGAATGTCTGCCGCATGAAGGATGGTAGCCGCATAGGAAGCTTCGAAATTGGTGGATCGTGCCAGCTATGAAGATTTTCTTCGTTTCCCTAGGAGCGTGCCATTATGTCAGAGTCATCATTGCAGCTTTATGTCAGAGCATTTAATGACCATCTGTAGGGAGTAATTATGGCCAGCTGTAATCGGCCTGTTTTGAGCCGCATGAGGCAACGTGGCTCTTCCTGAGCCGTATAATATTTCTGAGCCGCATGCGGTTTCTGAACCGCATGAAGCTTCTGAACCGCATGAAGCTTCTGGGCCGCATGACGTTTTTGAGCCGCATGAAATTTTTGAACCGCATGAAGCTTCTTGGGTTTTGTGAGCCGCATGAAGATTCTTAGGTTTTGAGCCGCATGAAGCTTCATGTTGATTTTCGGGCCGCATGAAGTTTCATGTTGATTTTTGGGCTGCATAGAGAATCCCCTTCTTTTCTTACGCTTGTGAAGGATCACATCTCGCAAGTCAAGGACATCTCGGTCAACCTTTGTACTCGTTTTTTGGGCCCGGGTATCTCGAGCACACGAGTGTGTTGGCATCATGTTTGCTCCTTGATGTGGGGCTAGTAAAAGCACTTGCCCTCGATCTTTGTTGGGAGACTCTTGAGAACCACCCTGTCTGTTTTCCGCCAGGGGCTGGACACGGGCGATTTTATACAACTTTCCATCAGAGGCCCGCTTAGCGGGACGCTCTGATGGTCAGAGGTTTGGACAGCTGACTGAGCTCGACGAGCCCGCGCTGCCCTAGACTTCTTCGACTTAGCACCCGAAGGTGCATAGTAGGAAGAGTCCAAGTTGGAAGGAGGGAAGAGAAGTTGGTGCCCTTTTCAAAGGAGACAAGGGGGCTCTATTTATAGAATGGAGTGAGCCCTTTTTTTTTCTCCTTTCCGTTGTGTGACTAAAAGCAATATTTTCCATGCTTCTACAAGACCTCCTTCAAAGTTTCCAAATTACAAATTTGGAATACTTTTAATAAGAAGCATGGAAAGTAGAGTTGTTTAGGTGTGGCAATCCTATAGGTAGCATGGACGTGATAGGTTTGGGTACTTCTGTTGGGGATTTTATGTGGACTTATCATCCTTGGCGTACCTTGGTTTTAGGTACGGATAATAAGATGAGAGAGGGAACCATCATATTTACTCAGAGGTGGTGAGAACATGGTAAATATGGGGTTGATGGTAATGAGGACATGGTGGGAGTGAACCCAAATGAGGATACAAAGAACAACTCAGAGGTAATATGGACGTGGATGTTCAATGTAATGGGTAATGAATGCCACGGGGCAACTGGGCTCCAGAAGCATATGATTGTGAAGAAGGTGCGCATGTACTAGAGGACCTAATACAGCATTTGTGGTCAACAGAGGACATTTGTGGATCTATTATCCTTTTTGTGTACTGGCGGTGCGAGTACGGATAATAAGTGGAAAGAACCAACATATTTACTCAGAGGTAATGAGGACGTAGTAAATATGGGTCTAAAGTAGATCCTTCCTACTCAGAGATAATGAGGACGTGGTAGGAGTGGGCCTAATGAGGATACACAGAACAACTCAGAGGTGCTATCAACGTGGAAGTTCTATGTATTGGGTGAAAGAATGCTATGGAACAGTTGGGCTCCAAAAGCATGTGATGATGAGGAAAGATGTGGATGTACTAGGGGACCTAGTACGGCATTTATGGTCAGCTGCGGACATTTGTGGTCAACTGCGGACATCTGTGGTCAACTGTGGACATTTGTGGTCAACTGTGGACATTTGTGGTCAGCAGAGGATATTTGTGGTCAATAGAGGACATTTGTGGGCCTATTATCCTTGGCGTACTCCGGTCTTGGGTACGAATAATAAGTCGAGAGAAAACCAACATACTTACTCAGAGGTAAGGAGGGCATGGTAAATATGAGGGTTTCTTCAATGGAGCCTTCCTACTCAGAGGTAATGAAGACGTGGCAGGAGTGGACTCCATGAAGGGTACATAGAACAAATCAGAGGTGCTATCAACGTGGAAGTTCTACGCAAGGGGTGATTTGTTTGTGATGGATGGGAAAACAACTCAGAGATAATATGGACATGGTTGCTTTTTCCGTTGAGGAATTTTGTGGACCTATTATCCTTTTCGTACACTGGTAGTGCGAGTAATAGATTTGAATAATATTTTGTGGATCTACTACCCATCTGCGCACCGGTGGTGCGGGCAATAGATTTTGAGGCAAATTCTTGGCGGTAGAAAAGCTATGACCAGGAGGTACATAGATATGACCAAGAGAATTCATTCGTAGTAATCAGAGAGTAAATTCAGTGGTACCTAAGGGTACGTAACTCAACAATCTGGAAGATTTGAAGTCGAAGTGTAAGTTCAGCGATACCTGCGGGTATATGACTCACAATCCGAGAGATAGTTGGAAGGTGTCGTTTAGACATAGTACTTCTTGAGGAACTTGTCGTTGTTGTTTTGGGCGTTTGGTCTTGTCCTCCACATCCGAGATATGTAACCCCAGTTGGCGAGCCTTCTTCAGCTTGTCTTCTGTGCTAGTGGCGCTGATGATAAAAGTCTTCCAGTCCTTGAACTGACTTTCGTCCATCCAGAGGCTGATTGTGGGAAGCAGCCTCTTTTGGCAGATTTCAATCAAGAAAGAATCTGGATTGCCAGAGGGCAATTTTATCGTAGTTTGGCAAAACTGCTCGATGTAGTTCCTTGTCAATTCCTTCTCACCTTGAACAATGTCCATGAGGGTGGACATTGTCACATCTTGTCCTACCTCGTAGAACCTTTCAAGGAACATGTTTTTGAAGCCGACGAAGGAATAGATGCAGTTGTCCGATAGATTGTGGTACCAATCAAATGCTAGCCCCTCCAATGCCCCGATGAACAACCGCGTGAGGATGGCGTCGTCATGAGGCAGATGGTCGGTCGTGACTTCAAAGTAGGTAATGTACCGGCTCGCAGATGTCTTCCCATCATATGGGTGGATGTTAAATGGCTTATATCTTGGTAGAAAGGGGACATCTCTCCACGCAGAGGGATACGGTTGTCGTATCCTGAGGTCTTGGGAAGTTTTTTGGGCGTAAAACATGGCCCAGAGCTCCTGGACCTCTCGTCTCGCCTCTCTGCCCTCATATGCAGCGGTGGAAGCTGTCATCGTAGGAGGATTATTGCCCGAATTTGGCGCAGTTGAGTTTGAGTCCGCATTGACCGCAGGACCCAAGCTTGTTTGGCCAGGCGTCCTTCCTTGCAGAGTCGGTAGGGCCGTTTTGATCTCGTCCACGGATTTGACCAAGGTATGAAGTATGGCCTCCAGAGTGTCGATGTGTTGGCGATCACTTGGACTGCCTTGGTTGCTGTCTGTCATGAATACCGTCCTCACATGAGGAGAGATGGAAGAAACGATAGAGGACGTGCCCTCTGAGTCATACCCCTGTACAGAGAAGTCGTCTGGGTATGTGGGAATGTTCTCCTCTGGTTCGGACTCAGAAGGAGTGGTACCCCCAGCTTCAGAGCTTGCCTAGTCTTGAAAGTTGTGGACGTCCTCGGGGACGTCGGAACCTGCTGCATCTGTTGGGGGAACCATTTTCCCTGGATTATCTTCTTGGAACACCGGATTGTCGTGGATGTTTGGAGGAGTGCTACTCCCGACTCCAGCGCCTCCTAGAAATGTGGACGACGAATCTCCAAGTGTGGCATATTTCATCTCTGAGTGGGTAACTTGATAAACTCCTCCTGTAACGGTGGTAGACAACCGCTTAGAAGAGAGTTTCTTGGTTATGCTGGTTGAGATTTTTGGGTTGGAGACATTTGTTTTCTACCCTTTACCGCCGCCAGGGATCTTCTGAGCAGAATTGCAGGAGGCGACGTGAAGCGCTTCATCCTTTGAGCTTGGTTGTTGCAGTCGTTGGAAGACAGATCACCGGTCCTCTTGTATGGCCGTCTTGCTGCAACAGCAGTTGACAATAACTTGAGTGCAGTGATGTCCACGAAAGGATTCTCTGCACATCAAGTTTTCGTCTCTTTCCTTGCGTTTATGAAGAATCACGTTGCGCAAGTCACTCATTTTGTGGGCCCCGGAGTCCTAAGCACATGAGTGTGTTGGCATCCTGCCTACTCCCTGATGTGGAGATTCTTGATAACTATCCCGTTCGTTGGCCGCTGGGGGCTGGACACGGATAGTTTTATACAACTTTCTATTAGGGGCCCGCGTAATAGTCAGCGGGACGTCCTGATAGTCAGAAGTTGGGACAGCTGATTGAGCTCGACGAGTCCGCGCCGTCCTAGACTTCTTTTCTTTAGCACCCGAGAGTGCATAGCAGGAAGAGTCTAAGTGGTACGTCACAGAGTTTGGCATAACCTCCTGAGAGCCTCTAAGGTCAGGACCGCATGAGAGGTAGTCAAAGACTGACCGTGAGCCGCATAAAGCAGATGGTATGCGGCTGGGATTGGTGGCCGTGCTGGCTGTCTGCATGCGGCTGTCATGTGTGGCCGCATGAACCTTCTGTATGCGGCTAAAAGCTGTGGCCGCATAAGCAGTCTGCATGCGGCTGGCAGTCATGGCCGCATGAGCCTTCTGTATACGGCTAGAAGCGGTGGCCGCATAAGCAGTCTGCATGCGGCTGGCAGTCGTGGTCGCATGAGCCTCCTTCATGCGGCTGGAAGTTTTGGCCGCATGAGCCTTCTGCATGCGGCTGGCTTCTGTGGCCGCATGAGTTTTCATGTGGCTGGTGCCTTTATGCGGCTTCTTATTGGACCGCATAGAGTTCCTTTTTGTCCCTGCAAGTCCAGCATCGTAGTGTTTTCCTCTGTCGGACTTGGGGACAGCAGAGTCCTCTATGGTCTGAAGTGGGGCCACATGAGAGTCTTCTCCGTCGTCGTGGGTAGCAGGAAGCCTTTCCTCCAGAGCTTGGGGAGGAGCAAATGATTTGGGCGTCCACTCCCTGCGAGCCTTATTCGTGCGGGTTTGCTTCTGGACCGGACCAGCGCTCCCATCGGAGAGCATTTCTTCAAACGCCTGCTGGTCGAAGTGGACGACCAGCATCTGTTGAGTGGAGCCAAGCTTGGCTGTGTCCGATTGCGTCACCAACTCCTCAGCCTTAGAGAAGTTATTCCCTAGCAGAGTCGCCATCGTGTTTGCCATTGATTATAAAAGAACAAAACAGTTTTATGGAAGGACTGGACTTTTACTTCACAACACAAACTCGTTCGTACAAAGAAAGCCTAGGGACGAAAACCTAGGTACAGCAATCTAAGTACAATTGTTTAGTTTTTCTGGGGGATTACGGTAGAGGCTCGGGAGAGTGCTATCAACTCTGCCTTACTCCTTGGACGATCGGACGTAGCCTTGGCTCTGATGAAGAAATGCTCTTGGGATGTGTAGGGAGATTCTTCTGTGCGCCGCAGCTCTCTTTGTGCGTGCCTCCTCTTCTCTGTCCAGTTTCTTCTCCTTTTTTTGCAATGGAATGGCACCTTGCTATTTATAGGAGTGGAGTGTGATAAGTAGGGTTTGCAATGATTGCTCCTTGAAAAGTGGGCGTTTAGGGATTGGTTACGATTTGCCTTGATCTTGTTTGTTAGAAATTAATCTGGGCCGTCAATATTGATTGTAACAAATCTGGGCAGTTAATGTTGATTGCAACAAATCTGTATGGGCAGTTAATGTTGACTGCAACAAATCTGCATCGTGATTATTTGTTGATATCAGCAAATCCGAGTGAATAAATCTTGGTCAATCTCCTGCCACGTGTCTCAACTGCCTATTATGTCGATTTCCATAAATCTAGATTGTTGGGATTTGATCAACTCTTGCCACGTGTCCCAACTGCTGTGAGCTGCATGGAGGACTGTCATAGTTGGGCCGTATGAGTGTGGCCTCGTGTCAGAGCCGCATAAGGGTGGCCTTATCTGAACCGCATAGAATTCCTTTAATACGAGCCGCATGAGGGTGGCCCTATGATCCGAGCCACATGGGAGTAGCAGCCGCATGGGGGTAGCCCCCAATCGAACCGCATAAGGGTGGCCACGTGTCAGAGCCGCATGGGTGTGGCTTCCCAAAATTAGAGCTGCATGAGGGTGGCCCCCACGATCTGCCGTATGGGAGTAGCAGTCGTATGGGAGTGGCTGCCGCATGAAGGATGGTAGCCGCATAGGGAGCTTCGAAATTGATGGATCGTGCCAGCTATAAAGATTTTTTTCGTTTTCTTAGGAGCGCGCCATTATGTCAGAGTCATCATTGCAGCTTTATGTCAGAGCATTTAATGACGATCTGCAGGGAGTAATTATGGCCAGCTGTAATCGGCCTGTTTTGAGCCGCATGAGGCCACGTGGCTCTTCCTGAGCCGCATAAGATTCCTGAGCCGCATGCTGTTTCTGAACCGCACGAAGCTTCTGAACCGCATGAAGCTTCTGGGTCGCATGACGTTTTTGAGCCGCATGAAGTTTCTGATGCGCTTGAAGCTTCTTAGGTTTTGTGAGCCGCATGAAGATTTCTGGGTTTTGAGCCGCATGAAGCTTCATGTTGATTTTCGGGCCGCATGAAGCTTCATGTTGATTTTCGGGCCGCATAGAGAATCCCCTTCTTTTCTTGCGCTTGTGAAGGATCACATCTCGCAAGTCAAGGACATCTCGGTCAACCTTTGCACTCGTTTTATGGGCCCGGATATCCCGAGCACACGAGTGTGTTGGCATCATGTTTGCTCCCTGATGTGGGGCTAGTAAAAGCACTTGCCCTCGATCTTTCTTGGGAGACTCTTGAGAACCACCATGTCTGTTTGCCGCCGGGGGCTAGACACGGGCGATTTTGTACAACTTTCCATCAGAGGCCCGCTTAGCGGAACGCTCTGATGGTCAGAGGTTGGGACAGCTGACTGAGCTCGACGAGCCCGCGCTGCCCTATACTTCTTCGACTTAGCACCCGAAGGTGCGTAGTAGGAAGAGTCCAAGTTGGAAGGAGGGAAGAGAAGTTGGTACCCTTTTCAAAGGAGGCAAGGGGGCTCTATTTATAGAATGGAGTGAGCCCTTTCTTTTTCTCCTTTTCGATGTGGGACTAAAAGCAATATTTTCTATGCTTCTACAGTTCTGTTTTGGAGCTTGATGGAGCTTGATGTGTCAAGTTGGATTATAACAGATATCATTTTGTTAATTATCAAGATTATGTTGACTGCGATCCAGTTTGGGTTAACAATCTCTCCCATGCATTTTAATAATTGACAAAAACTTAATATTTGTATGTCCCAACATTCATACATGGACACATGGAGTAGCTCTCCCGTAGATGAACGTGTCGGCTCCCCGTAAATAGATATGTCCTGAGACAAGTTCTAATCCAAGGAAGCACAACATAATATATTTAGAAGCATAAAGCACATGTCAAGTATTCTCAAAGAAAATATCAAGTATTCTCCCCTTTGTCATTTAGCAAAATGAACTAGTGGCTCCCCCATAAAAATAGACAAAGTGAATACATGCAATCACACAACTAGGAACCATAATCATAAAGAGAGAAAGTACTAGTAGTTTGATAACTCACAATGAACCAAAGTGCATAGTTTTGAAAGAAATACAACGCATGAAGAAAATAGAAATACTACATCTCAAAGTTTTAAAAACTACTACATAAAGCATAATAAAATTTGTAGCTGCCCTTTCCGAAAAATTTGGAATATTTTATTATTATTTATTTTATTCGAATGGTGATTTTTAGTTTTTATAAATATTTATTTAGTTAATTATTACGGTAGATGATTTTAGTCATGTTTAGGAATCGGAGTACACGGTGACTAGAAATCGTTGCACGGATAGTGCAATGTCGTGCTTTGACTAGTGTATTAGCCCTGGTAGGGAAGGCCGAACCATAGCTATGTCCTAACTAGAAAAACCAGACCAAGTTGCGACTTAACCCTTACCGAAGATTTATTTAATTATTAATTATATTATTGAGTTTAGGGAAAACGGTTATACCATTTTAGCCCGGATAGGACCCGAACTGAGCCCAAGCCCATGTAGGCATCCAGTGTACACAAAGATTCCATGTAGACATATTTTAAGTAGATGCAATACCGATTATTGGATATTTTATTTCGTTATTTTTACTATTATTATTATCGTTTTTATTTATCAATATTGTTGAGGTTATTATTATATAATAATATTTTATTATTAATGGTTATATTATTTTTGTCAAATAAATATTATTATATAGTCATTAGGAATAGATAATATAGAGGACTTATTTAGATTTATGGAAATAATCTATATGTAAATAAATATATACATAGATAAATAAACATATACATATAGATGGGTATATATATATATATATATATATATATATATATATATATATATATAAAAATATATATATATATATATATATATATATATTTATATATATATATATATATATATATATATATATATGTGTGTGTGTGTGTGTGTGTGTGTGTGTGTGTGTGTGTGTGTGTGTGTGTATAAAGGGATATATATATATATATATATATATATATATATATATATATATATATATATATATATATATATATATATATATATATATAACAAATCAATAGGATTAAAACTAAACAAACCAGCAGTCAGCCAACCCCCATACGTTTCCAGGCCACAGGCCCATGCGAAAAACCAAACAGCAAAGACCTACTACAAGGAACCCCCATACCGAACCCAGCAGCATGCTCGGGCTCAAACCGAGAAAGAAAAATCGACCCTTTCCTTATATAAGCAAGAGAGAAAGATCTCTCAATTACACTCAAAACCCTAACGCCACCACCTCCTTCCCTGGACGACCCCCCCAGCTCCAGGCGCTGCCACGCGGGGCCGCCGCCGGCCAAGTCCGACGAGGACAACGAGCACAGGCGCGGGCGACAACAGCAATAGCAGTTGCAACAACCAACTTCACGCTTCCGGGGACTGTTGTACGAGTTTGACTATTGTGGCACACTGAGTGGTTTGGATTATCGGTTTCACCAGCAAAGGACCACAGGCGAGTACAGTTTATTGTTTGTTTTCAGTATTGATCTTTATTATGCATCAGTATTTAGTCGATAGTTATGTGATTTCAGTTTTATGTTGATTTTATTTCTTGTTGTGTCGGGAGGGTGAAGTACCAACGATGTGTGATCTGACCTGAGACAGTGTAGACAGTGATTTATTATTGCAAAGTAGACAGTGTAGACAATAATTTATTATTGCAAAGTAGACAGTGTAGACAGTGATTTATTATTACAAAGTAGACAATGTAAACAGTGATTTATTACTGCATTTATATCAAGTAGACCTTGTAGACCGTGATTTTTTATTGCTTTATTCAATGTAGACAGTGTAACTTTAGACAATGTAACTTTAGACAGTGTAGAGAGTGTCGTGTAATTGTCCCGAGATCGATCATATATCAAAGGTATTTCAGTCAGTCTGTCGGTGAGTATTTTTTTGCATTTCATTTATTGTTTTCGATATTTAGTTTATTTCTGTTTTTGCCGTTTATTTTCTTATGAATCATATGTCTAAAGGCTAACCTCTGTTATATAGTCATTTTCATATATTGGAACTGCATTCAGTGAATTGTACTCGTTCCATTCCAGACTGAAAACCAATATTTTTCAGGTTAGTTGTGGATTCACTTAGCATGAGAGATACGGGGGTACTTGCAGACAAAAGCCTAGAGACTAGCTAGATAGTTGAGTTGTAGTCATTCACATATTTGTACAAGTTTATATTTTTCTGCAAATGTAAAACTTGTGATCATTGTAAATTAAATTAATTTTTGGGAATGAGCATTATTTATGATTTTGAGCATCTTGGCCGTGACAGCGTTCTACCGCCGACTCTGCGACGTAGGCTGGCTTGGACGCGTCTCGTATCCGAAAAGAAAAAAAATGGGTACGAGTCGTGACAAGTTTTTGTGGTGGCCCATGCAGGTCTGTTTTCATAAATCATGCGAACTCGTGATAGTACTTAAGTTAGTCGTACTATTGCGAGCCTGCGACTAGGAAATGCTCATGTACGAGTTAGGATTAATTTAATTTAAGAGAATGACTAGGACTAGGAGTCCCTTATAGAAATTTACCGATGGGTAGTCTAGGCCATACGATTTAGATGAGGAGTTATTAATTTTGATAGTTGTCAGATCCCCATAGGTACACTATTCCTCTTGATATGTCGATATGATCCAATATGGATAGATTATTCACTCGGTGAGGCTTTCTAGAATTAATGATCTAACGTTGATGAATTATGCAAATCCTTCTCTTTGCCTCTTAGATATCATCCTCATATCTTAGTCAAATTACCTATTTAGTTCCTATTTGCCCTAAAAATTATTATTTTGTATAAATTCTGATTATGTTATCCCCATACGAACCTCGAGTTAGTTTCGATTCAATGTTTTTCCTCAATGGTTTAAATATACATGAAATAGATACTAGAATGTTTGTAATTCTTTTGTCCTCGGTTTGTTCCTTCCTGTTCAATCTTTTATTTTAAGGGTTGTGACTGATAGGACAAATACTTACGCTTTATTTCATAGCCACTTGTTTGAATCTCTAGAAGCTCATGAATTTTTAAGGATATAATTAAAGGAATGTTAGTTAACTCATAATGGCAGGACATCAGCGCACTGTCATCATTTAATTGAATTATAAAGACTATGGATTCACTGCAGCCAGCAGCGCACTCGCGAGGCACGACCCCTGGAGTTGAAGTTAGTTTAAGAAAATATAGGTTATAGGATATTGCTAAAATATGGCTAGTGGTCCTCTCTTGATCGTAGTTACCCTGGAGCCAATATTGGATAGAGTTAAGAAGTGTTCGATTTTGTATCATGTTTGAGTTACGAAACTAAGGGTTTTCTGCAACCAGAGTATACGGGCGAGGCGTAATCCTCGGTGAAATGACTTCAAACATGATTACAAGTTTAGGATACCATAGAGGATAGAAAATGCCCTGTGTGACCCATAAGATTCAAATCCAATACTAGTGGAAGTTCTGTCAGTTGGGTAGCATGTCTCCCAACCTAGCATTCTGCGGTCCTTGTGACCTATTGACGAGGTAATTGACTGACACTAATAGATTTACCTGGAATATAGAATTTAGAAGTCCATAACCCATTGGTTGACTAAGGCCTTATGGACAAGAAGATAGCCGGAAGATTGTGTAAGCAAGAACACAGGGTAAGGTTTTAATTCTCGCAAAACTCGAACTACTTGTGCCTCTTTTCATAAATCTCACATACTTGTATTTTGACTATCTTGACCAATGCTGCTATTACAGCCTAGTTTTGCAAGCTCACTATGTTCTCGAGCTTGATTCAAGACCTATGTTTAGTGGGGACGCCTACTAACATATTGTCTAATCAGAATTGATGTATTATGGTCTGATCAACCGTAGTGCACCCGGTTCGCTCTCCTTCTGATTAACCTACGTGGATTGAGATGTAGATGTCTCTAGGATCTCATCCGCGACTGCATTGATAATTCCTCTTGAATTATACATTCGCCTTTGGATCACGTAATTGCATTCAGTGACATCTCCCTTGAACTCTTATGATTTTTGTCTTTCACGGATTTAGAAAGACGGAAGCTCATAATTGGTAGAGAGATACTGAGTATCCCCCATGGCTATGGTAGTTGTATACACAAGTGTAGTTACCATCGGCCAGTGTAACACCCAATTTTTCAGATGAGGGTAATTTTGAAATTTTTTAATTATAATTATTATTTATCTATATTTATTTCATATTATAATTTTGGTGATTTTTAATCTTTTTTTAACTATTTAAAATCATGACTTGTAATTAGGGTATTTTATTTATCATTTCTAGTTTGAGGGTATTTTGTCATTTTTGGGGTTATTCGATTTTATTATAATTTATTTGAATTTATGGGAATTTTTAGAATTTATTTTGGAATTATTTGAATGATGGTTGACTAGGTTGACTTTGACTAGCATTGACCTTGGTAGACTGACCTAGGAGCTAACCCTAGTTGTGTTTGGACTTGGTTAGGTCATGCAACCCTAGTTAGACTAGAGTTGACCTATGGTTTAGTCATTTAACTCAAGTTAGAATAGTAAGTCATAAGCCATGACTTATGGTTGAACCATTGATTAACAACTTGGCACATAGGAGCCCAAAGCCCAACACCTAGTGAAACTTAGCCCTAGCCCAGCCCATGGCCGGCCACATAGGGATTCCCCCTCTATTTAATCCCTCATAGAAATTAGGGCTAGCCTCCATTAAGAATATTTGCAAGTTTTAGAAAGAGGTGAGTCTCCATCTTCATAAATTCCTAGAAAATCTATTTTAACCCCTTTTTAATTCAAACAAATTACAATAGGTTTTAAATTAAGTTTTCTTGCTGTTGGTATATTTATTTCTCAGTTTCATAGCAATTTGGTGGAGTTTGGGGAGCAAGGAGACACTCCTCTTTGAAGCTTTTTGAGGACTTGTGACACCATTAGGTAAATCACTAAAACTCCTTATTAGATGCTATTTTTATTTCATAATGACCTAGATCTAAGGTTCCCCTAGCTAACCCTAGATTTTTGTAGGATTTTGTGTCCTTTTCGTGTCCTAAATGGACACGTATCAGTCCTAGTATGATAGTGTTTGATGAAATGCCCCAATGGGCATTTCAATTTGGTTTTGGAAAAGTTTCTGAATGGGAAATCGTATTTTAATGTGGCTTACATGTTTCTGATTGACTGAGGTAGATTTGGTCTCGTGTCGTGTCGGTTTGGACACTTGGACATGCCGCGCGCGCACGGACTGTACTGTCCTGCTGCTCGGGGCAGATTGCTCACTGGTTAGGACACGAGGACACGTGAAACTCGACACACGCCTTGGGGCACTGACTGACATGCCACGTGTCAAGTTTCAGATGACCACGTGGTGTGTCGAGAGAGAAATCACCATTGCACTGGGTTTACACTGACGCTGTACACGAAATTTAGGGCCACTGATACGGATCTAGAAGTCCAGACACGACTCACTAGGACACGATTCAGGTTGTTGGACACCTAGGTGGACACTAGGCGAACCACCCTGCACAAAGACACGACCCAATTCGTGTCGTGTCGGGTGCACGACACGCGTGCACCTGTGCACGAGACTGCACAACTGTGCAGTGTCCAGTTATGTTATTTTGAGTTCCATTTAGTTTGGACACGATTGTGTCATAATGGTAGACACGTGTTGGACCCTGGGACATACTTACATAATATATTTTCATTACCAACCTTTAATTTCGTATTTTAGCTTGTTTTCAATTTACATTTTTCGTTTACCCTAAATTCTGATACCTCGTACATTTCAGTCTATTTCCAGTTTTTTAATTCGAGTTTTGGCAGTTGATTTAACCTAATTAATGCTGTTGTTAGCCTAGTTTAAGTCCCTAATATGGATATCCTACATGTAAACTAACTATGTGTCAATTTTGGGTTGATTTGGTGGTTAATTGGTTTCGAAATGGATTGTTTCAAAAATCTGAGATTAGTGTTGTGGGTTTTCAAAACCTGAAATTGTTTGGGACTGAACTGTTGTGCAGGAATGAATTGGTTTTCCTTCCTTTTCTTCCTGTGAGGTACATACTTCACTGTTTCACTTGTTTACACACAACCACACTCATTTATGTCCCTCTCTCTCTCATACACACAAGCATTCACACACACTCTTAACTGTTTTCTCACATTTTCCCTCACAGTTTACACACTCACACACACACATATTGCACACTCACTCACTCACTCTCTATCTTCTATCTTCCTATGTATATATACATATAGTTAATGTATATATAATGTGTTATATATAATGTGGGTTATATGTCAACATGTATGGGAATGCAATATAAAACATGAATGTGTGTACATAGAGTATATGTATATGCTTATATGTATGTAGGTAGCTATATAGATGTATTGTAATGTAGACAGTGTAATGGCATAGCCTATAGGTAAATGTGTGATGGCTTGGTCTAGGCTTGTATAGCCTTGGTAGACCTAGATAGATTAGTATGGACTAGTTAGACCTAGAATGACTTGTTTGACCTAGTTTAGACTTGTTGGACCTAGTTTGACCATAGTTGACCTAGTTTGACTTCTAGGGTTGACCAGAGTTGACCAAGAGTTGACTTTGGACTAGACTGACCTATATTTATATAGAATGCATTGAATTGCATCTTGTTATCATTTTAGACTTGTTGTGACTTGTGCTGTTCTGATTAGGAGCCAGACACCTCTCCTCGGACAGTACATTTCAGTTGGACATTCAGATACCAGGCGAGTACATTCTCTAATCATTTCATATCATGTTTAGAATTATTTTTCTGCTTTAAATTAATTTACTCGATACTGTCACGTTGGTCACACAGATTAGTACTATATGGATCCCTTCTTGAGATGTTATCCCTTCAGGGAGCATCGGGTAATTTATGTTCTGTGCGTTTCACTTACATGGCGTATCACTATGCTTCATTGGTTCATTGATCACTTGTGATATGTACTCTCATGATCACAGAGTCTTTCTTGAATCCTTCCATTTATTGGGCTTTCTAGAATTCCCATTTATGGGACTACCATGTACCACCCTTCGGGGGCCGTTGCATGGAATCATAACATAACTTGGCTGGATCCTTGTGTATTGATTGGGGGTACGGGGGAGTAGAAGTAGACATGTGAATACTATCCAAGTAGTGTAGCATCAGAATCTTTCCATAGTGTAGCATCAGAATCTCCTATGCCATTTACATGTCTATATTGTACTCTGACTCACTAGCCACTGTTAGTCTCTATTTATAGCAGATATTTCTATTACAGTTCTCTCTCTGTTTACATAATGTATTTCCTTCACTACCTGTATCTTACTTTACTGCATGATTATATTTTCTAACCTGCTATGAACTGTTAAGATGTATTGTGCTCACTCCTGTCCTGACTGGACCTGTTGAAAATATTACAGAGGACGAGGAGGAGGCCTGTGTGGATACCTTCTACGGGGCAGCCCTAGACGACACTTGTGAGCTGGACTCTCAGGAGGACCCAGCTCTAGCTGAGGACATTAACCCCATTGCCTAGACTAGCTTAGTTAGGCCTTATCTTACTTATGTTGTCTTGAGACTGTTTTAGCTAGACTTTATTTCTGTCTTTGAGATCTGAGTTGTATTTATTCTTTCATATTCAGTAGCTGAGACCTTGTATTTCTGGATATTGCTGAGATGTTATCTTAGACCTTATGATCATCTGTATTTCTTTGAGTTCTATATCATATCGTGCTTCTTCTTCCTTAGTTGTGATTGAGTTTACATTCTGCTATGTCACCCCCATTCGGGGAGTATAAACTGCTTAGAGTTATATTGTTAGATGTTATGACCTAGGACAGCGTTCTACCGCCGACACTGCGGCGTAGGCTGGACGAACCCACTTCTCGTGCCCTTACTCTAGGGTGTGGATCGTGACACATTTTTAGTGGTGGCCCACGCAGGTCGAGTTTATGTAGTGGTATTCGAACTAGAGTATCTCTACAGCCTGCAGTAGGATTGGGATTATTTTGAAGTACTCAATCACATTAGGAAAAACTCTTAACTGGATCCCTGCCATCTAAATTCCTGATACTTCCTTGAATAACTGTCCTCCCTTGAATTATCATTTCTATCTCAGTATTGATTCCTTGTTTGATCTGTCTTCAGGATGGTTATGGAGACACGATCTCATCGTCTCGATCAGGAGGATACCACTGAGGGGTCTACCACTCCTCGTCCTGATCAGTAGGGCCCCGAGACTGCAGTTCCTGTTATGCCGGCTCAGGCTGGGATATCTGCAGCTTATGGGAGTGCACCTCTTCCTACTCCGAGACTTTCTCCTGTCGTCCCGAACGTTCTTCAGCAGCAGTCGCCATCAGGATCAGAGGACGTGGCACGATTGTTCTTCTTCTTCCAGCAGATAGTAGAAACTCAGCGGCAATAGTTGTTCAAGAGGGGACGGGACGCTCACGGTACCAGCAGCAGCGGAGGCCAGGCCAAGAGGCCCCATGTGTAGATTCAGCAGACACAGACACCAGTGGGAGTTCAGCAGGCGTAGCATCAGTATCAGGGTCAGGACCCGAAGGCGATCAGTTGTCCCTACTGCAAGAAGCCGGGACACATCTGGGAGCAGTGCAGGAAGAGGTTAAAGGTTTGCTATTTCTGTGGGTCAGGTGCCCACCAGAAGATGGATTGTCCTATTGCACCTCCTTTTATGGGAGCTAGTGGCAGTGCGGGCCTGGCCAAAAAACCCCTCTTGCAGATTCAGCATCAGTATCAATAGAGGCCTGTTCAGCAGCAGTTCCAGGGTCAGGGCCATCAGCAGGGACAGCAGCAATCCAGACAGTATCCGGCACCCAGGCAGCAGACAATCAGTTGTCCCTACTGTAAGAAGCCGGGGCATGGATGGGGTGAGTGCAGGAAGAGGCTGGGCAGGTACCTACTATATGGAGCAGCGGACCACCAGCTGAGAGAGTGTTCACAGACATAGGCAGAGTAGTTCAGGGAGCAGCACCAGGAGCAGGAGCGAGGACTCCGGTAGGCCAGCAGAAGGGATTACCCTTACCGACTCAGCAGCAGAGGTACATGCAGCATCAACAGCAGGCCAGGAGAGGCCAGCAGGAGCGAGCTTTCGCCAGGACAGTCAAGGATGCTCAGTCCGTTGGAGATCTAGTTGCAGGTTCCGTTCTTTTGATTCCATTTCCAAAATTGCCTCTTATAACTGCCTTGAAATTTCGATTCCCTCTGTTCCTTGTTGATTGATCAAATTTTGTCCTGTTGTTCTTGTGTTATGTTTGATTTTCTTCTGAGATGAATCATATGGGCTAGGTCACCCAGTTATGGAATCTAGAATCTTCGATAGTCGTGTTAGTTGGCATAGTGAGGACATATAGTCAGATTTAGGACGTATTTCTCGGGTGTGGGAATTTAAGGTTTTTTTTTGCCAAGCATGCGGCAATACGAAAATTTTAAATACTATGATTCTAGAAGTATGTGCCTTGGTCAAGGACTCTGTGATTATCGTAGCCTTGGTCACTAACATGACGAAGACTCTGAGTAACATGATTTTGGACAGACGCATATGATTATCAGATTTTATCTTGATAAGGTTTCAACATATCATCTCTATCATACCCTTCTGTTGTTTTTTTTTAAAAAAAATTGTATTCCATCAAATAACTTAGGAGTAGGGATATTAGTTGTATAGCTTATTCATATGTAGTTCTTTCATAATGTAATGATGTGATGGCTTGTAGAGTGTCTGCACCCTAGAGATGATAGTTAGCATTGGTATTAGAATAGTAAAACCCATGGTAGATGATTTTCTTGTTATTATAATACCAACCAGTTACATATAGGATGTTAGTATGCCTTACAGCCTTGATGATTGTTATTATTTTCCTTACCTTTTTCCAGTGAGGCACCCACGACCAGAGCCTGTCCTTGAGTATAGTTGTAGTTCACCTAAGACTGAGAGGCCTATATACATATAGATTACAGATGGTATTAGCATATGGGATATGGGCTTGGTTGGTATCTATAGGTCATTGTCGTATAGGATTATTGACATGTTGTTAGCCTATATTGGTCCACTCCCTATTTTAGTAAGTTCTCTTGTGTTGAGTTCAGTCATGTTGATCAACATTTATAGGCAGTTTGTAGACCCTTCACTAGATACCCTGTCCCCTTAGTTCAAACTTGTACAAGTTGTTCACTGTACTCAAATTTTATTACCTACCATATTGCATCATAGGTTTCACTGGACCATAGTTCAGACCCCAATTATTGACTCACCAATATAACCATCAACCCCTTACCATATTCTGCATATCTGGAGAGTTAGTATCATGCATGCTAGAGGCCTGTACTCACCACTTGGGACAGTTCACTGTTCTGTCCCAGTACACCTTACAGTATCTGACCCTTCATTGGAGTGATAGGCATGTGGTAGGGAGTGTGTGTTATTAGACCCTGAGTAGAGTAGAGGTGATGAGGGTTAATATATATATAGTTGTATATATATATGTAATATATTTTGATTTGGTATGTAGCCTGCACCCATTTGCAGTATACTGCCTATTGCATTCCCTGTACACCAGTTTGGTTCATTTCTTTAGACCACTGTCGTGCATATAGTTAGTCTAGCTAGATATAGAGGAGAGGCCAGGTTGATCTAGAGGCATGTTTCAGTCACCATGTAGGTTTCCTTTCACATTGACTATACAAGTGGACCCAAATGTCCTATCTTTTAGCTCATAATCTCAGTCCCCTTGGCATCATTCCCTTTTGCCTATATTGATGTTTCAGACCATTCATCCTTAGCCTGGTTCTAAGCATTTGTTTCAGTCCCTTATAAGTTTAGTCTGCTTTAACCCTTGGTTGACCAGTCATATATATATCTAGATGATATACTTAGGATATATGTGGTGGGTTGTTGTTCTTGAGCATATATATATGTGATATTTGGGATTGGTGTGCTTAGCTTGTAGGCACTTAGTTATGGGTGACTTGATAGGATTGGGAAGTTAAGAGCAAGCCTATTATAGAGTTCTCTTTTGCTAAATTCTAGTTGCCAACACTTAGGTAGCTGGCAGAGGTAAAGTCCTAAGAAGTTGACCAGCTGATGACCAAGCACTAGGATGTTGAGAAATTGACTAGTGATTGACCCTTGACTGTGTTTGACCTAAAGGGGGTGCGATCATCTTAATTTCGAGGACAAAATTTTATAAGGTGGGTAGGATTGTAACACCCAGTTTTCCAGATGAGGATAATTTTGAAATTTTATAATTATAATTATTATTTATCTATATTTATTTCATATTATGATTTTGGTGATTCTTAATCTTTTTTTAACTATTTAAAATCATGACTTGTGATTAGGGTATTTCATTTATCATTTCTAGTTTGAGGGTATTTTTGTCATTTTTGGGGTTATTTGATTTTATTATAATTTATTTGAATTTATGAAAATTTTTAGAATTTATTTTGGAATTATTTGAATGATGGTTGACTAGGTTGACTTTGACTAGCATTGACCTTGGTAGACTGACCTAGGAGCTAACCCTAGTTGTGTTTGGACTTGGTTAGGTGATGCAACCCTAGTTAGACTAGAGTTGACCTATGGTTTAGTCATTTAACTCAAGTTAGAATAGTAAGTCATAAGCCATGACTTATGGTTGAACCATTGATTAACAACTTGGCACATAGGAGCCCAAAGCCCAACACCTAGTGAAACTTAGCCCTAGCCCAGCCCATGGCCGGCCACATAGGGATTCCCCCTCTATTTAATCCCTCCTAGAAATTAGGGCTAGCCTCCATTAAGAATATTTCTAAGTTTTAGAAAGAGGTGAGTCTCCATCTTCATAAATTCCTAGAAAATCTATGTTAAATCCTTTTTAATTCAAACAAATTATAATAGGTTTTAAATTAAGTTTTCTTGCTGTTGGTATATTTATTTCTTAGTTTCATAGCAATTTGGTGGAGTTTGGGGAGCAAGGAGACACTCCTCTTTGAAGCTTTTTGAGGACTTATGACACCATTAGGTAAATCACTAAAACTCCTTGTTAGATGCTATTTTTATTTCATAATGACCTAGATCTAAGGGTCCCCTAGCTAACCCTAGATTTTTGGAGGATTTTGTGTCCTTTACGTGTCCTAAATGGACACGTATCAGTCCTAGTATGATAGTGTTTGATGAAATGCCCCAATGGGCATTTCGATTTGGTTTTGGAAAAGTTTCTGAATGGGAAATCGTATTTTAATGTGGCTTACATGTTTCTGATTGACTGAGGTAGATTTGGTCTCGTGTCGTGTCGGTTTGGACACTTGGACACGCCGCGCGCGCACGGACTGTACTGTCCTGCTGCTCGGGGCAGATTGCTCACTGGTTAGGACACATGGACACGTGAAACTCGACACATGCCTTGGGGCACTGACTGACATGCCACGTGTCAAGTTTCAGATGACCACGTGGCGTGTCGAGAGAGAAATCACCATTGCACTGGGTTTACACTGACGCTGTACACGAAATTTAGGGCCACTGATACGGATCTAGAAGTCCAGACACGACTCACTAGGACACGATTCAGGTTGTTGGACACCTAGGTGGACACTAGGCGAACCACCCTGCACAAAGACACAACCCAATTCGTGTCGTGTCGGGTGTACGACACGCGTGCACCTGTGTACGAGACTGCACAACTGTGCAGTGTCCAGTTATGTTATTTTGAGTTCCATTTAGTTTGGACACGATTGTGTCATAATGGTAGACACGTGTTGGACCCTGGGACATACTTACATAATATATTTTCATTATCAACCTTTAATTTCGTATTTTAGCTTGTTTTCAATTTACATTTTTCGTTTACCCTAAATTCTGATACCTGGTACATTTCAGTCTATTTCCAGTTTTTTAATTCGAGTTTTGGCAGTTGATTTAACCTAATTAATGCTGTTGTTAGCCTAGTTTAAGTCCCTAATATGGATATCCTACATGTAAACTAACTGTGTCAATTTTGGGTTGATTTGGTGGTTAATTGGTTTCGAAATGGATTGTTTCAAAAATCTGAGATTAGTGTTGTGGGTTTTCAAAACCTGAGATTGTTTGGGACTGAACTGTTGTGCAGGAATGAATTGGTTTCCCTTCCTTTTCTTCCTGTGAGGCACACACTTCAATGTTTCACTTGTTTACACACAACCACACTCATTCATGTCCCTCTCTCTCTCACACACACACAAGCATTCACACACACACTCTTAACTGTTTTCCTCACATCTTTCCTCACAGTTTACACACTCACACACACACACACACACATTGCACACTCACTCACTCTCTATCTTCTATCTTCCTATGTATATATACATATAGTTAATGTATATATAATGTGTTATATATAATGTGGGTTATATGTCAACATGTATGGGAATGCAATATAAAACATGAATGTGTGTACATAGAGTATATATATATGCTTATATGTATGTAGGTAGCTATATAGATGTGTTGTAATGTAGATAGTGTAATGGCATAGCCTATAGGTAAATGTGTGATGGCTTGGTCTAGGCATGTATAGCCTTGGTAGACCTAGATAGATTAGTATGGACTAGTTAGACCTAGAATGACTTGTTTGACCTAGTTTAGACTTGTTGGACCTAGTTTGACCATAGTTGACCTAGTTTGACTTCTAGGGTTGACCAGAGTTGACCAAGAGTTAACTTTGGCCTAGATTGACCTAGATTCATATAGAATGCATTGAATTGCATCTTGTTATCATTTTAGACTTGTTGTGACTTGTGTTGTTCTGATTAGGAGCCAGACACCTCTCCTCGGACAGTACATTTCAGTTGGACATTCAGATACCAGGCGATTACATTCTCTGATTATTTTATATCATGTTTAGAATTATTTTCCTGCTTTAAATTAATTTACTCGATACTGTTTGGTCACACGGATTAGTACTATATGGATCCCTTCTTGAGATGTTATCCCTTCAGGGAGCATCGGGTACTTCATGTTCTGTGTGTTTCACTTACATGGCGTATCACTATGCTTCATTGGTTCATTGATCACTTGTGACATGTACTCTCATGATCACAGAGTCTTCCTTGAATCCTCCTATTTCTTGGGCTTCCTAGAATCCCCATTTATGGGACTACCATGTACCACCCTTCGAGGGTCGTTATATGGAATCATAACATAACCTGGCTGGATCCTTGTATATTGATTGGGGGTACGGGGGAGTAGAAGTAGACATGTGAATACTATCCAAGTAGTGTAGCATCAGAATCTTTCTATAGTGTAGCA
Source organism: Iris pallida (assembly GCA_029216955.1). Taxonomy (NCBI): domain Eukaryota; kingdom Viridiplantae; phylum Streptophyta; class Magnoliopsida; order Asparagales; family Iridaceae; genus Iris; species Iris pallida. The sequence goes on from JANAVB010010799.1 coordinate 9,379,395, forward strand.
TCAGAATCTTCTATGCCATTTACATGTCTATATTGTACTTTGATTCACTAGCCACTATTATTCTCTATTTATAGTAGATATTTCTATTACAGTTCTCTCTCTATTTATATATTGTATTTTCTTCAGTACCTGTATCTTACTTTACTGCATGATTATATTTTCTAACCTGCTATGAACTGTTGAGATGTATTGTGCTCACTCTTGTCCTGACTGGACCTGTTGAAAATATTACAGAGGACGAGGAGGAGGCCGATGTGGATACCTTCTACGGGGCAGCCCTAGACGACACTTGTGAGCTGGACTCTCAGGAGGACCCAGCTCTAGCTGAGGACATTACCTCCATTGCCTAGACTAGCTTAGTTAGGCCTTATCTTACTTATGTTGTCTTGAGACTGTTTTAGCTAGACTTTATTTCTGTCTTTGAGATCTGAGTTGTATTTATTCTTTCATATTCAGTAGCTGAGACCTTATATTTCTGGATATTGCTGAGATGTTATCTTAGACTTTCTGATCATCTGTATTTCTTTGAGTTCTATATCATATCGTGCTTCTTCTTTCTTAGTTGTGATTGAGTTTACATTCTGCTATGTCACCTCCATTCGGGGAGTATAAACTGCTTAGAGTTATATTGTTAGATGTTGTGACCTAGGACAGCGTTCTACCGTCGACACTGCGGCGTAGGCTGGACGTACCTACGTCTCGTGCCCTTACTCTTGGGTGCGGGTCGTGACAGCCAGCCATGTGACTAGACCCTTGCCTTGAGTTACTCATTCTCCTCTTGATCCTCAAACTACTGTTGGGACCTTCTAGCCACCTGAAATTGAGAGTGATTAGGGTTTTACCCTTAGTCAAATGCCAACCTAGGAGACTATCTATTCTCAAGAAACTATTTGTTGTGAGTCTCTAATTAATTGCTTGAAGCTTGCTTTAACTAGAACCCTTATGACAATAGTCTCGCAGGCTTGACACAAATAGAAATACACGACTCAGTTGTTAGAATTCCTTTCATATGATGTGCCTTAGAGTTGGTCACCCCGTCGATAACTCTGGTATACTGTGGACGAGTAGATCATTCTATTTTATCGATCATGTGTCATTCACTACAACAAATAGGGCATACAATAGCAGTTTATCTATAGCATTCAAGCCTCTCTGCTATAGAATGTCATCATCAATAGCGTTCCTTCCACAGTGCTATTAAAATAATATATAATTACAGTTTATCTATAGCGTTCGAGCCTCCCTGCTATTATAATGTAATCATCCATAGCGTTCATATTAAAGTGCTATTAAACGTTTATACAATAGCAGTTTATCTATAGCGTTGAAGCCTCCCTGGTATTAGAATGTCATTATCAATAGCGTTCATTATGCAGTACTGTTAACAGAACGTTATATAGCGTGTTATGAACGCTGTTAAAGGTATAATTTATTTCTGAACGTTGCTATGCCCGTATGTCTAGGGGTGAGCATTGTTCAGTTTTTGGACCGAAATCCGAACCGAACCTAACCGAATAAGAGATTCGGTTCGGTTTGAAAAAAATTCGGTTCGGTTTTGGTTTCGAAAATACTAAAATTTCTTATTCGGTTTCGATTTCGGTTTTGGGATTCGGTTTCGGTTTAATCCCACTAACCTTTCAAAAATTTTATCTAAAATTCTTCTCCCTGGTAAACCGAATAAAAATATTTAGTAATATATATACGAAATATATCTTTGTATATTTAGTTACTATATATATTGACCAAAAAAATTATAAATAAACTAAAATGTTAGTTAAACCAAATAAACTGAAAATCAGTACGGTTTGGTTCAGTACGGGATATTTTGGTTGGTTTCAATTTTTGTTATTCGATTTTTGGTCGAATTCTGTATTTGGTAATTCGGTTCGGTTAACCGAGTTAATCGAATGCTCACAATTGAACTATCTACTGTTCCAATGATGGGAGAAGCAACACAGTTTTCTATTTTATATTAAAAAATAAGTTATAAGAGCGATTCAGTTTTGCTGTATAATTTATAGCGTTCTCGATAGCGGGCGATCCCGTCCGTTGGATTTTTAGAAATTAAATCGGTACCGTCCATAGCAAAATGCTATGTCTTATGTTTGAAAAAACATTAATGTATTCTCCTCCAACCCTTCAACTCCTCATAACCCGCGCACCAAACTAAAAATCCATCCCCCTCCTTCTCTCTGTCACGAAAATCCCTCCCCCTTCCGGAAACCCTCCCCCTTCCGGAAACCCTCCCCCTCCTTCTCTCTGCCACGAAATCCTCCCTTTTTCTCAGGTAGCACTCCATTCACGAAACCCTCCCTCTTCTTCATCTTCTTCTCTCTGTCTTTCTCTTCCCTCACGAAAACCCTAAAGACCGACCGACCGATAGATTATTTGGGGTTTTCGTGAGGGATTATTTGGGTTTTAGTACAAGGATTGGAGATTTTAGTACAAGGATTGGAGATTTTAGTACTATCAGTTTGTTTAATTCCCTTTTTGAATTTATTTTTAAGATCTTATAAGTAAATCAACTGAATTATATCATGAATTTGTTATAAAAAAAAAATAACTCAAAAATTTGTTCTTAAAAATATAAATGTATATGTAACAAATTTTAATTCAAATATATTTAAATATTTAAATTATTTTTAATAAGACAAAAAAAAAATCTTGATTCTGTATCAATCTGCTTGCTATTTGCTAAAGTTTTTTTTCCCTGTTTCATGTAGGATCATAATAAAGTCTTTTTTTGTATCAAATTTTAAATTGCTTGCTATTTTAATTTAAATATATTTAAATATTCAAATTATATTTAATAATATCAAAATATAAATCTTGATTTTGGATCATAATATGTTTTGATCTCTAATCATCAGACAGAAGCAGACCCTGCTGTCATTGCATGATACAGCCTTTTTGTATCAATCTTGATTTTGTTTCAATCTGCTTGCTATTTGCTAAAAAAAATTTGTTTGATGTAGGATCATAATATGTTTTCTCTAATCATCAGACAGAAGCAGACCCTGTTGTCATTGCATTATTACTTTAAAACAAGTTCCATTGCATTATTTTGAATTTTGAATTTTTTTCTTCTACGTAACCGGCTTGTAAGTATTTAAATTATATTTAAATATTAAAAAAATATTATATATGTAATAAATTTTATTTCAAAATATATTTAAATTATTAATTCGGCTAAAAATGACTTATAAGTATTAAGTTAAATATTAATACATTTTAACAAATCTTAATTCAAATATATTTAAATATTTATATTACAAATATACGGTAGTGACGTTTTTAAGACGTATTATATTAGTAGAGGTAAAATCGTCTACTAATATAATATTTGATGATATACATACTGACTTAAACGACTCATTTTTTAGATATTTTTAAGATGTATTATATTAGTAGAGATAAAATCGTCTACGTATCAAGTCGAATCCGAATTCAAAACCGAATACAACTATTCCTATATATCCTATATTTTATAGAACCCTCCGTCACCATCCCCAATTTCTTCATTCCGCGGTTCCACTTCCACCCATCCTACCACCCATTTTTTTTTTCATCCCATGACCACTTAAGAAAAGAAAATTTGATTTCCCACGTAACTTTTACTTTCCCCCTCTTAGGTTTTCGTTTTCTTCCACTAAACTTTCCCCCATCCCCATTCCCATCCCCATCCCCATCCTACCTATTCCGAAGGCCACAAGGGGGCATCATTTTCTTTTTCATCTTTCCCTATCAAAGGCAGATCTCTTTCACTCGTATCGGTCGACGTGCCGGCACCTCGACTCTTGCACGAGAGAAGGCCAGAAGGGGATTTTATCTAGGGGGATTGCATCGGCTATTCTTAGCCTACTATCAAAGTTCTCTTGAACTGAAGCCCTCTCGCTCGTTCACGGTTAGATTTTTGATTCGATAGTTAGGTTTTGGGTTTTCAGAATTATTCTCAGCCTTTTATCTTTTTTTGTGAACGTTTTCTTTGCATATTTAACTTATGCTACTTTTTGGTTCGGTTTTGTCTAATGTTTTGCATCTAATTGTGTTGCATGAGACGACATGATACAATACGGACACGGTGACAACGCACCAATTTTGGTGTCTTCTAGTGTGTTTTGGAGGACCAGCTTTTCTCCAATATGTGCCCGACACAACTCATATTTTTGGAGTGTCTGGTTCCTAGCGTCTAATGTTATATTTGTTTTGTGATTTGCAGGATGCTGGGCTACCCTGTTCGCCCTCATCCGTATATTAAGGGAGTTATTTGAAATCCTGGGAGTCCTTTGTTGGATTTTGGCCAAATAGGTAGTTTGTTTTTTTATAGATGGACAACTTCTATACTGGTTCTTTTCTTCTTTATGCTTCTACCTATGTGTTGATTACATTCATTATCTAGTGGTTTCTTGAATGCAAATATCTGTTCTAATCTTTGGATTTCTACTTATGTTTAAACGCTAATGATTAAACTCGTTACGTGGAATTGCGTCTATGCCCAAATTTGCAGACACGGTAGTTTTTAACTCGGTCAATATTTTCATCCTATATTAAGAGAACTTTTTATTTGTCAATCACAATGTTTCCTCTAACAATTTGTTCTTTGTTATATATGAGATTGCTTCATCACTGGTGGGTTGATCATTTTCACTAACAGGTGCTAGTGAGGTTTAAACGGCATGCCCTAGGAGACATTAAACATTTCTGAATGTTTATAATATGTTGACACTCATGGAAAACTACCCGGGATACACGTCAACTTCCCTGTGGGTTTCGTGGGGCTTAATTTCGGGTTGCATGGGAAGAGGAGTATTTTGATTGCTTTACTAGCCCTGATGACCATCTTTAATCGTAAACTATAATGGAAAATTTGTAATCTTATTAATCTTGTTAACTGTCACCGGGTAACAACTAGCATGATTGACGTTGTGCAAAGGCTATTATATTATAAATTTCTCTGAATTTAGCCGCTTATCACTTAGTCTAATTATCTAATTCATCCAGTTGCAGTTACATGGATTGCTCCCCCTACCCAATCCTCTAATCAATGTTTTATGTTGGAACATCACGCATACCTTTTTGAAGAAATGCACATGACAAACAAGAGGATTCTATGGTCTTAAAGTCGATCCAAAGATCTCAGTTAGGGTTTTCTCCTTTGGGGTCCTTTTTGTGTTTTCTCACCTTTTCCACCTTCCTTGAGACAGTAGAAAGGGGTGATGACTATTACATCATCCTAGCAATTTGTTGCCTGTGTGTAGCTCAGTGTTCTGGCATTAGGGAGATTGTACTTTACAACATGGTTTATTACGTGCAATATGCATTGCACTTACATTTTCAGTAATAGCATAATAGCTTAGAAACGGATATTTAGAACTTCTGCAGATCAGACCTGAGAGGGCTTCAATTTAGAAGACTGGAAATATCAATGAAGCCAAGGTACTCATTTTGTGTAGGCTTAGAAGAAGGCTGTCCAAGGTACTCTGTGGAACTTGTTCTCAACTGAGAGAAATTCCAAAGTTATTTCATGTTGTATCTGTAAAGAAATTTGAGTCTTCTAAGTCCATTGAATGCCTGAATTTGTGATTTTCACATTAATTCAGTTGAGAAGGCACACAGGAACGTATCTTGCATTGTTGATTGAGTCTCAACCAACTACTTCCTTTCGTCTCAACTTCTGTCAGTACTCATGAAAACTATTTGACCCCTTTTCATAACAATTTAAATACTTGTTTATTTCATTGCATGTTCAGATTTTTTTTCCTTCTTATTATAGAATATTGGTATCTGATCAACTTTCTTGTAATCTATTATGTAATAGCCTGCTGTAGAAATTATTGGATTCAGAATTGGAGAATTGAGAGGCTTATCAAGATGGCGTGCTCGATATCAGAATATAGGACTTGATGAGAAGCTTATCGAGAATGCAACAGAAAAGGCTGGAATGTGTATTGTGCATGTAGAGAGGTTCTTGAGGGTTCTAGCAATAGTGACAACGCTACAACAAAAAACCCTTTTAATGACGCTCGACAAGGAGTTTTAATGACGGTTGATACATAAGCGTTATTAAGTTGAAAAATACCTTTTTTCTATGACGGTTTGGGCTAATTCTGGGCTTTTTATAACGTTTATAAAATAAAGCGTTATTAATAGTTTAGAGCGGTGGCAAACTTGTAATTCTTTCATTGTATAAAAGCTAAGTGGGAGAGAGAGAATTTATTTCTCATCCATTTTCTAACCGAGCAGCTCCTCCCCAAACCTCTTCTCCCCCAATTTTTTACTTTTCATTTTCCCTCCTTTTCGGTTCGACTCCAATTTTTCCTCTCCTAAACTCTAGATCTACGCAAAGGTGGACGCGACGATGGTGGTGGTGAAGAGGCTGAAGAAGGTCGGGGTCGGGAGGAGGGAGTTCGAGCAGCAGATGGAGGTGGTGGGGAGGGTGCGGCACGAGCATTAGGAGGCGGTGGTATGATCCTCAACTTCAACTCCATTCTAGTTCGATTTTCGACTATTTTCTCACTTTTATCATCTGGGCAGCGCTTGATTCAGTAGATTTGAGTGTTTTATTTTGGGAAAGATTTGATTTTTCCCCCCTTAGGGTTAGGGTTAGGATTTGTGTTGTTTGTTCTCGTTACGTTTGTGTCTCGCACCCAGTTATATGTCCAGGTTCATCTAGCTTACCCCGAGCGCCTCCGACGGCACCGTCGCGTACAGTAGCGTGCCGACGACGATGCCCAAGGCTCCGCCGTCGTCCTCGCACAGCTCGGTGTCGACGTTCTCGTCGACCGCGTGCGGGGAGGTCGAAGCGGAGAGGGGCTCCTCTTCGCGGGTGAGCGACGAAGAGGACGGCAACGTGAGGAAGAAGCTCAGGCTTACGAAGGAGCAGTCTGCTCTTTTGGAGAAAAGGTTCAGAGAACATAGCACTCTCAATCCAGTAACGCTCTACTTAGCATATATATTATTCTGATAGCTTTCTTTTGTGCCTCTTTGGCATGTATATTATTTTATTTGTATAGGAAGTTTATTATTGAATGAAATTCCTTGGATTTGTGATGGAATTTTGTTGATTCACTAGTAGTGAAATTTGAATTCTATTGCTGTGTATGCTATTATTATATGGATTAGGTGTTAACAGAGTGCAATTGGATTCTTTTGTAGATTGTGTGTCAACATAGAAGGTTCTTAATCTGCAAATATGCGCTCGCGCTAGCTGAACAAGTATGTGCTCCTTGGTAACTGCTCTCCTAATTTCTCTTCTAATATTGAATAAAATTTAGATTCTCTAATATTTTGTGTGGTCCATCACCTTCAATAATATTGCCCCAGTTATTAACTTGAATTGGTTTAGGATTGTAAAAGAACTACATTAGTATACAGTTGGGATATCGAGCTTCGAGTAAATGTGATCCATATACCTTCAGAAGAGCTAACAGCCAGTTTGCAGGGAAAAAAAATATGTGACAATGTTTAGACTTCTTTTGATAGTTACATTCATAAATAATAGAATCTTTTGGTTATCTCCATCTTGCTTACTGGTGTTAGTTCTTAGCATATATATTTTTATTTCTTTTAATTTTGTTTCGCTTCTTGTAACCTAGTTTATATTTATTCTGCTTCTGAATATATAATGAACAGCTTGTGCTCTTTGCGGCTTGGAAGAGGCTTCTCCCATGACTGTGACTCGGTCTTTCCTCTCCTAAAGTTTGGGTAACAAGTCTTCCACACAACTTAACATGGATTTATTTAAGTTCAGTTAGCTGCCTTAGTTTCTGCTCTGTGAGCTTTTATTTGTGTTAACAAAGTATATATTAGTCTTGGATAAGACCAGTTTTATTCTCATTTAGTTGATTTACCTTTTACTTTCATCTATGTCAAACTTCTGTACTTGCAAATTGACCTAAGTTACTATGGACCATAATATAACTTGAATGAAAGAATGAGCTATTTTACATATGCCAGAAAAAGCAAATACATTACATGGTAACAACTATGTGTTTGTGGTGAATCCTTGGTTGTAGAAATTGGAGTATTGGTGGCATAGATTTTAACATGGTATTAGACCAATTACAGTTTTATTTATTTAGAAGGTTCAAATCATGAATGGCATATTTTAAATTGGTTGAAAAAAAATAATTCCTTTCCCTCTATGTTGGGACTACATAAATGTTGGGACTACATAATTTTTTTTCCTCTATGTTTTATTGCTTGTGTTTCAAGGACTTACTTGCTTATTGGTTCATAATTTTTTCTTGACCGGTCTGGATAGCTCATTGGTTGGAGAGTTTCCTAGTTACTTTTTTTCCTAACTATAAGTTACATGTTGGTGCTGCTTGAGAAGTTTGATGCTGGCTGCTCAGCTTCCAATGTAATCTTTTTTAAGCTTATTCATGTTGATTTAAGAGAATGTACTGTCAAGTTTATTCATGCTTCCAATGTAATCTTTTTTTGTTTTTTTCAGCTTTCCTTCTTTCATATGTGGACCAATCAATTGCAAGAGACATTAAATTCAAACAAACGAGGATACTGCTTTTTTCCATAAAGATTTTAGCAGTTGGAGGACCTTTAGTCCCTGGTAGTCCAACAGAGCTCTGGGTGCAGGTTTTTTGGTAGTTGTAAATGTATATATGTATTTGTAAATGTATAAATGTATTTGGATATTCTATTTTGAGAATGTAATGAAGATGTTGATATGTACTCTATTTTGAGAAATGTAATAAAGATGGTGATATATAATGTTAATTTGATTTTTAGGCCTGACAATTATATGGACTGATTTGGATGTGCTAATTTGAATAGTATAAAGTGTTATAAATGTGCTGCATTGAGCCTATACATGTTATCTATTCATGACGTTTTAAAATTGTTCTGAATTGTGCACTATATATTAACTATTCATAACGCTTTTATAGAAACTATTCATGACGGTTATTTTATGACGCTTTTGAAAACCATTTATAACACCCGTTTTTATGACGGTTGCTGTGGAAAAAAAAAGCGTCATGGTTCGTCATTAATGACGCTTTTTAGCCGTCACTAAAAGGGTTTTTTGTTGTAGTGCATATCAGGTATGCACTGATGTCATTTTATTATTGGCAGTAGAAATTTAACATTATTGTTGTATGATGTGGTAGAAAAGTCCTAGCCACCCGTTGGGTGAATAAAACATGGCTAACTTTTAGCCGTTAATCCCCTTAAAATGGATTGTCTTGGAAGTTCATGTTATTTGCTGGTTGAAGTTTATTCTTGTCATTCATATTCAGAGTCATGTCTAATTTTTCTAACATGGTTTCATCCATAATACCAAGGTCCTACATAGAGTAGCTTTATAATTTTTCGTCAGTGAGATGGTTAGTCTTTTAATGCATGTCATGAACTTACATGATCTTATTTCACTAAGGATGCTTTGGAATGAAATTGAAGTGATGTAACTTTCTTCTTACCAGGAGGTGGGTTGTTAACTGAGACAGCCATATTGGGACATTTCCCTTGATTTCTTCTTCATGCCATGGCCTATTTGTTTCTAGACTATTATCACGTTGAACAGTTACTACGTTAACAAGTTTTGGTTCCTTTTCTTTTGTTCTTGTATTAATTTTTTTCTTCTTCCTGGCACGTCTTATACTTTATTATTATTATTTTTTCAGTAGAAGGGATTGGGGGTGTGGGACAGTAGGAGTTATGTGGTCCTGGACATAGTATGAGTTTATATATTATGAGAACTTAACTGATACAAATGAGGCCACTGTTTACAAGTTGTACTCCTTCAGATGATGTCATTAAGGAATCTTTTACATCAATCTGTAGACTTTCCATGACGTTTGGAAGGGGGTGGGTAAGTTATGTGGTCCTGATCGGACATAGTATATGTTATGAGAACTTAACTGATACAAGAGATTATGATGTCACTTTTTACTAGTACTCCTACAGATAATGTCATTTAAGAAATTTTTACATCAATCTGTACACTTTCTATGATGTTTGGAATGGATAAATCTAACCATCACAACTTGTGCTTTCTGATGTACATTCATGTATGCTTGGGTATGTGTATATATTGCAATCTTTACATTGTTATTTTGTGGCTGATAGTTCTTGTTTACTCCACTTCGTTTCAGTTCCAGAATTTCTTCAATTGGCTTTCGAAATGTATAAAAATACTACAGTCTGAACAAACCGATCAAATTCAGCCACCAAATAGGTTTGATTGATTCTACGCACAATTTTTATTTTTAAAATTCTGATGTAAACTTATATTTTGTAATTCACACCATTGATTTTGGAGTGTCCATATCCTGCAGACTGGCTATCTATTTTATAGTGTCCATGCGACTCTAGTAACAATCTCATTTTAATGGTACATGGCTTGGATATTGGCAGATGTGATAATAAAAAGAGCCTCTTAAAATTGTATAATAACCTGACCTGATTGTACATAACACAATATAACTGATGAAGGAGAATACGAAAGTTGTTCTAATTTCATATTTATTGGTGCTCAATAGTTAAAATGTATTTGCTTCTTATTTGCACAAGACATTAACTTGCAAAATATTCTTAGGCTAATGTACATCGATTTCTTTTTCGATCATTTGCATACAGGTAATTAGATGAAGGTGATGCTAAGCACTCAAAGGTAAAGCTAAGCACTCGAAGGACAACGAGCTCATTGTATGTATAACACAATTACCTTCTTATGGATAGTATTTTTTTTTTCTTGTATTGACAGTCAAGCGTTGTCCAACGGAGACTAATTCTAGTTTTTTTCATCGTAATTTCAGCAAAAGGCCAAGGAAATCCTTCTTGCACCACCTTCAGAGGGATCCCAACAATTAGATGAAGGTAATGCACTTTCATAAGTAGTACGACAATCTGAAAAACGGGATAGGATTAGAGGGGTATGACTTCTTTTTAACTAATAAAGTCTGCTACCTTATTAGTATAGGAAGGAAAAGAATATAAAGAATATTACTTACAAAAATTGCAATCAAAGTTCAGACATTGGAGTCAATGCCCTCTATTGCCACACGTTGTGGACTTGCTAAGTATGTATGGATATGAATGGATCACTAATAAATTTAACTGACAATGGATTCCAGTTGTTTGGTTGATTAAAACTCATAGAATTTTAGACAATTTTCTATTGATAGCTAACTCATAAATTCAACTGCTTGTTTATTAACCATGAGCACTAATATGTTCCCCCTATATTTGTGTAGGTTGGATAAAGAAGAGGATTTCTGAGGAGCTTTGGTTGTGGATAGGCTCGAAGGGTTCGAGCTAAATTTTGGATATGCAACATTTTGGATATATGTATGGAAACAATTAAACGCTGACTACGCTGTTAATGTTTAATTTTGAAAAAATTATGAAGGATTTTGAATGTTCTTGACAATGGAATTAATGAATTTACTTATGTTCGGAATTCATTCTGGGATTGATTCGTCGAGAAGCATTTAAATTTTTGAATACCCGCATTCTGTGTATATATGCAATAGATATCTGTGTCATTTTGTATATCTGCAATGCTATTTTGATGTGCTGCATATTATTCTGATATGAATTGTTTCTTTACACTAATGCATTCTGCAATAGCATTCTGATATGCTATTGGTGCACATATAATAGCGCAAAAAAATGCTATAAAAACGAATTTGCATCGAAAAGCTATTAACAAATAATAACAAACAGGAACGCAACTAAACATCAACAGCGTTCACGAACGCCATAAATAATTTATAGCATTAACAAACGTTATTAAGAAACTATAGCGTTCGTAAATGCTATGTAAACTTTATAGCATTTGTCACTGCTATAACAAGTCTACAGCGTTCATGGATGCTATAGTAACTCAATAGCGTTCATGAATGCTATTACTTTCCTATAGCGTTCTTAAATGCTATAACGCTGGTATAGCGTTCTTAAATGCTATAACTTGTCTATAGCGCCATGGAACGCTATAATCCATCAATAGCGTTCATGAACGCTATAACTTTATAGCGTTCCTGTACATGGGGCAATTATAGCGGGGGCATTTATAGCGGACAGAATACGCTATAACAGGCATTCTACAGCGTTCTGAGCACGCTATCGTATCCCATATCTGTTGTAGTGATTGTATACACTCGTTTCCATTTATTGAGGAACGATCCTTGGCTTGACTTATACCTATCGTATCCCTTTACGTCGTGCCTTATTCTTTAGTAACAAGAGTCGAGGTATAATACTCGGACTTTGGAATTCTTCTAACCTCGTTATTCCAAAAACCATATCCTAGATTCTAAGGTGAGTAGACTGTAAACCTCCTAAAATTTTGGGATATACGAGGTTTTTCGATTGATTAAGGATGATAATTAGTGCCCCGTGGACTCCCACTTTCCCTTTAGATCATTTTGTGTCCCCGGCCGTGTCATTAATAATCGGAGCACGAGACCAGCTGTTACCTTCCAACAAAGTTCATATGCAAGATCTAGACGAGTCCTCCTTCATCTAGGTATATCATGTCCCACTCAAACACGTCCTTTTGAACTCTATTTTTATGGTACGACTTTCAGGACGAAAGGACTAGCTATGACCCTTACTATAATACCGGTATACTTCTCGACTTTAATTAGAGACTCAACCTCGACTCGAACCTTTCGACCCAATATATGGTTGTGATCTACTCGAAGCCAACTACGCACATGTCACTAGTGAGCCACTCAATTGTGTCTTCTCGTGCTACTTAAACACAAAGGTTACGGAAGACGCACCTTCAAGGCTTGCAGAACCTACTTAACAAATCAGGCTGCCCTACTAGCTCAACCCTTTGGGTGGAAACCTATTCTAGGTTACCCTAGTCTAGTAGAAATAGTTTTATCATTGGGATCTTGTCCAGTCAATATAGATTGAAGTCCAAGGTTCATCCAACCGACGATTGATGTCCAATCAGGAAGCCCATTAAGAACCATTAAAATCCATCCATTCTTACCACCATAATTAGACTATTAAAATCGAACTATTTGAAATAGGTCCCTATACCTATTGCGTAGATCCTCCACTTGGAATGTGAAGTCATTTGTGACCATTAATCCATCTACCTGGAAGTTGCGATACGATTTTGTATTGCAATTTATCCCTTGCTTGTGTGTTTAAATAATCACAAAAAAAAGATCACAATCTTGATTTCCCAAATTCCGTTCTAGTATGAAACCTTGGTTAGATTAAATTTCGAGAACAGAACTTCTGTATTACATGGTTTGCAAGTCCCTCTAAGAAACAAAGGGTGCTTCGATTTAGCAAGTGATTGGACTAGAGTAGCCCAATCTCGCAAGCGAGTGAAAGGCTCATAAAGTTTCTTTTTATCTGTATCCTTGGATACTCTCTACCGCTTTGGAAACCTCATAATTGCTCTCGATTATTCTTCCTGTCCTTCCTATTGTAGAGTGACGAAAGGTCATGCTTGTTAGAATTTACCAATAATTCTTAGCTACTGGTGTAAATTATTGCTTATTAAATATTGGGTTGTTTGATAGATATGAGCGGATTATAGATACCATAAGCCGTAGATATCTATTGGTAGAAATTTTAGCAAGTAGTTGGATGATTATAATATTTTTAGTGACATGAGATTTGAGGGAGTAGTGTGACCAAAGGTGGGTAGAAGTTCTCAAGGTTTCGTAGTTACGAAATAGCTAGGAGGAGGATATAAACTATTTTCGAGGAATTAAAATTTAAGGAGATTAGGGTAATAGTAGATTTCCTTTTGAATTGTAAAGAATAGTTATGAATTAGAATTTTGAGGACAAAATTATTTTTAAGGTGGGTAGATTTGTAGCTGCCCTTCCCAAAAAATTTGGAATATTTTATTATTATTTATTTTATTCGAATGGTGATTTTTAGTTTTTATAAATAATTATTTAGTTAATTATTACGGTAGATGATTTTAGTCATGTTTAGGAATCGGAGTACACGGTGACTAGAAATTACGGCACGGATAGTGCAATGGCATGCTTTGACTAGTGTATTAGCCCTGGTAGGGAAGGTCGATCCATAGCGATGTCCTAACTAGAAAAACTTGGCCAAGTTGCGACTTAACCCTTACCGAAGATTTATTTAATTATTAATTATATTATTGAGTTTAGGGAAACCGGTTATACCATTTTAGTCCGGACCGGACCCGAACTGAGCCCAAGCCCATGTAGGCATCCAGTGTACACAAAAATTCCATGTAGACATATTTTAAGTAGATGCAATGCCGATTATTAGATATTTTATTTCGTTATTTTTACTATTATTATTATTGTTTTTATTTATCAATATTATTGAGGTTATTATTATATAATAATATTTTATTATTAATGGTTATATTATTTTTGTCAAATAAATATTATTATATAGTCATTAGGAATAGATAATATAGAGGACTTATTTAGATTTATGGAAATACTATATAAGTAAATAAATATATACATAGATAAATAAATATATACACATAGATAATATATTTATGGGTGTATATACATATAGGTATGTATGTACGTATGAATATAAATATATATAAGTGTTTATGGGTATAAATATACATATATATATATATATATATATATATATATATATATATGTGTGTGTGTGTGTGTGTGTGTGTGTGTGTGTGTGTGTGTGTGTATAAAGATATATATATAGATTTATATAAATAACAAATCAATAAGGATTAAAACTAAATAAACCAGCAGTCAGCCAACCCCCATACGTTCCCAGGCCACAGGCCCATGCAAAAAACCAAACAACAAAGACCTACTATAAGGAACCCCCATACCGAACCCAGCAGCATGTTCGGGCTCAAACCGAGAAAGGAAAACCGACCCTTTCCTTATATGAGCAAGAGAGAAAGATCTCTCGATTACACTCAAAACCATAACGCCACTACCTACTTCCCTGGATGACCCCCCCAGCTCTGGACGCTGCCGCGCGGGGCTGCCGCCGGCCAGGTCCGACGAGGACAGCGAGCACAGGCACGGGTGACAGCAGCAATAGCAGTTGCAACAACCAACTTCACGCTTCCGGGGACTGATGTACGAGTTTGACTATTGTGGCACACTGAGTGGTTTGGATTATCGATTTTACCAGCAAAGGACCACAGGTGAGTACAGTTTATTATTTGTTTTCAGTATTGATCTTTACTATGCATCAGTATTTAGTCGATAGATATGTGATTTCAGTTTTATGTTGATTTTGTTCCTTGTTGTGTCGGAAGGGTGAAGTACCAACGATGTGTGATCTGACCTTAGACAGTATAGACAGTGTAGACAGTGTAGACAATGTAGACAGTAATTTATTATTGCAAAGTAGACTGAGTAGACAGTGATTTATTATTACAAAGTAGACAGTGTAGACAGTAATTTATTATTGCAAAGTAGACAGTGTAAACAGTGATTTATTATTACATTTATATCAAGTAGACCATGTAGACCGTAATTTATTATTGCTTTATTCAATGTAGACAGTGTAGACAGTGTAACTTTAGACAGTGTAGACAGTGTCGTGTAATTGTCCCGAGACCGATCACATATCAAAGGTATTTTAGTCAGTCTGTCGGTGAGTATTTTCTTGTATTTCATTTATTGTTTTCGATATTTAGTTTATTTTTGTTTTTGCCGTTTATTTTCTTATGAATCATATGTCTAAAGGCTAACCTCTATTATATAGTCATTTTCATATATTGGAAATGCATTTAGTGAATTGTACTCGTTCTATTTCTGACTGGAAACCAATATTTTTTAGGTTAGCTGTGGATTTACTTAGCATGAGAGATACGGGGGTACTTGTAGACAAAAGCCTAGAGACTAGCTAGATAGTTGAGATATAGTCATTCATATATTTGTACAAGTTTATATTTTTCTGCAAATGTAAAACTTGTGATCATTGTAAATTAAATTAAATTTTGTGAATGAGCATTATTTGTAATTTTGAGCATCTTGGCCGTGACAGCGTTCTACCGCCGACTCTACGGCGTAAGCTGGCTTGGACGCGTCTTGTATCCGAAAAGGAAAAAAATGGGTGCGGGTCGTGACAAAACTATAGCCTAACATCAGCAGCATCAGCAGGTACTAAATCATGACCATCATGGAGCACGGTATGGACCAGCAGAGTCTGAAGGGTCGTTGGCAGAGCGACGAGGGTCAACAAAGGTCGTGTCCGGGTCCAAATACCGCCTGACCCATGTGTTGTCAATACAGTCACCTTCGCGAGAAGGGTCCCGTACGATAGAAAACGACATAGTATGATGGCTGACTAGGGTATACTGGAGGTCATGCAGCGAGTTGTTGATAGCACTCATCTGAAGGGTGGTGCGAAAGTCCAACTGGGTCCAGCGGTCGTCTTCTAAATGGAAGCGATCGTGCAATATCGCCTGGATGGAGTCAAGAGTAGTAGGAGGCTGTAACCCCACCTCCTTGAAATTAGTAAAATTTTTACAAATTATTATTCTTTATGATAGTTATTGTTTAGTTTGGCTAAATTAAAATTTATTTAGTATTATTAGTTTGGGCTAATTATATTTTTAGCTGTTATAGGGCCAAAGGCCCATGGCAATTTAATAACCTTTTTATGTTGAGTTGTCATGGGCCAAAGGCCACAGCTATTTGATGATATGTTAGCTAGCAACATTGAGAAGCTTCTTCTCCATGTTGTTTGTTATTTTTCTAAAGAATTCCGACTCCTAACTGTCTCTTACAGGTGGAGGAGGGAATTTCAAATTCTCGCCCAGTTTTTCCTCTTCCTCAAGTTGTAACAACCTCAACCCCTTTATAAACTCCAACTTTCATCTGAGTTTTTCAATTGCGAGCAGAGCCTCAGTTGATCCATTCTTTCTTCAAATTTCTAAATCGAATTTCCCTCTCAATTCTGGATCTCGGTGAAAAACAAATCATGGCAAGGCAGCGATCTCCTTCTCCGATCAACAATGAAGGAGTACTCGGTGAAGCAAAGTAACCCTGTTCCTCGTAACGACGACAGCTGAGCGAATCTCAATCGATCCCGATTGTAGGTGACAGTGAGTGGATCTTCTTTCTTTCGACGTCTTTGTGTTGCTGCAACAAACTCAAGTGAGTTTTAGATTCTGAACTTGATATACTACTCTGATTGATCTTCTTTGAATCTAAATTCGAAATTGCTTGGATTGTGTTTAGAGAATAGTCAATTTCATCTCGAGATCCTCCTTCATAGCTCTTCGTCTGTCCTAACTTAGATCTGTGCGATCATTGTAGTGGTGAGGATTTGCTTGTTGATCTCATGTTTGTGATTATACGTTTTGTTAATTTTGGTTCTTCGTATCGTGGTATCAAGTTTGTAGATTAGATTTGGAGAATTTGGGTTGGTTTTGGGTTCAGTTGATCACTCTAACCGTTGACTGACCACTGGTGAGTGTATCCTCGATTTTCTTCATCGAATGTCGATTTTGCAGATCTTGAGTTCTTATTTGTGATTCGATTGTTGATTGTGTTTTCAGTAGGAGCTATTGTCTGTAAGAACCGTGTCCAGTTATTGAATCGTGTCATCAGTGTGGTCCAGATCAGACACTTTCCAGGTAATTTTTGATCTATTTATAGTCTGGATTAAGGTTTGTATATATTAATCTGTGTCAGTACTGTATCATTGCTAGTGCTTATAGGTATCAGGAAGTATCGGTTAGGTATAGATGAACATATGCTAAGTTATTCTTTCAAATGCTATTACTTAAATAAGTGAGAATCATACTATGTTCCAATGGGATGTCAACTATGGATAAGAATCTGAGGACGGAAGATTTTATAACAAATTTGGAACATGAAGACATTAAATTGAGTATCAGTGGTTTATTGATATCCATGTGAGAAAGGTCCCTGGACCCTTAGCTAATCCGTGATTTTGATGTTGATTGAGTCCTTAACTCGAGAACAGGGTTAGAGATTTAGCTGAGCAGAATGATGGGTTCTCAGTACTATCACTTAGGGTTAGGATGATGGTTGCAGTAACTCTTGACAGTTGAAATCTAGACATCAGGACAGGCAGTGAATCATGTTTGATTTCAGCTGGTATCCAGGGTTAGGAGCTTACTGCAGTTTGAAGACTAGATTTGTGTCCTATAAATCTTTGATAGGCACTATGGCTTCCCTTCTAAGTGGGTCTCGGGATACTACTCTTTGCTTGAGGGATCTGTCATCTAAGTACATCTTGTGGTCTTGATATAACATTCATAGAACCAATTGCACATAGGTTGTTGATAGAAGCTTTGTGACTTAAGGTTAGATAACTGACAACTGATTACCAATATGTTCTGCTGCTATCAAAATTTTCTTTTAAATTTCTTCTACCTTATAACTGGGTTTGAAGTTTTGGTTGTTCGACTGTACTGATTTTGATTTCAGTAGCAAGGTTACAGTATAACTTGGTAAGACTTTTGCTTCCTGATCAGTTAAGGACTGAGTTGTATCTAGTCTAAATTCACGGTACTTGGGGAAAGACTGGTTTGCTGAGAATTGGTATCATTTTAATTATGACTGTTATTTAGTGGGTTGAAGTTTGAGTGAATGCTTGATAAGCCCTGATTAGTTAACTGACACTGAGATTATTGCAATCTGAGAATGTTTTGAGGCTACTTGGTTGTGAGAGCATGTCCTAGGCTATTTAGGATTTTTCTGACAGTTGAATGAGATTAAGTGTAAACCTGACAACAGTAGGAATGTGGCCTGTTAGCTGTGAGGTAACCTTGCACAACAACAATGTGTAGGCTTTTGTATAAATATTGAATGACTTGAATTTTTTTATAAAATGGGGTTAGAACCATATCAGTATCTTGGTTCAGTTTGATGAACCTGAGATTTTAGAATGCAGTATCTTGGTTCAGTTTGATGAACCTGAGATTTCAGAATACAGTATCTTGGTTCAGTTTGATGAACCTGAGATTTCATATAGCAGTATCTTGATTCAGTTTTGATGAACCTGAGATTTCAATCTCAGTACACTAGTACACGAGAAGGAAACACCTGTTTTTAGTTGAATTCTTTTGTGTATAGGAATAGACACTAGTGTAGAGAACTTCTTGATTATATTAATTAGCATGCATCCTAATTTTGTATGAATTAATGCCAACTCCTTCTTTTAAGTTTATGGGACACTTTAAGGATTACCATAGAGTTGGTTGTAAGTAACTTAGTGTACTAAATTGATAAAGAAGATAAATTGTTTAAACCTAAAACCACTAGTATATCCCAATTATGTTAGAGTACTTGATAAATAAATTAGAGCTTGTTTAGATCTTTAATAAACTTGTACCTATTAACATGAGGACATCCAGCTCCATTGATTACCTGTACTTTCCCGAAGCAAGGCAAGTAATGTTCTATGGTTTTTGTGCATTTACATATCTTGTACTTTTCTTGTGATACGTCATGATACAATATCTTGTACCCATGTATCTCATGTTCTTGTACTTGTGTCGAGAGAGGAAATACACTAGCTATGTGACCAAACCCCGGTTACTATATTCATGTAGATAGTTTAGGGCTCGCATCGTGCACGCGGGTCCAAAGTCGTACCGATATTCATGTACTCCTGTACATGTTCCTGTACTCACCCCAGCCGGTCACATAGGCTAGTTGTATTTCAAACATTGTGTACTTGTCAGGTCTTGTACTTCAGGTTCATGGATACATTCTCGTACTTTATTTCCTATACTTACATTCCTGTACTTTTATGTTCATTTCCTGTATTTCATATTTCTTGTTCTTCTATACTCATTTTCATATCATGATGTTCTTGTTCATTACCTAGAACTGTACTTTACTCTGCTCCTGACTAGGATATGTTGCAGGTCAAATGGAGGCTTTGTGTGACACATACTACGGCCGAGAGACTGTAGATGCAGTAGAGCCAGCTGGAGTTGCTCTGGACTTAGAGGCTGAGGAAGCCTAGTACCTACCTTTTTAGTTTCATTTAGACTTGTATTAGAGACATCGGTTTATATTTCATTTGCTGGAAAATTTAATAACTCTTACACATGTACTTTGATTCTGGGATTCGATTTTATAGATGATGTGGTTTATATTCATGTATGTCTGGACTTGTAGTTTCCCTAGAGATTGGTACAGCTTACTTCATCGTGTCCAACGATGAAGGTTGGGCGTGTCCGACTCGTGTTCGATTATTTGGGAGCGGGTCGTGACAGAGGCTCGGGCTCAGGAGCATCAAAGTCAGAGGATGCAGCAGCAGCAATAGTTCGATGTGCCTTGGACAGAAAAGCAGGAGCCGGTAGGACTGACAGTCATCAAGAGGGATGTTGAAGGCACAAAAAATCTTTAGAAGGTACATGGCATAGACTAAGGATTTTGGTTTTGATCTCGCACGAATCATCCAATCCATCATCGTGCGAGGGAAGTTGAACGGAAGACAAAAGTGAAGATGATATAGAGCCGATATCTCAAGATAAGTAACTTCATCGGTAGATCCTGCTTTGGACAAGATCGAGGAAAAGATGATTCGATGGAGTTCATAAAAATAGTTGTTGAGATATTTGGCTCGAAGCTTGCAAGGACGTGTGTTAAGAGAACACAACGCATCCTTGAAACCCTCCAGAGTAGTTTCACTGGGAAATTGGAACTGTCGGGCATCAAGTTTTTTCCAAGTGTTTGGTTCCGGGAAGTCAAGATAATCGGCAAGTTCGAAATCGTCAAAGGATATATCAATGCCGGCGACACGAAAATAAATCTTAGTGTCGTCACGAGTTAAATTGTGAAGTTCATCGAGGCATAAATCGTGAAAAAATACGTCATATGCCGAAAAAATTATAAAGTTTATCGGATGGCCCGGGAACACACTACGTGAGCGAAAGTCCGAGTACCACTCATTGGATGCATCCAATGAGACAAAAATTTGCTCATTGTAGGTGTTGGGATTTGGTGGAGGTGGTGGATTGAACAAAGGATGACTTAGAGGAGGGTTAGATGAAGATGCCCCCTCACTTCTCAACCTCTTTCATCTACCAAATAACTTAGGAGCCATTGATAATGAAAAGATGAATTTGAAAGATAAGAAAAAAGGAGTTATACCTCACAAAAGTAGTTGGAGATGGAAGAGATCCACCAAAAACCCTTAAATCTTGAGTTTGGAGAATGATAGCCCTAAGATTTGAGTTTTCTAGGGTTAGGGTTTAAGGAGAAAGGGTTTAGATGGAGGTAGAAGAAAAGAAAAGTGATGTGGGAGAGAGAGAGTTCGGGGATATGAGCAATAGGGCCAGCAGGTCGGGTTAAATCGTGGCCGTCAGATCAAAAATTGGATGGTCAGGAGAACTGGGGGTTCTGGAAACATGCACACAGAGTTTGGCCTGAACTCTGTGTAGGGCAGAGTTCGGCCCAACTTCTGTGGCTCTGGCTCCAGAACTCCAAAAGAGAAAAAAATAGTTTTGATGAATTTAAAAATATCGTGAATGAGAAATCATGAATGATATAATAGTGTAGCCATATAATAAATTATTTTTAAAACAATGACCATCACGGTGGAACTACCTCAGGTTAGCTGCAGGGGCCGGATCCCAGCTAGCGGTAGTCCGAAGATGTCACGCCCCAGTACCGAAATACGGGGACGGACTAGTCCAGCTAGTATACAAACGTCATACGACGATCGTGGCTGTCAAGAGACAAGGGGGTGCATGCTACAATCAAGTCTACTATGATCGCACAGAGCATCTATGTCTCAATCATTCAAAGCAAGAAAACAATAATTAATGAACATATGAGATAAAGCAGTAAGGCGTCCCCGATGCTTCATCAAAATAATCATGGGGATCTAGCTTTATAAGTTAGCTAGCCCAGAGAGTCATAGGTACATAATCGTATTCACCTGCAGTCTGATTTAATTACAATTAGACAAAAGACAAATATCCAGATTAAGCGGCTAAACAGGTGACGGTGGCTAAACGCCCGAACATAAGTGATAAAAATTAGAGTGGTGGAGAAGAAACCCAATCAAGTCCCCCGCCAGCCATGCTCCAAGTATGCACCATTGACGTCAGGGAAGAAGGTCGGATCCTCAGGCTCTGTTACGCGATCTGGCCAAACAAAACCAGCGGGGTCAGCCCCGAAAAGAAAGTACCACAAGGGAGCACAAAAGAGTGAGATAAAACCTGAGCATAAAATAATAATACTAGTAATAATAAAAGCTTACGGTCGTAACCTCGGTCCACAGCCTGTCCTGGCACGATAGACCAACCCAACAACCAAACAAGGACATGAGTTGGACCACGCACCATGACAGTCCATATCCCTCGGCTACTAACGAGAGTTACAAAGCACAGTCAAGTAGTTTTTCAAGCGGCCATTCATTCCCGCGGCTTTCTATAATTGGCAGAGTTATCCCGGCAATACTGATTAAAAGGAATTCTCAGATCGTGTCAACCCAGCAAAGCTAGCTAAACCATTAGACATATAGCACATTGAGTATGCACCGGTCCCCCGGAGGACTACCGTGCTAATACATATAACACATAGCTCGTAGAAGTCGGATATAGTCATCTGCTACAGGCGAATGAAACCATATCCGTGGCAGCCAACCCGATACGTCAGGACTGGACCTGGGTTGGCTAGTATGGCATGATCTCGGGATTCTTCCCACCCAATACATCTACCAAGTTAGTTGCCTAGTTAATCCCTAGGTTATCTTCGGAGTTCACAAGTCGTGGTCACATGCTCACTCCATTAGATGTCGTACATTGTACGAGTACCCCAAGAAGGGAACCGTACTGGCTCATGGAGTCATACGTATGTACCCCTTCTTGGTGTAATGCAACACACAACACATACCACGTCATTACTACCGACCATTTGCTATGAAAATGCTGGACTCTTGGAGGTACTGGCTGGTATCACGTAGGAACACTTAGCGCTTAGGATAGCACCTCGGTGCTCACATAGATCATACCACAGTACACACATAGGTTATCCATCACTCGTATAGGTAGTCAGATCAAGAATGAGGACTAAGACACAAAGGGACATGCGGCCGAGGCTCATGCGGCCAAGCTGCATGCGGCCAGACTATCTGCGGCCACGACTCATGCAACCAATACTCGTGCGGCCAAGGGTCATGCGGCCCAACAACGAAGTTTGCATGACTTCATGCGGCCAAGGGTCATGCGGCCAAGGGTGATGCGACCCAGTAATGAAGTCCGTAGAACTTCATGCGGCCAAGGGTCATGCCGCAGGATTTCATGCGGCCCAAACTCCATGCGGCCCAAACTGCTCACCTTCTCCAAAAATCCGAGAAGATGAGCCATGGAAGACATGGCTTCCAAGCTCTGTCCATCCTCTGATTTAAGTAGGAAATTGGACTTCCATAGGTCAAAATAGGGTAGAACAAAATTCTCTACAATATAGAACAACTTGATTTCGAAAACAAGTAAGTCTGATAGATCAAAACCCAAGAAAATCGAAAATAAAGTAAACTTAGATCTACAAGAATTTATCCATCAAAACCAAAAATACCACGTACTAAACTTGTAGAGGATGATGAGAAGAACAATATACACAAATAATATCAAAGGAAAAAAATCAAGAATGAAAATGCTCAAATCTTCACTTTTGAGCAAGTTATACTTGCCTAAGTGGGTTGGTGGTTGAGGAAAATGAATGAGAGAGTGAATGAGGAAAGAGAGTGTGGAAGAGATTATAAATAGGGGTTGTCTTGGCTTACGAAAACCCTAATCTCTAAACATGCTCTAACCACTCTACTGATGACATGCTTAAAGGCTACATGCAACCATAAATAAATAAATAGAATTATGCACATGCTAAAAACAGAATACCATGTGCAGAATTCATGAAAGAATACGTATATCGGGATCGGGGAGTGACAGAAGACTAGTACACCGTGTCGCTTAGGCTTTTACGTCTTGTTGTCAGAAGGGCCCTTTCGGCTTGTACCCAAAGCAGTGTCCCCATGAACGATATATGTTATAACCGTTATTCACTCAGGTACACATTATTGTATGATAGATTCATCCAAAATTTCTAACTCTCGACAAAGAAAATTGAAGCGCTCTTCGGCTAGTGATTTTGTAAAGAAATCTGCTAGCTGATGTTTAGTGTCAATGAATTCTAAGTTAATAGTATCGTACTGTTGATGATCATGCAAGAAATGATGTCTAATCTCTATATGCTTTTTGTGTGAGTGACATACTGGGTTCTTGGTCAAATTTATTATACTAGTGTTATCACAGAAAATAGGTATATGCTTGAATAATAAGTTATAGTCTTCAAATGTTTACTTTATCCACAGAATCTGTGCACAACCTGCGATGTATTCAGCTTCTGTTGTGGATAGTGTGATAGAATTCTGCTTCTTGCTATACCATGAGACTAAAGCCTTTCATAACAAATAACACGTGCCGCTGGTACTCTTACGGTCGACTTTGCATCCCACAAAATCAGTATCGGAATATCCGATTAATTCAAAGGAAGTGATTTTGGGATACCACAAGCCTACCGTAATCGTTCCTTTAAGATATCTAAATATATGCTTAACAGCGGTCATGTGTGATTCTTTAGGATTAACTTGATATCTAGCTCATAAGCAAACGCTAAACATAATATCAGGACGACTAGCAGTTAAATACAAAAGACTACCAATCATACCTCGATACTTACGTTGATCGACCATTTTGCCGCTTTCATCAGGTTTCAGCTTTTTTGTAGTAGTCATAGGAGTGCTGATAGGTTTGATGTTGTCAAACTCTAACTTTTTCAGCATGTCCTTTGTATACTTCGACTAACTGATGAAGACGCCTTACGAGTATTGTTTGATTTACAGTCTAAGGAAGTAGTTGAGCTCCCCCATCATGCTCATCTCAAACTCGCTCTGCATACACTTGGCAAAATTATTGCATAGACCCTCGTTAGTAGACCAAAATATGATATCATCTACATATATTTGTACTAGTAAAACAGTGTCATCAAGGGATTTTATGAAAAGTGTAGTATCAATTTTTTCTTTTAAAAAATCTTTATTAAGTAAGAAAGTGCTAAGGCGTTCATACCAATCTCGAGGAGCTTGTTTGAGGCCGTAAAAAGCTTTCTTAAGTTTAAAAACATGGCCGAAAAATTTGTGATTTTCAAAACCAGGGGGTTGCTTGACAAAAAACTCTTCTTTAATAAAATTATTTAGAAAATCACTTTTCACATCCATTTGAAAAGTTTAAAGTTTTGGTAATTTGTAAAGGCGCAAAGCATCCGAATAGATTCAAGTCGTACAACAGGAGCATACGTCTCATCGTAGTCGATACCCTCCTCTTGGTTGTATCCTTGAGCTACGCGACGAGCCTTGTTGCTTGTGACCGAACCGCCCTCATTAGCATTGTTGTAAAAAAAACCCATTTGGTACCAATGATTGAATGATCAACAAGTCTAGAAACAAGTTCCCAAACCTGATTTTGTTCAAATTGCTTGAGTTCTTCTTGCATTGCAGATATCCAAAATTTATCGTTAAAAGCTTCTAAAAAAAATTTAGGTTCAATTTGAGAAATAAAAACAGTGCTAGCAATAGAATCTCTTAAAGAAGATTGAGTAGTTACCCCTTTCGATACCTCACCTATTATCAAGTTTTCAGGATGTGAAGGTTTGAATTGGAACTTCTTTGGTAAGCTTTCCAGAGAACTGGTTTTGGGTGGTGTATCCACAGGAGTAGAAGTTGATGGTGCATCATTATCGGGAAAAATAGCAGTACTATTATCCTCATCAAAAGTTATGTTAGTAGACTCTTCAACAATCATGGAGCGTTTGTTGAACACTCTATATCCCTTACTCTTGGCAGTATAACCAAGAAGAATACCTTCGTCAGCTTTGGCATCAAACTTGCCTAAGTTGTCTTTGGTATTCAGGATAAAGCAGCGACAGCCAAACACTCGAAAGTCAGAAATATTTGGATTTCTACCAAACCAAAGCTCATAGGATATTTTCTTCGAAATAGGTAGAATCAAAACCCTATTCAAAACATGGCACGCTGTGCTGACAGCTTCTGCCCAAAAATATTTCGGAAGAGAAAATTGATTCAGTAGCCATATCGCCAAGAGTCCTATTCTTCCGTTCCACAATACCATTTTGTTAAGGAGTTCTAGGATAAGAAAACTCATGATTAAAGCCATTTAAATCACAAAACTTTTCAAAATAAATTTTTTTGAATTCGCCACCATGATCACTTCGGATACGAGTAATCATGTAGCCTTTTTCGTTTTGGACCTTTTTAGCAAAAAATTTGAAAACTGAAATAGTATCACCTTTATTTGCAAGAAAGAAAACCCATGTGAATCTTGAAAAGTCATCAACAATTACGAAAATATAGAGTTTTTTGCCAAGACTGGCTACTCTACTAGGTCCAAATAAATCCATATGGAGTAATTGCAAAGGTCGAATGGTACTTATAGTGTTGATGGATTTAAAAGAAGATTTGATAGCCTTATTATTTTTATAGTTGGCACATAGTGTGTCCTTTTTGAATGTGATTTCAGGCAATCCTCTTACTAGCTTCTTGGTAGATAGTCTTGATATGGTATCCATGTTAGCATGACCAAGACGCTGATGCCATAATAGCCTTTTATCTTTGTGGACATAAAGGCATCTACCTGCACTGTTAGTATCTCTAGATAGATAGAAAATATATATGTTATCTTCCCTTATCCCTTCGAACGTGATGTCTCCAGATGATCTATCATAGGTAAATCATTTAGTTTTACCGAAGTTAATATCATATCCGTGATCAGTAAGATGACCAATGCTGAGCAGGTTATGCTTTAACTCGGTCACTAAACAGACATCCTTAATAACGGAAGAAGGAGGATAAGGCCAATTGTTCTGTTACCTATGATATAGCCTTTCAGATTGTTGTCGAAGGATACATATCTTTCCCTTTTCATCGATAGTGTTGCGAATAGATTAGCATCTCCAGTTATATGTCGCGAGCACCCACTATCGAGAATCCATTTGCTTCTAGTTTGAGAAGGAAGGTCCACCTACACCATAAATAGATGTGACCTTTGGTACCCAGATTCTTGTTGGTCCTGAAAAGTTTGTCTTTGGTACCCATGCATATAGATTAATATCCACTATTTTTCTAATTCTATACTGTGGTCATATGTGTCCATGTAAACCACAGTAAGTACATGTAGCATGTATATTGGTGTTGGGTGCAGGATGATAGTGATGTCTATATATGGGTGTAGGATGATGATAACTATGTGTAGTAGTAGGATGATGATAATAATTACATGTAGCAGTAGGATGATTATAACTACGTGCGTGTATTTTACATGCTACATGGGAGTAGGTGTACATAAAGGCATATTTTTGTGTGGTATATGGATGAGTGTTCTTGTAATAACGTGCTCTCTTGTGTTGAGCCGTCTGGTGTTTAGTGTAAGTGTTATGATTATGAGACTGAGTTTGAGGCTGAATAACATGTTTAACCAGTCTAATCTCTAATTTCTTAGAGGAAACATGCAACTCATCACATTTAGCAGTACGATCATTTATTCTACCAGTAGAAATCTTGTACTTGTTTTTCTCTTCAGCAAGTTCTTTATTTAAAGCAGTGATATCATGTGTTTGCTTCTCAATAAGAGATTCGACATCGTGTAAGTTTAACTTATGCTTAGATACCTCTTCAGTGTTTTCCTTGGATGTAGTGTTTATAACATTTTCTAATAAGCATGAAAGTCTATGGATCTCTGCTTCATGAGCCGTAATTTTATCCTTATCATGTTTATATTTTTTAATAACCTTTTTGTGGTCTTCAAGTAGATCACTAAAGGCATCACCTAGTTCATCAAAAGAAAATCGTCAATAGAATCATTTACCTTATCTGAAGTTGCCATTAGACAGATGTTTGTCGTGTCTTACGGAGAGTCCTCTTCTTCGTCTGAATCACTGGCCTCGGTTTCGTGCCAGATGCTAGTGTTGGCATACTTTCTTGAAGTTGACTTCTTGTACGAATTTTCGTATCTGCTTCCTTTTTTTGCTACAGGATAATCTTTTCTGACGTGTTCCGTCTTCTTGTATCTGAAGCAGGTGTGTTCTTCCTCATCCTCTTTTTGTTCCTTCTTCCTTCGGTTGAAGCGTAGGAACTTCTTGAAATTTTGAACCATAAGTGCTTGATCGTCACCTTCGGAATCGTCGTCATCTATTTCCTCTGTGATGGTTCTTCGACGATGAGCTCTTAAGGAAATTTCTTTTTCTTTTAGATCAGTTTTTTCAAAATATTTGAGGTCGAGCTCATGCGTCATCAGCTTAGCTTGTCCATCAGAATTTATAGTGACATAGCCATAAGATCATTTCCTTCGATAATTGTCGTGATCTTGGGGTTTCAGATCTTCGACAATCCTTTTGGTACCTTGCGTATCTTCTCATGGTTGGAATATACTTTGCCAAGGGAAGATAGAGGGTTGACGATGTCGAGGAATCTGGTGAACATCTGAGTAATTGTCTTATTTGGCTTCATTTTGAATGCCTCGTATTCTTGTGTCAGACGGCTGATATTTGATTCTTTAACATGTGTGGTTCCTTCATGAGTCACCTCCAGAAGCCTCCATACTTCGTGTGAGGTGGAGCATGTAAAGACCCTATTGAATTCAGTCCTGTCTATTGCACAAAAGAAAATATTAATAGCTCTAGCATCTAGACTTGCCTGTTTCTTTTCCTGGTCAGAATATTTGTCGTGGGGTTTTTTAACAAGTCCCCTCGACAGTTATTTTGGCAGGATTTTTGTAACCATCCGTGACGATGGTCCAAAGATCAAAGTCTAGAGACTTAAGATAAAAACTCATCCTAGTTTTCCAATAGGTGTAGTTAGTTCCGTCAAATAGGGGTGGCCTATTTGTGGACTGTCCCTCACCATAGTTGGAAAAGATAGGTTGTGTGGTTGCTATGGATCAGATCTTAGGATGTTAATTCGATATAAGAGAACAGAGCTCTGATACCAATTGAAGTACGTGTAGGCAACTCTAGAGGGAGGGTGAATAGAGTGTGTTGATAATACCCAATTAAAAATAATTCTATTCAAGTCCACCCAATAGAAATAATAATCAAAGTATAAGTGCGGAATTTAAATGGGGATCAGAGAAGCATGCACAACAGTTTTTAACCTGATTTTCCTCGTGGAGGACTAGTCCAGGCCTGAGAACTCTAGCTCAGGATTGAAATCCACTATTTGTGAAATAGCGTACAACCACGTGCCTTTACTCAGAAGAGCATGCCAACTTCTTACGGATTCATAGATGGCGAGACTTAAAATTATCCAAGTGACTTCTTTTGAAACTCTTGCACACAAACTTCTAGTTAACTCGCACTGAGCACCTTGGGGGCTTGAAAAGTTTTGTGGCTAGTTGGATGAGAAGAATAAGCTCTTGAATGTATAGGCTATAGGAGAAGAGAAGATTGGATGATTGAAAAAGACAGAAATCAAGGCCTATATATACTAGTCTAAAGAGGCAAAGTTCGGCCAGAACTCTGTCCCAAATATTTAAATATTTAGCCGTTGGACAACTGGCAACCAACAAACCTGTAGGCCTCAAAAATGAAGTCACGCTGAGTTGATCAGAGCAAGTCACGCAGAGTGATCCGAGAAGCAGCACAAAAGATACGCTAAGTTCTGCCTGGCCATCTCCTTTAAAAGTCACGCAGAGACAGCTCAGCCATACGTCAGAGTCATAATGACTGACAACACAACAGTCGAGAAACGTCTCCTCGTATGCCACGTATGCACAGAACTCGAGAGATCATTGCCGTCTTTTGCGTGATTTTCGAAATCTTCCTTAGCAAGACTCACTCTTCACTAAGTTGGCGTGACTTTGGGTCTTATCTTCATTTAATGCGGCTGACAATATAATCAATGTCAGAGATTTTGTGTCAGACGAAGCGTGCCAAATCAAGACAGCTGGCGGTTTGCGTGGATTCTGAACCTTCTCCTTCCTCAAGTTTGCGTGGATTTTTGAGTTATTCTTCTCAAAGCCTGCATGAATTCTGAAGTTTTCTTCTTCAAAGCTTGCGTGGATTTCGCCTTCAACGAGTCTGCGTCAACAAAACTGCGTAGATTTTTGCCTTCAGCAAGACAGCGTTGATTTCATTTCAACTGGAGTACGTGGCAGCCATGCTACCGATCTCTCTCTCGCGTGCCCAGTAACTTGCACACGACCCATGCACTGATGCCATGTGTCCAACAGTTACGGGCCACGTCCAGTAACTACTCACTAACCTTGCGTGTATTTAGAGTCTGCGTGACTTTTCAAATGCACCAGTGGTGAGGTAGTTATCTTTTCAGTTACTGTTTTGACTCTATAAATAGAGTTCTTTTTCTCATTCATTGTACAGATACATTGATATCTACTGTCAAAATTTTGAGAGCTTTTCTTCTTCGCATAGTCCAAGGGATAAAGCGATCGTCTTCTAGATCGGATTTCTACAGTTGTAATTTTCCCAGAAATACAACAAATAAAGAGAATTTCTTTATGGAAAACAAATTGGCGACTCTGCTGGGAAAAACTGTCTCCTCTTCTGAGATGGTAACAACTCAATGCGACACTTCGTCAATCGGCTCGACGAAGAAGGTGATGACGATCAAATTCGATCAACTTGCCTATGAAGAAATGCAGCGGGCTAAGGGTGGCAAGCCCACTCCAGCCTCCATCATCACTGCCAAGTCGAAGGGACACTCTGTCTATGTCCCTAAGAATCAGTTGGCAGTCAATGGTGAAGTCTCTGCCACAGTGTCTACTCCTAACACTGGCAAGAACTCTACTGCAAGCACGCACACTCTTGTGCGCTCGAAGATGACAGTAACTCTAAAAGTCACGCTGACAGTACTGGCTCCTTAGCCGAATCTGTTCCAGTGTGCAAATTCAACTCTAAAAGTCACGCTGACAGTACTGGCTCCTTAGCCGAATCTGTTCCAGCGTGCAAATTCAATTCTAAAAGTCACGCTGATAGTACTGGCTCCTTAGCCAAATCTATTACAGTGTGCAATCCCACATTCAAAAGTCACGCTGATAGTACTGGCTCCTTAGTCAAATCTATTCCAGTGTGCAATCCCACATTCAAAAGTCACGCTGACAGTACTGGCTCCTTAGCCAAATCTGTTCCAGCGTGTAATTCTAAAATCAAAAGTCACGCTAACAATACTGGTTCTTTAACCAAGTCTGTTTCAGCGTGTATTTCATCAGAGAAGAATAACTCCTTAGTTATCTCTTCTTCTTCACCGAGTTCTACTAGAACTGGGGGTGGTCTTCCACACAAAGTCCCTTCGAAAAGGAATAACTCTTTAGTTGTTTCTTCTGCTCCTGTAGTTTTTACTTCAGGAACAGCTTTGACTGATACTTTTGTTAGTCAAAGGAAAGGAGATGGTCTTTTGACTACTCTTCCTTCTGGACATTCTATGTCTCAAAATCTGAATGAGTCTAAGAAGAAACATTCCTTAATGTCTTCTTCTTTGATTTCTTCAAATTAGGCACAGAATCTGTCCATCAAAGAGGGTCTGTTACCAACTCCTAATCAAGGGAGTGGTTTAACTCTTCCTTCTCTGCAAATATCCAGATCAATGGAAGGAAAACTCCATGTTTCCAAAATTAATGTGTTACCTTCCACTGATTTAAGAACAAAACTCAGCACTTCTAGTGTTAAGAAACCATACCAATTGGATATGAAGATAAAAGATCCAGATGCAGAGTATGCAAGAAATTATGTGGCTCACATTAATCACTCTTTGTATAATCAAGAGCCATCAAGACCCAAGAACAGGAAGTATACTCCTCAATCTTCACAAACAGATTTACGGGAATATCTTCAGCAGAAGAAAAGGAGTAATTCTATATCAAAGGAACATGCTGAATGTGACTTCTATCCAAGAGTCATAATTCAGTGCAGATGTCAATCAACAGTTCAAGACCATGGTGATCATGAATGTGACTTCCAGCCAAGAGTCACAATGCAATGCAGATGTCAAAATAAACGACAGTCTATCTTCAATAGGATTCAGTATGAACCTATGCCTGATGAAGATGAGCCTTTGTTTGCCTCTGTCAACATGACTTCTCGGGACACCGGGGGTAGAGTTGATAGTCCAGATGGAGTATATAGAAACACCAGAGCAAGAGTCTTGGCTTCTAGTCAAAGAAATTTGATCCCTAAAATTGATTCTGAATTTCTCGGAGAATCTAACTTCCCACCTCTTCCTACTGGGGGTAATTCTCCTATAGTTGACTTTGATACACGAAGCAATGATTCAGAGCATACAACATCTACTAGTTCATCAATAATCCCTCATACAGTCACGACTTACATGGTCGATGGGAATACTAATGAACCTTCTTCTTCCTTGACTCCTCAAGATCAAAGAATTGCTTCTTTGGAACAGCAAATGAAGTCTATGACTGACACAATAAAGTCGATGTATGAACTCATGACAGCTCAGATGCAAAATCGACAGACTGTATCAGATGCCATACCAGTTGATACTGATATAAGTCTAGTACAAGTTCCTCCAGCAGTACAATCCAATACTCCTGGACCTGCTCAACCAAATCCTAATCTCTCTGGAGCTGGGGGTAGTGCTCACAATGCTGTTCCTCCTCCCAACTATTCTCTACAAGCCACAACTCCACAATCTTCGGGAGTTGTCTCTGAAGAATTGAAGAATCTCAAAACTCAATTCGAGGCATTCAAACAGAAGGATGGTTTACAAAGGTTAGGCATCAAGCAGCCTTATCCGATAGAATGGAAGCAAGTATCATATCCTCCTAAATACAAGCCTCCTACTATCTCATTCTATGATGGAACCACTTCTCTAAGTCAGTTTATCAATCACTTTGAAGTGATGACTGATCAACTACAACCAAGTGATGCCCTCCTTACTCGGGTATTTATTGGATGTCTCAAGGGAATGGCTTATGAATGGTATAGAAGTCTTCCAGATGGGAGTATTACCTCATTTGCTGGTTTCAAACAGATGTTTCTTGAAAGGTTCTATGAAGGGCTTAATGACATGACTATGTCTGCTCTTATTAGAATCAAGCAGAAAAATAATGAATCTACAGAGGAATACATTGAACGGTTTCGAAGAGAAGCTCTGAAGATGCCGCTTGGAACTCCTGATGCTGTCACCATTGACACGTGCAAATCAAACTTGTTGCCAATCATCAGTATGTGGACAGGGTCCACTCAATTTCAAGATTGGCCTTCCTTCATAGTCAGTGCTAAAGCTGCAGAAATCAGTGCTGAAACCTTCAAAGGTTTAGGAGTGCAGATGACTCCTAAAGAAACAGGACAAGGTGATAACAATAAAAATAATGCTCGCAAAGGAAAAGAAACTCTTGAAGTTAATCTTCAGAGCAAAGATGCATCAAATGTTCAAACTCCTGCCTCTACAACTCAACAACCAAGAACACCTCGCCCCAGAGAAGAATATTCTTTTGATGACGACGATGTCCTTGGTATCTTTGAATGTCTGCTGAAAGGTAATAAAATACAATTACCAGAGATCAAGAAACCTGATGAAGCTAGTAAGACAGATCATCCTAAATACTGTCCATATCACAGAATGCTGGGTCACACAATTCGTACATGTTATGTATTGAAAGAAAAGATCCAAGAAATGATTAAATCTGGAGCTATCTCTCTTACTCCAAAAGAGAAGACCGTCACCTCCAACGTCGTCTCTATGCAATTTGGAAATTTCCCTCCTCAACTCCTTGAAAGTGGGATTGTTCCTATTCCCAAGGCAACTCTTGACATAGTGAATCTTCCTCCTCCACAGTCTGAAGGATTAGTGCCAATCACTTTGGAAACAGGAGAAATCATGTGGATCCATCCTGATCTAGTGGCAGATTTTGAATCGCCTTCTCCTCAAAAGATCTCTTCTCAAAAATCCAAGAAGGCTGGAAAGATTAAGTCATGTCATATGACTTCTCTTGGGTCTACCTCTGACACAGAGCCAAAAGACAAAGAAGAAGCACTTGTTAGTGCTACTCGAAAGGGGAAACCTTACCTAAAGGATTATTCTAAAAATCTTGAAGATCCTACTGATATCCCTTCAGATGCTAAAGATGCTCCTAATGTTCCTCCCGAAGAAGAATCATCTACTGAACCTGTTCCTCCCAAGCCTACGGCTCTGGAGAAAGGCAAACAACAGGCTCGGTTTGATAAGCCAATCAAGAAGTCTTCTCCTCTTGGACTTCAGAAGCCTTACGACTTCGACATTTTGGCTCAACTTGCTAATACTCCAGCTAGAATGTCCCTTTTTGAACTTCTACGTCTTTCCAAAGAGACTCGGGAGACATTAAGTGAAGCACTTCTACAAGCTGACTCTTGTCTTGTACAATTGAAGAAGCCGGATGCGGAACCTGCCACTTGCTTACATTGCAACAGTGTACTGGAGATTATCCCAAATATCACCTTTACACAAGACGACATGTTACTGGAGGATAATCGACATGACCGACCTCTCTACTATACTGGTTATATTGATACGATGAAGATAGATCGTATCCTCATTGACCCAGGGTCTGCTATAAGCATAATGCCAAAGCGTTTGTTGGATGAACTAAAAATCCCTCTTCACAAGCTCTCCAAGACGGTTACTACTATCTTGGGATTCAATCAAAGCCGAAGTGAGCCTTTGGAAAAGATTCATCTGAAGCTTTAGATAGGTGATTTCAGATCTAAAGTCACTTTCTATGTGATCGAGATCGCGGGATCCTATAATCTTCTTCTGGGGAGGCCCTTTCTTCGTGAAAATAATGTGGTGCCCTCTACTCTTCATCAATGTTTTAAATACATTGATAGCAATGGGAGAGTACAAAAAGAAGTTGCTGATATAAATCCCTTCCATGGGGTTGAAGCTTATTTCAACGATTTCCGAATGTACAAAGAAGAGTATACAAGGATCATACAAGCTATGGAGAAAAAAGATGCACAAAGTGAGACTTTAATAATCCCTGTTAAATGTTGAACTACTCAGCAACAATCTCCTAAACCCTCTGGAGAAGATTCTTTCATCATTCCAGTAAGTGGACGGATCTCTCCGTTACCTCAGTCATCTACTTAGAATACACTGATCATTCCTGTCAGTTGGCGTACTACAATTCCTGTACCTTCACAAGATACTCTGCTAATTCCAGTTGGAGGGCGGACTACTCTTCCTACTCAAACTTCAAGGGAGCTCACCTCTTCTGAGCCATTTGTTATCGATCTTAATCGAAACAAAGCTTCTTCTTCTTCTCCCCCTTTAGTCATTGACTTGGCTAAAATCTCTAAGGCTCAGCCTTCTCCCAATGTAAATATTGCTGCTTTTACATTTAATGAAAAGTCTCCACCTTTGCAGTATGTTGATGTGTGTAATTATGTTCATAGTTATTTACATCTGTTAGATGACTTGAACACAATAACCATAGGAGTTGTACAGACTGTTCATACAGATGTATCTCTAGAACCTGTACAATCTTCATACTTTCTAGTTCCCAGCAGAAAGCCAGGAGACATTCCAATATTCTTCTACAAAGGGCCTCAAAATCCTTCTGATCTTGAAGATGATGACAAAAATGATGATACTGGAAGATTACAACTACGTCGTTATAGTCAGCAATCTAGAGACATCATCAAAAATATGGGCTATGACTTCAGGACTGGCCTCAATAATAGAAAAGGAAGAAAAATGCCTGTTCGGATTCCTCCTTTGAAATATGGAAGGACGAAATGCGGATTGGGTTATACTGCTCCTACTCCTTTCATCAACATTATCCATGAAGATCCTGAGTCTGACGAAGATAAGAGATCTGATTCTTCTAGTACCACTTCTTGGGATTCCGATACGAGTATCGCTGATTTTCTGGCTGCTCACTCAATTCCAGAAAATTCAAAACTCTATGATGAAATCCCAGATGAAGTCCTAGATTCAAATCAAATTGTTGAAGAAGATCCTACTTGGCGTCTATTCTTTGATGGAGCATCAAGAATTGGTCCTAATGGCGATATTGTTGCTGGAGTTGGAATTGTTCTTGTATCGCCAGAAGGTCTTGCCATCCAAAGAGTTTATTCTCTCGATCAGCCGTGTTCAAACAATGTAGCTGAGTACAACGCATTGCTTATTGGTCTTCAACTTGCTAAACATCTGAATATTCAACATTTGGAGGCGTATGGAGACTCTAAACTTATTGTCAATCAGATCAGGGGTACTTATGAAGTTCGCCATCAAGATCTGGTTCCTTATCATAGAGCGGCCATATCTATGGCCTCATCATTTAAGGAATTCTTCATTGAACATGTTAGGCGAGCATGTAACACAGAAGCTGATGCCTTTGCTAATCTTGCAGCGGTGCTGGCTATCCCAATCAGACGGCAACAAATGATTGTTGTTCGTAATCGAGAGTTATTTCATCTTGAAAATAACCTGACTCTAGGACTTCCAGTTGACATTGAAGAATCAACATCTCATGACGTCAACACTACAAGAGGATTGGATTCAGTCGTAAATCGATATCATCTTCATCCGATTCCAGCATGGAATTCATCTTCAGTAACTCAACCGAGAATCAGAATACGAATAAAGATTGGAGACTTCGTTTCTTAAATCTCGTATTATATAATATTCTTCCGGATGATCCGAGTGAGGCAGCATCTATCAGACGACGATCACTCAGATTCTATTACAATCATACAACAAAGACCTTATATCGTCGAGCTTATGATGGTTTACTCCTTCGGTGCATTGCCGGTGATGAAGCCCAACAAGTTATTCGTGAAGCACATGATGGAATTTGTGGAGCGCATCAACCTGGGCCAAAACTTCAAGACCGTATTCGACGGATGGGTTATTATTGGCCAACTATGGTATCAGATGCCATTGAATATGCAAGGAAATGCAAAGCTTGCCAAATCCATGCGAATTTTATACATCAACCTTCAGAATTTTTACATCCGACGGCAGCATCATGGCCCTTCGAAGCTTGGGGCATGGACATTGTTGGCCCGATCAATCCACCGTCATCTAAAGGTCATCGGTTCATTCTCGCAATAACTGATTACTTCTCCAAATGGGCCGAAGCCATTCCTTTATCGGAAGTTAAGACGTCTAATGTCATCAGCTTTATTAAGCACCACGTCATCTACAGATTTGGTGTTCCTCGACGCATTGTTCATGATAACGGACCACAGTTCGTCAGCCAGAAATTTACTCGATTCTGTGACGATCACCGGATCAATAATGTTGCTTCTACCGCATATAATCCAGCAGCTAACGGATTAGCAGAAGCTTTCAACAAGACTATCATCAAACTCCTAAAGAAGTTTGTCTCCACTAACAAACGTAATTGGAGTGACAAGCTCGGGGAATGTTTGTGGGCTTATCGCACTACAGTCCGTAATGCTACTAAGTGTACACCTTTCTCTCTGGTGTACGGATCTGAGACTGTTCTCCCATTAGAGATTCAAATTCCTTCTTTAAGGATAGCAATCGCTAATGAACTTACCTCAGAAAATAATGATCGTCTTCGACTTCAAGAATTGGAGGCTCTGGATGAAAAGCGGTTATCTGCTCAACAGAATATTGAATTCTATCAAGCCAGAATTTCAAGGGCTTTTAACAAGAAAGTCATAATTCGAACATTTCAGAAAGGAGAACTTGTGCTTACTGTCAAACGCTCGATGACTATGACACACATGAGTAAGGGCAAGTTTGATGCAAAATGGGAAGGTCCATTCATTGTCAATAAGATCTTTTCTAATGGGGCTTATCAACTCACTACTCTAGATGGTAAAGCCACTATGATGCCCATCAACGGCAAATTCTTGAAGAAGTACTACGTCTAATATTTCTATCAAGATTGTCCTCCCATCACTCTCCAGCTGTTTTATTGATCTTTCCGAAGAATCATTCTGATATCTATTATCCCCAGTGGAGATAGGTATTCTACTTTGTATCGTTTTCTCAACAAATTTGATATCCAGAAAATCATGTCCATATTACCTCTGAATTTTCTACCTCAATATCATATTTATGAAAATGATATTTAGTCTTTCTGATTTCTGAGTCAAAAGATCAATGAATAAAGGCAAAAATATAAAGTGGGAAGGATATATCGTAAACAAAGTTTCCTTAAAAGGAGTTTATTTGAGACAAATTCCTCAAGAAAAAGAGTACATCATCATGGAAGATCACTGTAATCCCTTTCATATTTGGGACGAGGACCACATACATAATCAGCAAAAGAATTGAGTACATCTTTTCCTGACCGCACCAAGAATTGACAGGCAGCCAGCCTCATTGCTTCTTCTTCTTCGGTTTCTCCTGGTTCGACCAGAAAGTCCAGGATATCTTTTGGCGGCTTGGGAGTAGACAAGCTTTCGCCTATTTCCTTCTTCTGCGGAGATGGATGTTCTTTAACACCTTCAGTAGCTTCAAGGGCGACTTCAGCCTTCTTTATATTCTCTTCAGAAGACATTGTGGATAAAATGCGATCCTTCTATTCAAATATATGCTCCATTTATAGGCATATGGTTACAAGGACCGAAGGGACGTATTCTTTTCCGATATTCAGTTCATCCATTCATTTCTCACATTCATCCGACGTTTCACATGTTCATTAATACTTGACGGCTGGTCCGTTCATTTATTACATTCACTCGACAGTTCATCTGTTCATCATTTCCTAACGGTTCATCCGTTCATAATCTTCTATCAATTTATTAAGCGGGGATTCGTTATTTATCATGTTTTCATAACCTCTGAATCAATTCCGAATCTGCTTACCCATTTGTCATGTTTTGACCTCTGCATAGAAATCAATCTATTTTCTTTCGAGTTCCTATATATTATCACGTCCATAATACCTCTGATAATATCATATACTCTAAAAACAGAAAAGATAATTTTATTATCTATCATGTCCACAATTCATCCACAAATACAAATCATTGAGCATAGAAGAAGTGTCATTTCTATTCCCATTTCACCACAAAAAGTCTATTACATTTTCTTAGACTTTTCTACAAATCATAATGGAAATCTATTACAAATCTTGGATTTTCATTCTATGTACAACTGAGATCTATTTCTTCTTGGATCTTCTCTGGCAATCTCGTTGTTTGTGGCAATTCCTGGGTGTCCAGCAGGAATCAAACTCTGGTCTTATCTCTCAGACGAGAGGAGAACCACAGAGTAGGGCAACACGAAAACGTGTTGCTGCCAATACAACTGGTGGATGGGGGTAACCTCTCAAGGAAGACAGGAATGTATCCAAACCTTGGGATACAATTCCTGGTTCTGCCTTGAAAGGAACTCTACTATCCGATTTCTCGGTAGTAGAGTTAACTCCACCATCCAACTCTCGTATATAAAGGCTCTTCCTACCATCTAAGGAAGACCTTTCTATCTCACGAAGAGTTCTGAGTTGTCTGATTTACGCGTCAAAAGCGTATGAGCTCCCTGATGTAGATGTCAGAAGAATATTGTCCACAGCATCCACATCACCAATGCCAGTTCTGAAGAAGGTTTTCAGCCAAAATTCTGCAAGAAACAGTAAAGAAAAATCAGCCAACAGAAACTGGCCAAGCAAAGACAGATGCATTCTGTTCATTTCAGGAAGATGAATTTGTCTTTAGCAAACAAAAAATTCGATGCGTGTATATTGAACTTACCGCTGAGTTTGCTGCTAAGGATTGACAGATCCATGTCTGGTAGCGTGCACAGAGATTTGACATCAGACAACATGGCTTTCCTATTTTCTTCTCACAGAAAATTCATTCTCAGAAGAGAGGAAGAAGAATGAGAAGATGAGTTTGCGTGGAGTTCATCCATCTATTTAAAGGGTCAAGTACAGGTCTATTCTTAGAAAAGATCCGCATAAATAGCGCTCGTAAATTGTGGAATGAGTGTCACGTGTACTTCGGGAGACCGTGCAACATTGGAAACAGTCAAAGTGTGCTAATTAATATTCTTCATTAAAAGGCACGCAGATCAAACACAAAAGTTATACTTCATTCTTTAAACAGGCACTGATGGCCTTACAAAAAGACAAAAAAAGTACAACAAAAGCGTAGAAAGTTACACTCTATTTTCCAGAACGGCTAAGTTTGATGCCTAACTCCTCTACGCTCTTAACTCCCAGGCGATGCGACAGAGTCTCGAGCATTTCACGCTTCTCCATAAGGCTCCGCCCATCAGAAGAAGACGAGCCATCCAATCCAAAGTAGCTCAAGAGATTCTTGGCTAACTGCGTGGAGTCGTCCTTGAGCTCGATGACGACAGGTTCGGGTTCTTTGCCCCCAAAAGTGGGGTCACCATAGGAACAAAAGCCCAACTTGCGTGCTTCTTCTTCGGCTGCTTCCTTTGGGGTCATATTTTCGAGAGATGAATGTCAAAACTGATAATCTCTTCCTGTTTATATAACAGATCTCGTCGACAGTTCATATTCCACCATAAATTGGATGCAATCAGTCTCGAAGAACGAAGAGTCATTATGATATTTAATAAGTTCATTTGGATGTTTTCAAAGAACTTCGAAGTCTTTTCGACTTCCGAAAAATTTTGGAGTCATCTCAGCGTGACTTTAACTCATTTCATCATCTCTATTTTCAAAGTATTTCGAAAATATTTTATCATTTTTCGAAAACTTTGAAGGGGGTTTTGTAGGCCTCAAAAATGAAGTCACGCTGAGTTGATCAGAACAAGTCACGCAGAGTGATCCGAGAAGCAGCACAAAAGATACGCTAAGTTCTGCCTGGCCATCTCCTTTAAAAGTCACGCAGAGACAGCTCAGCCATACGTCAGAGTCATAATGACTGACAACACAACAGTCGAGAAACGTCTCCTCGTATGCCACGTATGCACAGAACTCGAGAGATCATCGCCGTCTTTTGCGTGATTTTTGAAATCTTCCTTAGCAAGACTCACTCTTCACTAAGTTGGCGTGACTTTGGGTCTTATCTTCATTTAATGCGGCTGACAATATAATCAATGTCAGAGATTTTGTGTCAGACGAAGCGTGCCAAATCAAGACAGCTTGCGGTTTGCGTGAATTCTGAACCTTCTCCTTCCTCAAGTTTGCGTGGATTTTTGAGTTATTCTTCTCAAAGCCTGCGTGAATTCTGAAGTTTTCTTCTTCAAAGCTTGCGTGGATTTTGCCTTCAACGAGTCTGCGTCAACGAAACTGCGTGGATTTTTGCCTTCAGCAAGACAGCGTAGATTTTATTTCAACTGGAGTACTTGGCAGCCATGCCACCGATCTCTCTCTCGCGTGCCCAGTAACTTGCACACGACCCATGCACTGATGCCATGTGTCCAACAGTTACGGGCCACGTCCAGTAACTACTCACTAACCCTGCGTGTATTTAGAGTCTGCGTGACTTTTCAAATGCACCAGTGGTGAGGTAGTTATCTTTTCAGTTACTGTTTTGACTCTATAAATAGAGTTCTTTTTCTCATTCATTGTACAGATACATTGATATCTACTGTCAAAATTTTGAGAGCTTTTCTTCTTCGCATAGTCCAAGGGATAAAGCGATCGTCTTCTAGATCGGATTCCTACAGTTGTAATTTTCCCAGAAACACAACAAATAAAGAGAATTTCTTTATGGAAAACAAAACCCTATAAACCAGGTCCTAAAATTAAGGGGGCAGAGTTCGGCCCGAACTCTGTCTCCTAGGGGACAGAAAGTTCAAGTGGACTTTTTGGGCTTTACAGGTTTTGGAGTTTGTTTGGTGGAGCTTGGGTATTAAGTTTAGGGTTGAGATACTCAGTGTGACTCAACTTACAATAGCCTAGACTCAATAAAAGGACAAAATACAGATTCATATTACAAGTAACAGCATCACTGTCGACGAAGATGTCTGTCTTGAACTGATATGTGATGACGTTCTGTTTTGGTGCTTGATGGAGCTTGCTGTGTCAAGTTGGATTATAACAGATATCGTCTTGTTAATTATCAAGATTAGGTTGACTGCAATCCAGTTTGGGTCAACACCTTGTAGCCATATGGAATGAATCACATATTCTACAGTAAACTATCTCCGTGAACATCTTGAAGTTTTATAACGTGCAAACCTAACAACGTCATATTGTTGGTATTAAAAAAGCCACTGAAAACGACACCAATCCATCGAAAGATAACGAATCACAATTTCCTGCAAATACCAAAACTGATCAACATATCGTATTTGTTCACATGGACAAATTTCAATCTATATATCTCAAAAGGTATAGGATTGATTATAATATATGTTAAAAACTTTGCCTCCAAGTTCAACTCCACATAAATCTCAACAAGAAAGAAGAAGATAAATTGTGACGAACGAAGAAGACGATTCTCCGAACAAATTTTTCCTTCCAAATGTTTTGAAGAGTGAGCCTTAAGAGCATAGTACGGAATTTCTCTTAGATCTCTATGGACTTGACTCTCTGAATCTCTCTTTTGAACAAATCCCCTTAGACTCCTTATATTAGTTGAGAAAACCTAATGTAGGATTAAGAAATTCCCAAATTAGTTCACCAATAATTCTGGTCATCCACATTAGATTACACCGTCATGGCTGATTTGGGCCCACCACGTCTAAAGCAAACTTTGATATCGTCGGTATAGCACGGTGTACCGTCAGACATTCAAAAAAATATTTTGGAACAAAATCCCCATAAATCAGTATATTGCTGGTATACCGTTGTTGCTGTTTTGGCTCTGTTTTGAGTTTCGATTCAGTCGTTGATCCCGTTGCCTTCGTTACAACTTTTGTCGATACTTCACGAGGTCCAAATTGTTCTTCCATACACCCCAAATCCAGTTGAAATCCAACCCATATGTGCACATAAGCTATGCTTGTCGGACTCAGCAGACAATTTAATTTAATTAAAATTCAAGGCATCCCAACAACTAGAATAAAACAACACATTATAAACTCTCATGACCTAAATATAATCCTCATTTCAAGGAAGCTATACGTACAAATGCTGCAAGATTGATGTTGGTTACCTATATACACACAAGATAGCAAGTAGCAACAGACAAGAAGAAGGTAGGCATCATGTGTTAGGTGACGACCAGTAAAGCAGCTTACGAAAAGTAAAAGTTGTCATTTGCATGCCTTTCCATGCTAACAACC
Source organism: Iris pallida (assembly GCA_029216955.1). NCBI lineage: Eukaryota > Viridiplantae > Streptophyta > Magnoliopsida > Asparagales > Iridaceae > Iris > Iris pallida. The sequence goes on from JANAVB010010799.1 coordinate 9,422,520, forward strand.
AATAAACAATCATCAGCTTAGTCATATCATTTAGAGCCTCCAGATGCCAATCTAATTTAGATCTCATTATTTTTTCCTTTTTCATCACACACCTTCATGTAGTGTTAGGATCTGCATGGTAACAGTATTTTTACAGATTCTAGAATAATTTTGAACCGATCATTTATGAAAATTCTTGTTTATTTTTTTTTTAGGCACTGATTTAATCGGCTCAAAAACCCTCCAAAATTGATGTTATATAATTTTAGGCGGCTTTATAAACATTTCAAATCGGTAGATTTTGAACGGTTCAATTATTTTATTACATTTATATCATCGCAAAAAATATATAATTGTAACTACTAATATCATTTCCTATTTAATTTTATCCATGTAGAACACTTTCAGAGTCGCTCGTTATTGAATTACCAAGCATGGATTGGACTCGTTTAAAAACCGCTACTTAAAAATCATACAAAATCGACCCCTCATAACCGTTCATAATCGGTACTCTAAAAATACCTCATAACCGCTATCCTTACAATTGTCCAACCGACCCTTAGGTAATAGTCCTTCTTCTTCTTTTTTCCCCTTTTTTCTATTTTTTCCGAATATTTTTTTTGAATTTTGGGTAATATATATCAGTTTATAGTATTAGTTCTAGTATGTGAAAACTTGTGTTACAACACATTTCTTTTCAAGGTTTGAACTCTTGTGAGGATTTAGCGCAATATATTTTGAAAGGAGAAAATAAGGAGATGATTAATGAGAGTATCGATCATCGGTTACAATATTCATATGACACAAGTGACAACTGTATTTTGTCACTCTTGTCCATGGTGGTAGCTTTCATGGTAAGGAATTAGTTCACTGGAAAAATTTCAATGAAAGCATTATAATTTTATAAAATTGTATGTGCAGCACAATGTTCCTACAATTTCAAACATAGCACAAGAACGTCCTTGGTAAGTTTCACGCCCCGCTCCCATTTACGGTGAGTCGAGTACGTAAGCAGCATCCCCAAGCTACGTACTTTACGAACAAATCGGTATTTGTAACCACGATTATTGCCTGCAAGTTCTAGGATAAAATATAGGGTAAAGCTAAACCATCAACAAATGACAACTAAGCACAATCACAGTACCATTCTTCTTTAATTTACATCTCACAACTTTGAGTTTTGTCGTCAAAAGATAGTACACAAACTACTCACTAATTATACAACCATATGTGTATCTCCCATAAGGATTAATATACATATAACTATACAAGAACACAAAATGAATTTGTTCTACAAGCATCCTCCCTTACTCTTCCGATTCATCCACATTATATAAGGGAAGAACCTCGTCTTCGGCCTGGCCTTCATCTAGTGAACAAAACTAGGTCATCAAAGACATGCAAGTCCTCGATTCAAGGAAGGCGAAATAAATAATATGATATTGAAAATCAAATACAACGAAAATGTGAACCGAATAAACTCTAAGTACAAGATTAAATATAAATTTGAACTAACTTCTAAAGTGATCGTAATTAAGTAAAATAATTGTATCCAAAACCGTCCTTTAAGTCCTAAAGTCACTAGCACAGTCATAAGACAATTTTCTTTTTTATACGATGATGCAAAGTTTAGAGAACATGTTTGGATCTCACATTCGTAGTGGCACGAGCACTATCTAGGCAATAATCTCGTTAGCAGGGATCAGGTGGTGGCATGTAGGCACGGTGCTTAGTAGTCCGGCCACTCCACTTCGGGAGCTAAATCATAATATCAATTAACCAAATTCGACTTTTTATCGAATTAGGTACACATTTACAAATAACACGAGCATCAGGTAGGTAGGTGATCTAAGCATTCACCCAGTCTCAACGCAAGGCCTTGCGAAGGACCTACAAGTACTGATCAGTTTTGTTAATTATATTGTCCAGATTTCATACGATGTTATCCAAACTGTTCTCCCCCGCCCAATGCTCTATTCTACATTTACAATCAATCCTAAACCTCTTCTAATAATTGAAACTTCGTTTCCTGAATTAAGTATACATGTTAATTTATATTTCTGGAATATATATATCTAGGTTTAGGGTTCGGTACGATACCACAACGTTTAAATTTCGAAATTATGCTATCTTCCGAAATCCTTAGATTTTCGGCAGAGTCTCCTTCGTATTTCGAGCTCCAGACACAGTAATATAACCGACCCGGAGCAACTCTCCGTAGAATTGACATGGGTCAAAGCCCCTTCGGTGGAACAACTCTACACCGGTCAAACGCAGTTAATATAATTGATAAGAATTGTATAAAAACACAAAACTAAGTTTACCCAAAATTCCAAACATGTTTCCCCTACTTGTAAATATTATAACTTTTATCATATAAATCTGAATACCATCATATTATATACCGTCGGAAAGCTTATCAAATTTCCTACGAAACATGTTTTTACAAATTTTGGATTTGATAGAGTTTAATAGGTCAAAACTGAGGTACAAACTTCTGTGTCCTTAAATTATAGAAAAATATTTCCAGGTTTCGACCACGATATTGCACGGTTAATAACTCCTAATATATACATCGAGATAATATCATATTATATACCGTCGGAAAGCTTATCGAGTCCTCTACGTTTTTTCAGTAGACATAATTTAGTTTTAATGACATTTGCTAGATCAAAACTGGCACGGAAATTACTACAATTTAAATTCCAGAATTTCGTTCCAGAATTTTACATCCTTGTTGTACGGCCTGTAACTCATAATATATAAATCATAATACCATCATATTATATATTTTCGGAAACGGCGTCGAATTTTCTAGATAATTCGTTTAGACATATTTTTAATTTGAGTTCATTTACTAGATCGAAACTGTCCCAGAAATTTACTATGCAGTTGGAATTTAAATTCAGCATACATGTAATTGTTCTAATCAAGTCCAGCTCTTCATATAAGTGTGTCATCTTCTCAAATATCCCCTGGAAATGTGATATAGACCTCTTATAAATAGCATAACAACCATCTCTCATGTTAATTTCCAAGAGGATTCATGAAAGAAATCAAAATTATGTAAGAAAATGACAAAAATTGGATTTTCTTCAAGTAGAGAACTTGCCTTTATGTTCTTGAATATATGAGATGAAGTGGAAATGGAGGAAATATTTTTAGGTTGAGAAGGAGCCAAGATGTTGTACGGATGAGGAAGGGTGGAATGGGGTTAAGAAGAAAGAGTTAGAATTTACATGAAGAAGGAAAGAAAATGACTAGGTTTATGTATATATATATATATATATACAATATGGTAACCTCCTTACTTCACTAGATATTTAGCTTCTTAGTTAAGAGGATTGGTTGCAGCTCATTCCCTCCCACATGGGCCGATCAAGTGTTAGCATAGTTGTAGCTTCATTTGGAAGCAAAAAAATTGAGTTGGTCAAATGGTATTTTGGTAATTAGTTAAGTAAATTTGATTAGGACTAATAATCCAAATTAGCACTATATTAAATTTAACCCTTTTTTCACTAATTATAACTTAAACCAATGGTGACTAAGCATGATGACAAGCTAGCACCTCAAATATAATAATAATAAAACTTGTATGCCAAAATTTTTTTATTATTATTATATTAAAATTTATCCAGTTCAAAAATTATATTATTAAAATAATGAAAATTTTCTCGTAAAGATATTTTCTCGTAAAACTCGTATTGTCAAATAAATAATAATAATAATAAAATAAATTTTGAAACCAACTATGACAGTAAGGGCGTTCTCTTTAAAATCTGAATTAAATATTAAACTCTCTAACGGCCGTTAGCTAAAATGAAACGATGAAATTTTTTTAGAAAATGAGGAAAACGCCCATGCTAAGGGCGTTTCCTTTTTTTTAATAATTTGGTAACAGTGGTATTTTTGTTGATCGTTATACAGTGATAATGTAGAATATGGTAGGTTAGGCAACGTTATATAGTGCTAAATGTAAAATAGGGTAGGGTAGGCAACGTTCTTTTTTAGACAACGTTCGTATTTAGGTAATGTTCTATTTTTGTTCACTTCTCATCCTATATATTAGGTAATTTACAGCAACAATTTCTACATACTTCTTCTCTTTCTTTTTCTTCAACTCTCACATACAGAAGTTTTTCAGCAATTCCATTCCCCTACACTCCTCAAAGTGAATTAATAAGAGGTTAAATTGGAGTACCACTTGTTTGACGTGTAGAGGTGGAAGACTGAAGAAGAACCGTTTTATGACGCGAGAGTTGTCGACAATGGATCTACATTGCACGATTTGTGGCGTGATAGGACACAACAAAAGAACATGCACAAATCAACCGATGCAGTAATTATTGTTGTTGTAATTTTGGGTCAAAGCAATGTTGAAGCATTGAATGGGTCAAAGGCTATGCAGCCCGCTCTCCCAAAAAAATAAAGGCTTCCGCACAAAAAAAAAAGACTACAGGCATGGAAGGAATGAAGCAACTAGGCGGCGACACGTGGGTGCCACGTGTCCTTCTGCTAGAGAGAAACGCCCTTCGTATGGGCGTTGTCTTTTTTTTCTCCGGCTAACGTCCATTACAGAAATCAATTTTTAATTAATATTTAGAAGAGAACGTCCTTGGTAAGGGCGTTCTTATGCTGCAGTTGCAATTATTAAAAAATTAGTGCTTTATATATAATTTTCTAAAAATTCAATGCTTCCACTGAAAATTTCCGTAGTTCACTAGTAGATGGATAATAAAAGACAAGTGCGGTAGTGCTGCAAACGAGGCAAGCCGAGTCAAGCTTTTGTAAGCTTGAACTTAGCTTGACTAGAATTAATCGAGCTCAAACTCGAGCTCGAGCTTGATAAATTTTCTATTTTAGAGTTTGAGCTTGGCTCGAGCTTGTTTATATTAAGTTTTAGCTTGGCTTGGTTTGAGCTCGAGCTTGGCTTTTTAAGCAAGCTTGATTCAAGTTTTATAAACAAGCTTGATAAGTGTAAAATCAAGCTCGTCAAGCTTGATTTCAAGTTCGTCCAACTTTATTTCAAGCTCATTAAGTTTGATTTCAAACTTAACAGTTAACGAGCTCGATTTCAATTTAATTAGGTTTGAATTCAAGTACATATAATATTAACAATTTATTTACAAAAATTTAATTAAAAAAGTTCCTTAATATCAATTATTAAGGACATATAAATATATAATGCACACAAATATATATATATATATATATATATATATATATATATATATATATAAAATTCAAAAAAGAACAAACGAGCTCGAAAATGAAGCTTGAGCTCAGCTAATTACTAAACGAACCGAGCTCAAATGAGCTTTTATCGAGCCCAGCTTCGAGCAGCTCGAGAACGGCTTGGCTCATTTGCAGCCCTAAGTGGGGGTTAACTAATCTTACTGGAAAACAAAAATCTTATTATTATTAGGGATATTTAGACTTTGGGTCTCAAATAAGTTTTAAAATTAGTGTTTGGGTCTCCATATAATACATAATTAGTGTTTGGATCTCAAAAATGTCACTAATGTCTCAAAAGTGTCATCAAAAGTGTACCAAAAGTGTCACTAGTTATTTTTTGTGACACTTTTGAGATCCAAATACTAATTATGTATAATATGGAGACCCAAACACTAATTCGAAACTTATTTGCGACCCAAAGTCTAAATATCCCTTATTATTATTATTATTATTATTATTATTATTATTATTATTATTATTATTATTATTATTTGCTGATACTCAAGATATCTTATTCTATACGTGTGTGTGTGTAATTTTTTTATATTTAAGATTAATTTTCCCCTCCCCCATAAACCTCGGAAAAGTTGTACATGTGTTTCTTTCCTAGTGTGTTTTGCTTTATAATTAGAAGAGCTTTCTTTTGTTTAGTCACAAGCTTAACTTGGTGACGCTGTAAAGCCAGGAGTTGCATAAGAGTTCTGTCAACCTTAGATATATATTAGTCTGTACTACTTAATGAGAAACCTTAAGCTTATAATGAGAAACCTTAAGCTTCATCTAATTTTTTTTTCAAAATATATCCTTGTATATATTTATTAGTTAATATTATTTATTAAAGTTAATAAGAACAAATAGGTAATTATGAGAGTTATTCTTTAGTTTTACTAAATAGTCTTACATAATATATATTAATATAATAATAAATTTAGATTAATTAATATAGTTGTCTTTTAGTTTTCCTAAGTAGTCTTAATAAATATTAGAATAATTATAACAATTTTTTAATAATAATCTATAAAATGCGTGCAATTATATATATATATATATATATATATATATATATATATATATATAAAGGGAACTCAGGGACCATATTCTTCTCCAATCTGAGTCTTGCTCAAGTCTCGAATAAATTCAAGAACATATTCGAAGAAATTTTGACCGTCGGTCGGAATGGTTTATGGATTTCGAACGGCTATGATGACTGAAGGCTTTATCGACGCAAGGGAATCTTCTTCGACGCTACTTTAGAATGTATGTGACAATCCCATGATGGAATCCCTCAAATGGATGAAACTCTGCCTCACTGAAGAGGACTTAAACACAACAACAGAAGAAAAATAGGTTTTACCGTGAATTTTTTCTTCCAAAAATACCCTCTTATATATATATTTACTAATTCAAATTCAAATTGTTCATTAATTTAATAGTTATTTGTATTTATCTTCCCCAATTGCTAATCATATCTCCACCCCCCCCCCCCCCCCCCCCCCCTCTCAATTTTTATTTTAATTAGTGTTACCCCAATCCTTCGGATAAAGTGCAAACAAACCCTCATTAGATTTGAGTTTTTGCATTTAAAGACCTCTTGTTTAAAAAAAACTCACATTTTTAATTTTTTTTCAGTTTGCACCACTGTCGTTAAAAATGACCGTTAATGATTTTTTTTAAAAAAAATACCCAAAATGTCCTATCTTCTCTACCAGTGGTGGCCAGCCCCCTCCTCCCTGCGCCGGCAGGCACCCTCGACCCCCCCCCCCCCCTCCCTCCTCCCTCCGCTGGCAGCCCCCCGACCCCCCTCCTTCCTTCGCTGGCTGGCCACTCTCCCTCTCCTCTGGTCGGCCCCGCTTGACCCGCCCTCACCACTGGAGAGAGAGAGGGAGGAGAAAGTGGGGGATAGGTAAAATCGTATTTTTAGACGTATTTTAACGGTTCTTAATGGCATTGGTGCAAACTGAGCAAACATAAAAAAGTAAAAAAAATTTTAAAATAAGGGATCTTTAAATGCAAAAACGAAAATCTAAGGAGGGTTTGTTTGCACTTTATCTGAAGGATTGGAGGGTAGCACTAATTAAAATAAAAATGGGAGGGAAATGGAGATATGATTAGCAATTGAGGGAGGGTAAAATTATGTATAGAAAAGAAAACAATTAATTAGGAAGTCATGTTTGTTCTTTCCAAGTGTATAAAATACGTACAAGACACGTGCATATATACTAGTATAATTAATGAAAGAGACATAGATACTGAGAAATGGCTCACTAGTTACAAGTCCATTTTTGTTTTTGTTTTTTTTAGGTGTCATTTCTCCAAGCGGGGTCGTGGCTATATAAGCCACCCAGCCACCCGAGGGGAGATTCGAACCCAAGATATGTGCTTGTGCGGCCTCCGCACTACCACTAGGCTAGTGCCTTATGGACGAGTCCATTTTTGTTCACCAACCAAAATCATGATATTTATTCACTCCACTAAGAAATGACTGTCAAATTAAAAGTAAAAATCACTTTGGTGGGTGAACAAAACTACTCCCAAAATAGTTTTATGTTGACTGATTTGATATGTGTCATTTTTTTGGTGGAGGGTGAAAAAATATAATGGTTTTGATAGGTGAACAAAAATGGACTCCACTAGTTACAACTTACAAGGGTGAAGTGGGTTTCTCATTGGCCTCAAGTTAAACATCATGTTGCATGAATCAAACTCCTCTTTGGGACTCACAGCGTGCAAATCCTTAGATACTATAATTAAAGAACATGAGAGTACGGAATTTGAGGTACATTTGCAGAACGTATTCTTATAATAGAGATCGTCCCCCATAAGGTGCACCTGGATGATAGCGATATACTTCCGATATACAACGAATTCAATTATATATTGTGGACATCACCTTGTTAGCAATTCGGCAAACGAAAAAAATTTGGGACGACAAAAGAACGAGTATAAATCTGCTCTGTACAAATAAAATACGTTCAATAATTCCGTCAAATATTTGAAAACTATAAATATTGAGGATAGAAACTTCATATTCTTAAATATTTTGTCAAATTTGGTTAATTAAACAGTTTTCAGCACGTTTTTTGTGCCAAAAATTTTCAATAATTTATACAGAATACGTTTAAAACTTCGCATGCTTAAAATTTATGTACTGATTTAGATCTGTTTCGATCTGCCAAAAGTATGCAAGTATTATACGTTTATGAAATATACGAAAAAATTTGCGTATAATACGAGTTTTATTCGGGTGAGTGCTAACAAGGGGACCTCATGCATCCGGTGGCGAATCCAACGACCTATCACCAAACCTGGTCAAAATACTCCTCTCCTCCATCGATCTTCTTCCTCATGAGTTTTTTTCCCCTCGAAATAGAAGTACTGAACAAACAGAAATCTGTTTAAATCCGATCCTCTGTAGTCCTTTTGATAACTAGATTCTTAGCCCTCCGCTTCCATATCCAACTCCTCTTAACCAATTAACTTGCAGAAATTTTCATATAGGGTAAATTTTTTTACCGAAATTGTAAAAAAAGTAAAAAGTTTGCTGAAATTGTATTTTGGGTAATGAAGCGACATGTCCCATGGCGCGCTGGTGAATGTGACGGAGACAGACGAAGGCGCGCCACCATTGGTGGCGCGTAAACAAGGGTACGCCATCATTGATGGTGCACTGTGTGTGGGGAGCCATGGCATGGCGTGCGGCAGGGGAGAGAGCCATCAATGATGGCGCGTGATTTGATGGGTCAAGGGAGGGCACCATCAACGATGGCGCGTGGCAATAGGGAGAGCCATCAGTGATGGCGCGTCGTTTGAGGTGATGGCAAAAGGGGGAGCCAACAGTCATAGGGGGAGCCATCAATGGTGGCGCGCCCAACCTGACACTCCACCAATGGTGGCGTGCCCAACTCTACACATCATTCAGCGCGCCATCAATGATGGCGCACTCCACCTTACACTCCACCACCATACTCCCAACACACAGTGCGCCATCAATGATGGCGCACCCTTGTTTACGCGCCACCAATGGTGGCGCGCTTTCGTCTATCTCCGTCCATATTCACCAGCGCGCCATGGGACATGTCGCTTCATTACCCAAAATGCAATTTCACCAAATTTTTTACTTTTTTTACAATTTCGGTAAAATTCTTTACCCTATATGAAAATTTCTGATTAACTTGTTATCAAGAAAAGGAAATAAAATGGTAGTCATGGAACCTCTTTATAAATACACATTAATTATATGCATTTCTCTTGTACGATGATTACCATGTTATTATCATGAAGGGAAATGTTTTAAGTACCTCCAAAATCGCATCCCTTCATGTCCCTCCGTCACGTGGTCCTCTTCTATTCGCTCATGTCTTCTCTCAATTCCCCCCTTCCAAAATTTGCTTGGATCAATAAGGAGTACTACGTGGCGAAGGGACATGGAGGGATAAATTTTTTGAAAGTACATATATCATTACTCTATTATAAAATAGTCAAAGTTTTTGTGCAATCGACTGAAGGGCTGGCTGGCCTATACATGCTCCTTTTTAAAAGATTTTATTATTTTAAAATAAAATAAAAATAAAAAGGATTTTTTTTGACTTTCATCCCACTTGTTAATATGAATTTGTACTTACAACCCTCTTTTTAATTTTTTTAGACTTACATCCCACTTTTCGTCACAAAAAACATTCATTTTGTCACAAAAAGTATTTGTTTTGTCACGAAAAATACTTTTAGTGACGAAAAGTGGGATGTGAGTCTAAAAAAAATAAAAAGTGGGATGTAAATACAAAGTCATATTAATAAGTGGGATGAAAGTCAAAAACTCCCAAATAAAAAAGTTAAATGTAATTCAAACATTCAATATAAAATGTAGGGAGTATAAAATGGGGGTGGAGGTGGGTGAGGATTCGGTTAATTTGGTTCGGTTCAAATCTAGACATTGAGAAAACTAAACAAAACTGAATTTATTTCAAACTCAACCGAATCGAACCAAATCATATTAAATTTCCTTCGATTTGGTTATTTTAGGTTTTTGTTTGCTTGACTTTTCTTAATAGGTTAGACTTTTGTCAAAACCAACCAAAAGAAAACCAAATATATTATAAGAAAAAAACTATCTATGATCCTAATTTAGTAAACAAAAACCTAAAGTTTTTAAATATAATAATATAAAATTATATTATAGAAATGAGCGTTACTGGTTTAGCTAAAATTGGATTGAAATAATAAGGAATAAAAAGATGACCACATTTGAGAATTTTTAAACAAAGTATCTTCAACTGAAAAAAATAATTGAATATAAAGTTGGGATGAATGCAAGAACATATGATAAATTTACAAAAATGAATAGAAGGATCATAAAACAAAAAAAAAATAACAATTTTTTATAAGAAACTAATTTTAAATATCTATAATTCGATTTTCGATTCCATTCGATTCGGATGCTAAATTTTAAACCCGCACCCCCAACCGAAAGAACCAAAATTTTAAAAACGATATTCTTACTGTAGAAAACAGAACTGGATCAATATTTCGGTTCGGGTTTTCGATTTAAAATCAAGAAATGCTTATTCTAGACAGATCACCTAGTAGTGTTCTGTCCATGGAGACTGAGTGAACATGGGAAGTTTTATTATTTTTGTTCTTCCTCTCTTGTACCTCAGTGTTAGTGACCTGACCATAGGTTCACATTGAAAATTAAAACGCGAACCAGTCATATTGTCTAACCCTGTAGCTAAATATGTTCATATTCAAGTTAGATCAAGTCAATATATTAATTGTCATAATCAAATTAAGAGATTCATGCATATACAGGAGTTTATTGTCACCTACTAGTCTAGGACGTGGACATGTGAATAATCTGAAGTTTATTGCATGAGTGCTGAGGGAGCACTAGTTGGCATGTGAGAGACCTGTTAACCAAGAGTGAAGTTCACATAGAACACAACTATAACGTTGGAACGTTTTTGGGATCGACTGATTTTTTTATTGTTCAATTTTAGTACACCTAAACTTCATAAATTGTTCGTCAATTTTTGAAACATATTGAGAATACTTCAAAAACAAATATTATAGTACAAAAGCATAATTTAAAATATTCTTTTCAAATGGTCCTGATGTGCTTCAAAATTAATCAAATGTATTTCAAAAGAATAATTTATAAAGTTATGATGTTAAAATCTAACAGTACAAAGTTAAGGTGTCAAAAACGGTCGAGTGTTATAGTCAGGGTGTCATTAGAATAAATTAGCCCATATGATATTATATCCGGGAAAGTCAAATTACAAGGAGGATCAGGCCAGTCCAGGAGGAGGACTGCCCCTAGGCTCTCAATAGGCAAGACCTCGAAACAAGATCCAATGCTACTTACTAGCCAAGTAAGTCTTTGTAGTAGGAAGGTCCAAACTGGTTTTAGGCCTACTTAAGTAGTACTCCGTATTAATACTTTAGCAGAAAGATGATCCAAAGAGGACCTACATCCACTTATACACGATGACCTTTAGTAACTAAAATGGTGACAACAAGGTTCGAACCATAGATAAAAAAAAAATGGAAGCCATTACATCAAGACCAACTAATCCACTTGTTACTTTTTATAATTATTTTTTATTGTTCTAACGGTTACTTTGTCATTTCGTCTCAAATGATCTAATTTTTATTTGTCTTTTTTGACTATTAGAAAAAAAAATGTCACTAAGGTTACACAGCTCGTTACTCTATTATCATCTTTTTATTTGTTATTCTTTTAGAAGATTCAATTTGTTAAACTGATTGATAAAATCGGTATCCGAGAAAGAAATCCATAAAATACATTTAGAAAAATCCATGTTATCCATTTACTCGTTTCAGGATATTTATTTTTTATAAGGGTAACTATCATGTTTATGATCTAATTAGACTTTGGGTACTGAGTTTGTCCGTTTTAGACTTTGAGTACTTGAATTTTTTTTTAGTGACATATTTACGAACATTCGTCATTAAAATGCTCATTTTGTCATTGAAAGTTCAATTTCGTCACTGAAAGTTCAATTTCGTCACTAAAGTACCTAAGTCTAAAACGAGTAAACTCGATATCCAAAGTCTAATTAGATCTCAATTTGGTACTCTTATACAAAATATTTGAACTCCGTCCTATGTCCCGAGAATTCTCGGGACCGGCATACGGGAGGAACATGATAGCTGATGAAGGATCGAAGGGCGATTCCAGTACTATACGTTTAGCAGGCTGGAGCAATTGGCAGAACTCAATCAAGTCCCATCTTGAACTAGTGCACTTGATCTTTGAAGTCGATGATGGATGTACGTAGTTACAGTGGCTTAAATTGTTATGTTGCACAACATGCATGCATATCTAGTCTAGGGACTATGCAAAGATAAGAAGGAACTATCTTCGCCTATGGTTCTACAGAATGCAACGTTCTATTGTCATAAGACATAAGCCACAAATGTTAGACGCGAGTTGATGGGACTTTTAGAACCCTAATCATGTTTGTAAATCTTCTATTAATTAATAATAAAAAATTTATAAAAATTAATCATTTTAAAATTATTTTTTTCTTCTTTTCTCTCTTATATAACCTAATTTTTTTTTCCTTTTCTTCACATAAATCTATAATAAACAATATATATATATATATATATATATATATATATATATATATATATATATATATATATATATATATGTTAATATTAGCAAATGACCTCTAGTCTAGTGGTTAAGAGTGATGCATGCGGCCCAAGTGGTCGGGAGTTCGAGCCTCAGTGGAGGCGAGTTCGCCACAAGTACCCATTGCTTCAAAAAAAAATATATATATATATGTTAATATTAATATTAATGTTAATACTAATGAGTGTTGTTATTGGCACTCGTAAAATTCATCATTAACTCATCTTTAATTTTATATTATTCAAATTTTAAATATGTCCTTGCATTGACATCATTGGCACTCCTAAAATGTTATCTTGCATTCCTTCCTCCATGCATGCACAAATTAACGTTAGATTTAATGTAGGTGTAGATTTGGAATTTGAATGAGAGAAAATTAAAGAGTAGTACAGGATGACATTTTAGGAGTGTCAATAACAACATCCATTAATATTAACATTAATTTTAACAATAACGTTAACATTAAAATTAATATTAATATCAAAATCAGCATTAGCATTAATAATTTAAAAGTTGAATAATTAATTTTTGGGTTAAAAATTGTCATGTCAGCTACCATATCAGATATCACATAACGGAAAATGACATCACTCAAATTTTTTGGGAGATAAATAGAATAATTGTCTAGGCAATACTACCCCACATTAAACCTAATTTTGTGGCCTCTGACATAATGTATCCACAATGTTTCAGTGTAATTTGTCGGTTTCGTGCTTTTAATTAAGCATCTACATATTATTTGGGTTATACATTCCCTTAACTATTTCTTTTGTATATCTTTCAGTTAGCCTGTCTGAAACGTGTAGGGTTATTTGTGACTTGAGAGGTTTAGTGCCCACTTATGAGTAAATTTTTGATATCTTCATAGTTTATACCGCTTTTATTTTTATTTTATTTTTACTTTTTGATGAATTGGATAGCACCAAGATGATGTAAAAAAAAAAAAAAAGGATAAACAATTTGGGCCCTGCTATGACATCAAAGATGCAAAATCAGTCTCATGCATGGTAATCTGAGAGCATGTTATGTTACGGCTTTTGTCTTTATACCTCACTCATTCATGTATCAGAACGTCACTAAACATTATTGGTATATTTTTATATAAAATATAAATTGTCATTGGTACGTCACTAAACGTCAGTGATATGTCGTTATATAACATGGCTGACTTAATTATATACGTTGCTGAATTTTAAAAAAATATACATCGCAAAAGAGAATAATTTTTTTGCTAATTATGTCGATGTTCTATATTTGCTAATTTTGCGATGCAAAGATGCAAATTCAGTCTCATGCATGGTAATGTAATGGTAGGTTATGTTATGGCTTCTGTCTTTATATGTCACTCATTAATGTATCAGAACGTCACTAAACGTCATTGGTATGTTGTTATATATATATAAGATATAAACTGTCATTGGTATGTCACTAAATGTCATTGATATTTCGTTATATAACGTTGCTGACTTAATTATATACGTTGCTGAACTTTAAAAAAATATACATCGCAAAAGAGAATAATTTTTTTACAAAATGCATATCTAGTCTAGGGACTATGCAAAGATAAGAAGGAACTATCTTCGCCTATGGTTCTACAGAATGCCAATCGTTCTATTGTCATAAGACGTAAGGAACAAATGTTGACGCGAGTTGATGGGACTTTTAGAACCCTACTTAAAAAAAAGTGCATGGATAAGATGCATGTCCTACATTTAACACACACACATTGTCCATCTAGTTAGCCGGCCCTACTCATACAATATCTCTAGGCGGCTTGAAAATAAGAAATCGTGTTTGTAAATTTTTTTTATTAATTATTACAGAAAATTTTTATATATGGTAAAGAAATTTTTTAAAATTATAAAAAAGAGAAGAAGTTTGAAAGATTTACAAATGGAGTAAGGACATGACAACTCTAATGGCGTGGGGAGCCAACTGAGTTGGCGCTCACTCACTCCCACGCGCCAACCCAGTTGGCGCGACTCCCATTCTCTCTCGCGTACTCTCTCCTCTCTCATCTCTCTCCCTTATTAGATAATTTGTTATTATCTATTCACAATATTTATTTGATTTTAAAAAAATCAACAAATAGATAATATCATATTTGTTATCTAAAATAAAATATATGCAAAAAGTTTCTTAAGTTATTATGTAAAATAAAATCAAATTAATTTTATGATGATAAGAAATATGATATTATCTATTCACAATATATATTTGATTTAATATATACTAATTATCTATAATACAAAGCATATATAACAAATATATGACAACATCTACAAATTATCTATTCACAATTATCTACCATATATAACAAATATGATGATAACAAATATTTTGATATTATCTATTCACAATTATCTATAATACATAGCATTATGGTATCAAAATATAATGGTAACAAAAATAAATCAACAAATAGATAATACCATATTTGTTATCTAAAATAAAATATTTGCAAAAAGTTTCTTAAGTTATTATCTAAAATATAATCAAATTAAATTTATGATGATAACGAATATGATATTATCTATTCACAATATATATTTGACTTAATATATACTAATAGATAATTTGATTTAATATATGATATTAATATATTAATTTTATGATGATAACAAATATAATATATTAATTTGATTTAATCTATTAGTATATATTAAATCAAATATATATTGTGAATAGATAATATCATATTTGTTATCATCATAAAATTATTTTGATTTTATTATAGATAATAACTTAAGAAACTTTTTGCATATATTTTATTTTAGATAACAAATATGGTATTATTTATTTGTTGATTTTTTTAAATCAAATAAATATTTTGAATAAATAATAACAAATAATCTAATAAGAGAGAGAGAGAGAAAGAGAGGAGAGAGTACGGGAGAGAGAATGGACGCGCCAACTGGGTTAGCACGTGGGAAGGAGATGCATGCGGCCCAAGTGGTCGGAGTTCGAGCCCCAGTGGATGCGAGTTCGCCACAATTACCCTTTGCTTTAAAAAAATATAGCTAATGGTCCCTATAATGGTAATGGTGAGACATGCGGTTCAAGTGGTCAGAAAATCGATTTTCGGTGGGAACGTTCGACATAATTACAATTTCAATTTTTTTTTTTGGAACCAGATAATTGTATTATTAGAGAGCAAATGGAATGTTACAACTTTTATGGGTAGTTATCACTAACTCCCATCCTTCTTACATCATAATCTACATTGTGCATGATGCCAATAACCGATGTTCTAGTATCATGAAAAATTCTGTTGTTTCTTTCTCGCCATATGTGCCATACTGCTGACGCCAAGCGAGCGCAGGCCTCGCTAAACCATGTAGCTGCTCTCCCCCTTCCGGCTCCTCGGTGGTCCCGTATACTCTTCATGGCTCACTCGAAGTCTTGCACTTGTGTGTTGCATGCCTAAGTGACGTAGTTGCGCATGTCAAATCTCCTTGGATACGGCACAATTGAAGAACATGTGGTCTCTAGTTTCCTCTTCGTGCTGACACAGTGGACAAGTCGGGTCCTCGACGAACATTCCAAACCTCCGAAGTCGATCCCTGGTGAGGAGTCGCTTCATTGCTACATTATACAACGTGAGCTGCATTTTTCGTGGAGTATTCGTCCTCCAAACTATGTCCGCCCACTCCGGACGCTCACGCGGAGTTAGGATCCTCCTTGCTGTGAGCACAGCATTGAACTTTGTCTCCTGGGTGTCCGTCCAGACCCAAGTGTCCCTTCCCAGCGTGGGGTCGATAGGGACTTTTCCAATTGCATCTGCTACACTCCGAGTCCGCTGGTGCAGCTCAGGCCGCCATTATCCGTGCCAGATAATGCGGCTCATTTTCTCGCCTTTCTGTGCGTCTCGATCAAATTGTGGACCGAGGATTTGCAATAAGCTTTGCTGTCCTATCCAAGGGTCGAGCCATATGTCAGTATTCTGTCCATCCGCCATTATTCGACTGATATGTGGTTTGATGATGCTTCTTTGTCGGATGATTTGTTTGAAGGTCACCGATTCATTATTGTTTAGCTGATACTCCTAGTAATTTCTTCCTCTTAGATATTTGCTAGTAGTCCATTCCGCCTATAGCGAGTTCCCCTGAATGAGTTTCCATGCCATCTTCACGCCTGCAACGGTTCGGATGAGAGTCAGAGGACAGAGCCCAGCTCCCCCTTCCTCCTCTGGCCTGCATAAAGAGTCCCAGGCTATTGCATGCCTAGGTATTTCACCGACAATTCAGCTTGGCCAATCCCCAACTCGTTCGCCCTCTCTTCCTTGTTCGGGCAAAGTCGGTTAAAGTAGATGCGGCTCTTGTCTCTATTTAATCTGAGTCCAGTAAGGGTGCCAAATGTTTCCATTACTTCAGCCATCTTCCGCAAGCCTTGTATGGTTGGTTGCATGAAGACTAATAAATCGTCCGCATAAATTAAATGGCTAACTAGCGGATGAATCGACTTATGTAGAGGTTGTATCTGATTCCACGCAACAGCTGAGTCGAGCAAACAGGAGAAGTATTCCATCACTAGTGTGAACAGGTACGGGGAGAGCGGGTCTCCCTGTCGGAGGCCCCTATTACTGGGAAAGAACCCCTGCGGCTGACCTTCAATAAGCACTGAGAACGTAGCCGTCGTAATACATTCGCGGACTCTATCGACCCATTGATCGGAGAATCCCATGGCAGTCACAATGGCACAGACGAACTCCCTATTAACTGTATCATATGCTTTACGCAGGTCTAGTTTGATGCATGCCTTTTTTCCTCACGGCTTGTTGAAGTCTCTGACAAACTCATGAGCAAGGAGAGAATTTTTCGAGATCGATCTCCCCTTTATGAATGCGGCTTGGTTATTGGAGACGAGATCAGCCATCAAGCCCTCCATCCGATGACACATGATGCCTGTGATAACTTTGTAGAGGAAGTTACAACAGACAATAGGGCGAAAATCTGATAAGTCTGTAGCCCCCTCCTTCTTAGGCACCAAGGTGAGGAATGTGTGATTTAATTCTTTCAGGAGCCACCCATTGGTAAAGAAATCGTTCACCACCTCCAATACTTCTGCTTTAAGCTCTTGCCAGTGGATTTTATAGAACTTGCTACCAAACCCGTCTGGCCCTGGTGCCTTGTCAGGGTTTGCCGTCTTCACTATACTCTCAATTTCTTCCATAGTAATCAGTACAAGGAGGAGATCATTGCCCGCTTGTGTGACCACTTTCTTGCATATAAGAGGGGGGAAACTAGATAAATAGTTAGATTGTTGATACAAATCTTTAAAGTACCTGACTGCCGTGGTTTGGATGTTCTCTGCCGTCGAGCTGACATTACCCTGGCCGTCAATAAGTTGATGGATTCGATTACGATGTTGTCTCATCCGGATGATATCGTAAAAGAATCGCGTACATTTATCCCCTTTTCGGAGCCAGTCGCACTTGGCATGTTGGGCAGCCGCCACCTCTTCGGCGAGTTGGAGATTACTCACTTCTTCCACCAGAGACCGCTCTCTACTTGCAAGCTCCTCATTGAGTAGGTCTGTTTGGAGTTGTGTTTGAATCTGATGAAGCTCCAATCTCTTCTTAGCTAATTCGTTACTTGGTCTCTCTCGAACCCAGCTTTTGAGTTCTCTCTTCACCTGCTTGAGGCGGTGGATAAGTTTAAACTGTGCATTGCCCATTACTGCCGAGCTAAGTCCCCTCGCAACCGCCTGGTGGTAGCATTGTGTGTGTACCCATCCATTGTTATATCTAAAAGGAGCCGCCTGTCGACGGATGGAGCCCATGAGAGTGATTTTATTCGGAGAATGGTCGCTTGTGCCTGCCTCCAGGCCAATAGCAGGGATATGTGGGAATGTCGCTGTCACTTCCCGTTCCCAGAATACGTATTTATTTAATATTTATCATGTATTGTTCTGTATTTAAATTCCTTTAATTTCATGTTAATTAATTTTCTGCAATTTTATTTCTGTATTTTACTTTCTGCTTTTATACTCTACTTTAGCTTTGCTTTGGGTTCGGCTTGGATTGGTTTAATTATGTTGGTTCATCATGAACCGAAACAAACCCCCACCTACCACTACCCCTTCATTTAAAGCTCATCCCCTTTCTCTTTCTTCATTTGCTTCACCGTTACTCTTCTTCTTCCTCCATTACTCTCCCACCCATCCATTTGGAGAGGCAAGTACATCTTGCACACCATGAGGGATTTCATGCATCCCTATTTATTTTTAGTCTATGTTGTTCATCTTCTTTTCCTCTACAAGTTTAGGTCTTGAAGTTCTTGATTTCCATGGATGGTTGGGTGTAGATTTAAGTTTTAAGTTTTAGTTTTTCGTATGGATTTTATGGTCTTGATCTATCAAACTCTGTTGTTTTCGAAAATAAGTGGTTCCATGTTGTAGAGAATTTAATTCTACTAAAGTTTGGCTTTTGAAAAGTTAGATTTTGATTTATTTTGAGGAAGTTATGGCCAAAGTATTTTGTTCATTTATATGTTCATCTGCAGCATGAACTGCATGTCGCAGTTGAGCCGCATATGGTGTCGCGAATGAGCCGCATAAGGCACATGTCGTAGTTGAGCCGCATAGGTGTCGCGAATGGGCCGTATGAGGCACATGTCGCAGTTGAGCCGCATAGGTGTCGCGAATGGGCCGCATGAGGCACATGTCGCAGTTGAGCCGCATATGGTGTCACGAATGGGCCGTATGAGGCACATGTCGCAGTTGGCCGCATATGGTGTCGCGAATGAGCCGCCTAAGGCACATGTCACAGTTGAGCCGCATAGATGTCGATGTTGGGCCGTATGAGTCGCATGTCGCAGTTGAGCCGCATAGATGTCGCGGTTGGGCCGCATGAGTCGCATGTTGCAGTTGAGCCGCATAGATATCGCGGTTGGGCCGTATGAGTCGCATGTCGCAGTTGAGCCGCATATGGTGTCGCGGTTGGGCCGCATAGGCTGCATGTCGCAGTAGGCCGCATATGGTGTCACGGTTGGGCCGCATAGGCCGCATGTCGCAGTTGAGCCGCATATGGTGTCGCAGTTGGGCCGCATATGCCGCATGAGCCGCATGTCGCAGTTGGTCCGCATGCATGTCGCAGAATATGCCGTATAATGCCTATTTTGGTTGTTTCTGACTGTTATATGTCCTATTTTGACTGAATTATGGCTAAAATTCTTCTAACTCCCAACATGAAAGTTGTAGATCTTTTTCTTGGCTTCAAGAATATGTTACCAACTATTTTATGCTAGTTATAGACTCGACCATGCTTAATACTAGTTTGACTTTCATGTCTTGTCACGAATTGACCCCGACTGTTACTTCGACTAATAATTGATCATACGTTCCTAGTTGGAACTAAGAGACTGACTAGTCGTCTTATTGAATTGAATAAATGAGACACGTTCATACTAACTATGAACTATTATAATCGATTGGCCGATCCCAAATATTGACATACAGGCATGTGCAGGCTTCAATTTATTTATTTTTCTACAAAGCAGCATGTGTACTTTATGGTTAAGACATGATTATTTCGTGGTTAGTTTTGATTGTTGTATTACCTATATAAGACCTACAACATAACCGCACGGGTATTGTTGTAGAGTTGGGCATATCGTACTCTGTACGAAAGTACTCATTCTGAATGACCATGATCCACGGCATGGGATTTCAATCAACATAGGGGATATTAAGTTAAATAAAATAATGATTGCATGGAGAGAATGGATTCCCGAGTTCTTACATGGCAGCCCTCTTTGGGACTATTAAGTGCCCGACAGGCCGGCTGGTTCCCACAGATACTGTAAATCTGCCACACGGGCAAGGAGCGGTATCTGCTTATAATATTTATTGTATATTATATATTGATGACGGGCGTCCCGCTGGGACTCGTCTAATTCATGATTGACGCAATTGATTGATTGGGTATACTAGCCTTGCTCGTACATAGTAAGAATTGAGGAATCCTTATTACATAAATTCCAAGATAACTTGGAACTCACAGTAGCAAGCCGTAGTAGTTGCATGGCCGTTTAAGTTGACTTGTTTGTGTACTGGACCTACTCTGTTAACTAACTGAGATAATCAGAATGTCAGGATATGACGGGCCAACTTCTGTCCTTGTTTGGTTGGGAGGTTGGTTCGAAGTGTCGTGATGTTATGTGAATCCTAGTAGCAAGTAGAGGTATATATATATATCATATTCTCTTATTACTGGTTTTAATCCCTCATATCGTGCTTCCTTGCGGTATTTGCTATTAGAGGTCTAACCTCTCTGGTTTTGCATGGCCAGATTTAGAGCCAGTCCCCGAAGACTCAGCTTACTTCCACCTCCAAGATGGTCAATACTAGAGGGATGATCGCAGGAGGACTCGAGTGGGTTCCTTACTTCCCCACTCATTTTGTTATTTACTTTATACTTTGCCGTTTGGCACCGACATGTTAGTCGGATTGTCTTGTACTTACTTTTACATAATTGTTACTAAGTCAGACTACAGCTGATAAATAATTGTGTATACCTTGCTTCATCATCTGGCTATGTTTTGTAAAGCCAGATATCAAAAATATTTTGACTGAGCGTTTGGGACGCCTTACTGCTTTATCTTACATGTTCTCTATTTCTGTTTCTTATTTGAATGATTGAGACAATAGATGTGAAGTGACCATAGTGAGACTTTCATGTAGTATGCACCCCCTTGTCTTTTAGACAGCATTGATCGTATTATACGGTATTCATATACCCGTAATACGTAGCTGGCTGAGTCACTCCCCTGCTCTCCAGTATTCTGGTTCTGGGACGTGACAGTCGCGAACCACCGATTTTTGCCGATCGCCCGATCAAGTTGGCAAATGACTCTGCCCTTTGTCGCCTTGTTGTTCCATGTCCACTTGTGTCCACTTCGTTCAAGAGGATTGAGCCCAGCACGAAGAAGGCATCTTTTGAAGTCATAGAGCAGCGACTCCGGCACTACTCTGCCTCCAATCTTCTCGGTCTGATACAGGATTGAGTTGAAGTCTCCCATAAAAATTGCAGGGAGTTTAAATGTGGACTCCGCCAGATTGCTTATGTGTGCGATCTCTTCCCACAGCCGCTCTCTTCTTTTCCTATCATTATGTCCATATATGTCCCCCAATATGAACTGAAGCCCTCCCCGATGGGTAAAAGATACTGCAATGAGTTGGTCCGATGCCTGGATATCGTGACCCTCCCAATGAGCCTTGTCCCAAAGTAGCCATATACGAGCCATGTCACTCGTCGCCAAGTTGTTAGTCTGCGCCCAATTTAGCGGAGTCCTCCGGGTTAACATACTGTCACATTTGATTTTAGTCTCCAACAGGGCACTGATAGTACAGTGCTCAAGCTTCAGACGATTACGAACGTCCCGCCATCTACCTATAGAGCAAACACCACGAATATTCCATGCTATAATAGACATTAAATACCTGTTTGGTGACCCAATATCTCTTCTCCGCTAGCACTTTGGGTAGGTTGCAGCGGTTCTCCTGGACCTCCCGTGAGTGGTGATTGTCCATCCTGGATGTGCTTGCGCCAAGCCGGGTTGTCAACGACAAGTTGTAGTTGCTTCATCCCTTCCTCATGTCTACTCTCTGGATCTTGACTTGTATCAACTTGAGGGTTGTATGATGGCCACTCTTCGTTCACTGTGGCCGTGGCCTGACGTTTTCGGCTAGAGCAGGAAGACGTCCCATTATAGGCTTTTGCCTGTGAATTGACGCATTTCCCTGATCCATTAGATCTTCGCTTCGGCGTTGCTATGCTTTTCGCATTGAATAGCACAAGTTCTCCGCCCAATATCTCCTTTTCTCTTCCGGTATCACGTATCTCTTCGTAATTGTTTCCCTCCATCTGATTCCGATGTCCGTCCCCTGTATGTATCTGTATAGACGATGAGGGGGGAGTCTCCATATCCACTATCCTTTCTGTTGTGATGTCCATGTTTCCTTCCTCCGTCATCGTCCCTTGGGTGTTCCCTGTGGAGCCTGTTATCACAGCAGGGGTTCTAAGTTGTATGGCTCCTTCATCTTGCATGTAGTTAGCTTCAGGTTGTGTTGCCCCTTCCTCTTGAATGTTGCAAGTATCTTCCTGTTCAGTACCAGCCCTCGTATGTCCTTCATGGGTGTGGCAAGCTTGCGGTAGATGGCCAAAGTGTTTGCATTTATGGCAACTCGGGGGGACCCATTCATAGTCGACCGCCTGATAGTATACTTCTCCAGTTGGTATTTCATAAGCTACCTCTCTTGGGAGTTGAGTCCCGGCTTCAATTTCAACAAATATTCGAGCGTATTGTAGACGAGAGCGCGTCCGGGTGGCTTCATCAGCTTTTATTGGACGGCCAATCAAACTAGCCAATTTCATCATCATGGACTTGTTCCAATATTGGATGGGCAAACCTGGGAGACGGATCCAGATTGGAATAGTATGTAGCACTTCACGCTCGCATTTGGGGTTAGGTTGCCAGTTTTTTATAATGATCAACCTCCCGTCAAAAGTCCACGGTCCTCCCTGGATGATCCTTTCCACATCCTCCGCCAACCCAAATTTGACAAAGAATAAGCCATCTTCTCGGGCAAAAAATTCCATACTGCCCCGGGGTCGCCAGACTCGCATAGCATACGCTCTTATTTGTCCATAGAATGGTCGGTCTCCTAGCACGTATAGAATCAGCGTATTAGACCAGTATGTTACTCTTTCGTTGATCTCCTCGGTGGTGAAGATAGCCCGGTTTCCTCCTTCGACTTGCTTTGGTGTAACGTACTCCATCGACTCCTCCGATTGGTTCGTTGTCGGTTTGCATATCTCCGCCCACGACCTGCTGCTTCTTGGTGAGGATTGTTGGATGATAGGGTCCTGCACTGTGGCAATATTCTTACCTCGGCTTGTGCTAGCAGCGTTCCTTCCTCCTTGATTTGCAGTAGCCCCTTCATGTCTTGCCAATGGTGGTATGCCCGTTTCCATAGTTAATTGTCTCCCTGTTGCTACCGGGCCTCTAATAGGAGGATGCCACCCCAGATCGTTTCGGCGGCCGCCTCCACGTCCAGGATCCGTTCGCCGTTGGAGTTGTCATGTCTCTGGCAGGTTGCCAGTCGTGTTTTCCTTGTTCCGTGCATTCGCTCCCGTGTTCGATCGTCGTCTCCGTTGTACCGTTGTCCATCCGCCCCCCATCTCGTGTGGTTGTCCCCCTGCCACCGGCGCCAGGTAGTCGGAGTTGGGCGCGGTGCCAGGGTCCCAATGAGGGCCTGTTCCACCGATCCCGCCATTGCCGCCGCTAGCAGGACGAAACCCTAGATCTCTCATAGTTTCTATTTCTTTATATTACAATTTTAATATATATATATATATATATATATATATATATATATATATATATATATATATATATATATATATATATATATATATATATATGAGTGATATTATTGGCACTCATAAAATGTCATCATGCACTCATCTTTAATTTTCTATCATTCAAATTTCAAATATGTCCCTGCATTGACATCATTGGCACTCCTAAGACGTTATCATGTATTCCTTCCTCCATGCATGCACAAATTAATGTTAGATTTAATGTAGGAGTAGATTTAAAATTTGGAGTGCATGATGACATTTCAGAAGTGTCAATAACAACACCCATTAATATTAACATTAACTTTAACAATAACGTTAACATTACAATTAAAATTAATATTATCATTAATAATTTAAAAGTTGAATAATTAATTTTTGGGGTTAAAAATTGTCATGTCAGCTGATATGTCAGCTGCTATGTCAGATGCCACATAATGGAAGGTGACATTATCTAAATTTTTTGAAAGACAAATAGAATAATTGTTTAGGAAATGCTACCCCACATTAAACCTAATTTGTGGCCTCTGACATAATGTATCCACAATGCTTCAGTGTAATTTGTCGGTTTGGTGCTTTTAATTAAGCATCTACATATTATTTGGGTTATTTGTGACTTGGGAGGTTTAGTGCCCACTTATGAGTAAACTTTTGATATCTTCATAGTTCATACCGCTTTTATTTTTTATTTTTTATTTTACCTTTTGATGAATTGGATAGCACCAAGATGATGTAAAAAAAATAGAAAAGGTTAAACAATTTGGGCCCTGCTATGACATCAAAGATGCAAAATCAGTCTCATGCACGGTAATCTGATGGTAGGTTATGTTAGGACTTCTGTCTTTATAAGTCCTTCATTAATGTATCAGAACGTCACTAATGTAGGTTATGTTACATCACTCATTAATGTAGGTTATGTTACGGTTTCTGTTTTTATACGCCGCTCATAAATATCTTTATACGTCGCTCATGAATGTATCAGAACGTCACTAATGTAGGTTATGTTACATCGCTCATTAATGTAGGTTATGTTACGGCTTCTGTCTTTACGTCATTGGTATATCGTTATATAAAATATAAATTGTCATTGGTACGTCACTAAACGTCATTGATACGTCGTTATATAACGTTGCTGACTTAATTATATACGTTGCTAATATTTTAAAAAAATATACATCGCAAAAGAGATTTTTTTTTTTTTGCTAATTATGTCGATGTTCTATATTTGCTAATTTTGCGACGCAAAGATGCAAATTCAGTCTCATGTATGGTAATGTGATGGTAGGTTATGTTACGGCTTCTGTCTTTATACGTCCCTCATTAATGTATTAGAACGTTACTAAACGTCATTGGTATGTCGTTATATAAAATATAAACTGTCATTGGTACGTCACTAAACGTCATTGATACGTCGTTATATAACGTTGCTGCTTAATTATATACATTGCTGAATTTTAAAAAAATATACATCGCACAAGAGAATAGTTTTTTTGCTAATTATGTCGATGTTCTATATTTGCTAATTTTGCGACGCAAAGATGCAAATTTAGTCTCATGCATGGTAATGTCATGGTAGGTTATGTTACGGCTTGTGTCTTTATACGTCGCTCATTAATGTATCAGAACGTCACTAAACGTCATTGGTATGTCATTATATAAAATATAAATTGTCATTGGTACGTCACTAAACGTCATTGGTACGTCGTTATATAACTTTGCTGACTTAATTACATATGTTGCTGAATTTTAAAAAGGGATTTTTTTAACTTTCATCCCACTTATTAATATGACTTTGTACTTACATCCCACTTTTTATTTTTTTAAACTCACATCCCACTTTTCGTCACTAAAAGTATTTTTCGTGACAAAACAAATACTTTTTGTGACAAAATGAATGTATTTTGTGACGAAAAGTGGGATGTAAGTCTAAAAAAATTAAAGAGAGGGATGTAACTACAAATTCATATTAACAAGTGGGATGAAAGTCAAAAAATTCCTTTTAAAAAATATACATCGCAAAAGAGAATATATTTTTTGCTAATTATGTCGATGTTCTATATTTGCTAATTTTGCGACACAGATGCAGTGGTAATGTGATGGTAGGTTATGTTACGGCTTCTGTCTTTATACGTCACTCGTTAATGTTTCAGAACGTCACTTAACGTTATTGGTATGTCGTTATATAAAATATAAATTGTCATTGGTACGTCACTAAACGTCATTGGTACGTCGTTATATAATGTTGCTGACTTAATTATATATGTTGCTGAATTTTTAAAAAATATACATCGCAAAAGAGAATATATATTTTTGCTAATTATGTCGATGTTTTATATTCGCTAATTTTGCGACGTAAGTCGCCACAATGGTATTTTGCGACATTTTACTTGTCTAAGATTACTCAGTCTAGTTATTTTTGTATCGACGTTTGTATGCGTCACTTAGTATACTTAATTTTTGTAGTACCATATGTCTGTCTTTACATCATCAATTTTTAATTTAGATGATTGCAACCGCATCTTACTTCTAGATGATGGACCCAATTTCATTTTCTTAAGTGGTCTATAAGTGACGCAGGTAGCAGACCTGCAGGGTTTCTTAACTGTTATTTGACAAAAAGGTGGAACTTATATTAGTTCCTTATCCTCTCCAATGTCTCTTTCGACAATTTTATTTTAGGTCACGTTTCCTTCATGTAAATGGAATCTTGGAAAAGGAAGGCCATTTATTTTGTTTGACATATGAGAAGGAAATAAATTTGATTCCCGAGAAAAGAGAAAATAAATAAAAAAACTGGTTCTTTCCACCAATCTAAGGGTTTATTTTTTTCCTTTAAGGATTTACTTTTTCTCCCTCTTTTTTGGTTCTTTCAAACGCTGAAAAGAAAATTGATTAGAATTACAATTTTTTAATAGAAAAATATATATCATAAAATTAATTTCTTTTCTTTTCCTTTCTGTGAACCAAACAAGGCCTTAGAACCAATCCCTTTCCTACTCTCATCACACAACTATTATCAACAAACATCTTACAATTTAGTAATAATTTCATCCATAACTATTACAAAAAGATTCGTACTTAATTTGATATTTGAGTATGATGATGAAAATGATAAGAAATCTCCTCCAAACTTACTTCATGTACAATAGTTATAACTCTATCCATGCATATACAGTGGCATAACTAAAAAATGTATCTATGAGACGCGATGCTTACTATTAAAAAAATAATAAATTGCAATAAGTGTGGAAAATAATGACGATTTGAGAACTGGACGAAAATTTAGCCCTAAGCAATTTTGACGTTGTTAAGTCTCGCCGCAGTCCGAAAAGTGGGAAAAAGATAATTATAAATTTTTGAAAAACATCGTTTAGTGAAATGCGACAGATATGGACCAAATCTATTCTGCACAGTCGACGAATTCGAGTTCTGTCAACTTTCGCACATCGACTATGACCGTACGCACATTTTAGTACAATAGGTTCATGTCGGAATTACTCAGATCAACGGGACGATACACAACACGCTTTTTTCAATTAAAAAAATGCTCCAGTAGCTCACTTCAAGCCTAAGAAAAACTGATCAAATGATGGACAGTAGCTAAAGCGGTAGTAGCAGCTGTCTTCATTTTATTAGTTGAATGGACATACATGAATGTTGTATCATGTTTAGATTGAGTATGATGCTTGTGATACTTATTTTCTTAGTTGTTTCAATTGGATTATAAAGTTACCTTACATATTAACATTTGGCCTATACTATGAATCATTGATATTTCAACAATGGCCATTGATAATTGTAGTTATTCTATATTTGTACTCCTCAGCTAAAACAATTAAAAAAAAAAGTGGGGGTATATCTTAAATATTTTACTCTTCCGTATCAAAAATGAGGGTATTTAGTAGTTAAAAAAAATAGTGGAGGTATATGCTAGTATCAACATTCAGAATGGAAGCATATGCTAAAATATTCCCCATATATATATATATATTTTTTTTTTTTTTTTTTTTTTTTACCCAGTGGTTAAGAGAGATGCATGCGACCCTGTAAAAAATATATATATATATATATATATATATATATATATATATATATATATATGCAAATGACCTCTAGCCCAGTGGTTAAGAGAGATGCATGCGACCCTGTACATATTATGCCAAAAAAAAAGTTGTTAATTTTCTTCAAGGAAAATCATGAAACAAACAATACCTTAATTTGATGAAGCAATGGAACCTACATAACTCTAACAAACAAAACTCCAACTAATACCATGGCTAACTAACGTACATATGAAAATGCATTCAAGGGTCTAAATAAGCCCTAACTAATTTATTGGTGTGACTCCCTTCCTTGACATCAATTCTAGGTGAAGAAATAAAAACCTGCTACGTACATTAAACCCTAACTAATTTATTGGTGTGATTCCCTTCCTTGACATCAATTTTTGGTGAAGAAATTAAAACCTGCTACATTTGTCTCCATCCAATGACAATTTACTCGACTTAAACATAGTATTATTGCAACAAAAGTAAGATAGTGTCATTTGGTACCAAAAACAAAGTAAGATACTGTCATTTGGTAAAATAAGGTCCTCAGTGGTTATCAGTGGACAACTTAATTAATCCAAGTTGAGATTGTTAATAGAGATACACTTGTTTTACACGCCATGCCATCAACACACCAATGGTTCTAGACTTCTACTAGTGTCTACCTCTCTATCACTACTACTAACGACGCTTTGAAACCGTTAAAAAATAAGTCGTCTAAGTCATGTGTATATCCTCCACTAATTAAAAAATTTATTCAAATAAAAAAAATCAAAATCTTCCTAACTACCGTGTTGGGTATCTCCTCACATAGTTAATTTTTTTTTTAATTTAAATCCTTCTAAATATTTGAATATATAACAAATACTAAAATACATTCAATATTGGAATTATATTTAAAGTAAGTACATTATATTATCTAACTAAAAAATATGTCCAAAATTCTAAAAACATATCTATAAAAATCATAATTAGAATATATTCAAATTATTTTAATATAAGTTAATTCATATCTAGATTTTCAACATTATCAAAGTTTTTTTTGGTAATGTGACAAGTGCTAGACAAACTGATTGTTCATTGCCATTGGCTTATGTCAATAATCATATGGGTTCGGCTATACACATCCCATGGATTACTAAGGACACCCCATAAAAATAAAAATAAAAAATAAAATAAAAAATTGGAATTCCTATTCTACCCCCCTCTTCCCATGCCGCTCCCCCCCCCCCCCCCCCCCCCCCCCCACCCCCCAACCTCCCTGACGCCGACGATGACCGACCTCCGCCTCCCTCCCCTGCTCCCCCGACCCCCCTCCCCTCCTTCTCCCTCCTCCCCCGACCCCCCTCGCCCGACCCCCCTCCTCCCCCTCCTCCCCTGCTCTCCCGACCCCCCTCCCCTCCTCCTCCCTCCTCCACCGACCCCCCCTTCCCTGCTCCCCCGACCCCCCTCCCCTCCTCCTCCCTCCTCCACCGACCCCCCCTTCCCTCCTCCTCCGACCCCCCTCCCCTGCTCCCCCGATCCCCTCTCCTCCTCCTCCGACCCCCCTCCCCGCCTCCTCCCTCCTCCTCCGACCCCCCTCCCACCCCCCCTGCTCAACCCGAGGGGGATCGAAGGAGCGAGGGGGAGGGGAGGGGGGTCGGAGGAGGAGGCGGGGAGGGGGTCGGAGGAGGAGGAGGAGAGGGGGTCGAGGGAGCAGGGGAGGGGGTCGGAGGAGGAGGGAAGGGGGGTTGGTGGAGGAGGGAGGGGGAGGGGGGCGGAGGAGGGGGTGCCGGAGGAGGGGGGGGGGGGGGGGGCGGAGGTCGGACCGTCGGGGTCGGGGTCGGCCAGGGGGGGGGGGGAGGGGGAGGGGGGGGGGGGGGGGGACAGAGCATGGGAGAGGAGGGGGGTAGAATAGGAAGAAAAAAATTATTATTATTTTTTTTACATGGGATACCTTAGTAATCTATGGGGTGCGGATAGCCGCACCCTAATCATATATAATAAGCATGGGCGGATACAGGTTTTTGCTGGGGCAGCCCACCCTAAAAAAAATTAACTTTTTTTTTCATTTGTATTTTTTTTAATGGGCTAGTCCACCTCTTGTTCGTCCCAAATTTATTGTATTTCATCATTTTTTTAGAGAATTTTTTGAGCTAACCCCCACTTGATTTACCATATTTCAGGGTGCACCCCACAGTTTTGCAAAAATGTACAGTATCCCCCACTTTGGACGGAAAACGTTAAAAAAAAAAAATTGGACCAAAATGTCCTTGTCTCATTCCTCTTTCATCTTTCCTACCCCCGCCCCCCCCCCCCCGCCCCGCGGCCACCTCCCCCGCTCCCTCCCTCCCCGCCTACGCCGTGCGCTCCCCCCCATCCCCGGCCCCCTCCGTCGTGCGCTCCCCTCCTCCCCGCCTCTGCTCCCCGCCTCCGGCAGCAGCAGCAGCGGCGGCAGCGAAAGCAGCTCGGCAGAGGAGGGGAGGGGGGGAGCGGAGACGGAGGCAGGGATGAGGGGGAGTGGAGGCGGTGGCCGCGGGAGGGAGGGGGGGTGAGAGGAAAGAGAAAGAAGACGAGGGCATTTTGGTCCAGAAAATATTTTTTGACGGATTCCGTCCAAAGTGGAAGAAACTGTACATTTTTGCAAAACTGTAGGATACACCGTAAAATGGGATAAACAAAGTGGAGGACAAGTCCAAAAAACTCTTATTTTTATTTCTGGATCCCTCCCTGATAATAAGGAT